>JANAVB010024199.1:6384507-6984507 GCA_029216955.1 Iris pallida | reverse complement strand
GATAGACTTTTTCCTTTATCTAGTGTACATAATGGAAAGAAGTTTTGATCATTTGAAGGTTAGCTGACTATTTTAATATCAAATCTTTATGAGCATTATTCTGTGTTATTTCCTACTGTACTTAGGTGTTCCATTTACTTTCTGCCTGTCTTATATTCGTCAGGCAAAGATTCCCCCATTCCAGCCAAACCTTTAGCCTTTGTTCGTGGAATGCACATTGATACCTGTTGCTGTTCATGGTTGGCAGTTACTGTAATTGCGTCAAATATTTCTAACTATACCCACCTTAAATCGACATCATTTATTTTCACCTGCAACCATATGTTGTAGGTATACTCTGTTTCCGATAGAAGTTGTATTGAGGAGAAACTATATGACAAAAGGTTCATAAGGAAATAGGTTGAAGATTCTTATGATAGTTACACAGTAGTATATGTTACTAATGGTCTACATTACTACATTAACACTTAATATCTCAGGAAGTTATGGGCCTCCACAATGACGATTTTTAAAAGTATCAGAACTGTATAGTTCTTTTTGTCTTACAGAGATTCTATGGCAGCGAGAAACCAAGGAAATGGATACAAGGGTTTCTTTAGGAAGCACTGAGACTCAGAATTCCTACTATCTGTAAAGGGCACATGTTAAAGACTACAAACCCTCCAAAATACAGTAGAACATGCCAGAATAGGCACCTACCAATTTTGTCGTGTCCGTAATGTGAAGTACCACCCGCGCGAGTCTTCCCATATATATCGAGAGAGACAATACGAAAACCGCGAAATCCTAAACCTAGGCGCGCCACGACACCCCAGATGACATTCGAGGCTGGGCGACCTCCCTGGACCTCCACGAGCCGCCGTCGGCCGCCTCGACGCCATCGCACCACGCCAAGATCGGCAGAACAGAGCAATGCTCTGTTTCTTCAACACAGCCAGGTACTTCCTTAATCGACCCTATACCTCCCTGTATACTACGTCATTTTCGAATTCGTGAAATTCCTTAGAGAGTCTACCTAACCCTCTCAAAGTTCCCATCCTCGGTCGTGAGGTGAATCGATCCATCGGTTCGAAAAACGATGTTAATATCAAGGAAAAACTGGTTCAGGAAACAGTTCATAGGTAGTCTGATTTCCCCTGTTTACTGATAAGTTATTGGCAACCCAGTAACTGTTTAGAAAATCTATTTGAAGACAATTATTAACAACATATAGGGCATGAAATCCCTTCTTTTAGTTTTAAATAACTTCAACAGTTATCGGGGTAAAACCTGTTTAAAGTACGTCGAAAATCATGTTTTCCCTAAACTGAAAATCTTCGATACAACGTGCATCCCGCCAATCCGGGCGACGTGGTCGCGAACCGAAAGCATCAAAAGCTGCGTATCGGCTTCATGGTCGTGTGGGTTTTGACGGAATTCAAATTGGTCGCGTGTGCGCGACAAATTTGATGCGTATCCGTCAAAATTTCCCGTATCGGCCTCTGTGCAAATTTTTTAATTACTTTGTGCACGCTTGTCAGATCGAGACGAAACTTGTGCCAGCAGAACCGTATCATTTTTCTGGTCCTGTATGCCAAGTTTGGTCCGATTCTGAGACCGTTGATAAAATCGTCGTTTTTTGGGCCCCACGGTCCCGCTCAACGTAGACATGTAGTTTGACCACTTTAGAGACCATTGACTCTAGCACGCTTTTCGGTGTAAAGCGGATCCAACGGCGGACATCGTTTTTGTCCGAAATTACCGTTTTGCCCCTGTGTCCAGAATTGGACTTAAGGATGGGCAGTCCTAGCTAATTTGACTATTCTGAGATCATTGGTATTGTCTATTTCAGCTTCCGGGGACTATTGTACGGGTTTTGACTATTGTGGCACATTGCGTAGTTCAGACTGTCGGTTTCACCAGCAGAGGACCACAGACGAGTACAGTTTATTGTCTGCATTTTCGATTTTGATTTTCACTATATTTCATTGATTGGCCATTGGTTATGTGATTATTTTCTAGTATAAATTGTTGAGTCGGGAATGAGAAGTACCAACGATGTGTGATCTGACCTTAGACAGTGTAGACAGTGTAGATAATGATTTCTTATTGCAAAGTAGACAGTGTAAACAGTGATTTATTTATTGCAAAGTAGACAGTGTAGACCGTGATTATTATTGCATTTAAACTGTGTAGATCATGATTATTAATTTGTAGACAATGTTTCTTTATTTCAATATTTGCTGTAGATAGTGTAAACAGTGTAGACAGTGTAACTTTAGACAGTGTAACTTTAGACAGTGTAACTTTAGACAGTGTAGACAGTGTCGCATAATTGTTCCGAGATCGATCACATATCAAAGGTACTTCGAACAGTTGGAGAAAGTATTTGTGTCTATTTATTTACTATTAGTTTTCTGTATTTTCTATTTATTTTCAAAACTCATGATTGATGTCTAACTTTTGTTTTATAGTCATTGTCTTTATTGAGATTGCATTCAGTGAATTGTGCTCGTTCCATTTCTGACTGGAAACCAATATTTTTAGGTTAGCCATGGATTCACTTAGCATGGTAGATATGGGTGTACTTGCAGCCGAAGCCTAGAGACTAGCTAGATAGTGGAGTTGTAGTCATTCATTTATTTGTACAAGTTTATATTTCTCTACAAAATATAAAACTTGTGGTCATTATAAATTAAATTAATTATGTGAATGAGCATTATTTATGATTTTGATCTTCATGGCCGTGACAGCGTTCTATCGCCGACACTGCGGCGTAGGCTGGCTTGAACACGTCTTGTATCCGTTTTAAAAAAAAACGGATGCGGGTCGTGACAAGTTTTTGTGGTGGCCCATGCAGGTCTGTTTTCGCAAATCATGCGAACTCGTGATAGTACTTAAGTTAGTCGTACTATTACGAGCATGCGACTAGGAAATGCTCATTCACGAACAAGAATTAATTTAATTTAAGAGAATGACTATAATTAGGAGTCCTTTACACAAATTGACCGATGGGTAGTCTAGGCCGTGCAATTTAGATAAGGAGTTATTAATGTTGATAGTCTGTCAGATCCCCATTGGTACACTATTACCTCTTGGTATGGCAATATGATCCAAAGTGGATAGATTATTCACTTAGTGAGGCAGAGCTTCCTAGGATTAATGATCTAACCTTGATGGATGATGCAAATCCTTCTCTTTGCCTCTTAGATATCATCATCATATCTTAGTCAAATTGCTTATTTAGTTTCTAGTTGCCCTAAGAATTATTATTTTACAAAGTTCTGATTTTGTTATCCATATACGGACCTCGAGTTAGTTTCGATTCAAGTTTGTCCCTCAGAGGCTTGAATACACGTGGAAGAGTTAGAATGTTTGTATTTCTTTTGTCCTCAGTTATTTCCTCCTGGGAAATCTTTTATCTTAAGGGTTGTGACTGATAGGACAAATGCTTACACTTTATTTCAAAGGCAATTTGTTTGAATCTCTAGGAGCTCATGGGTTTTTTACGGATGTAGTTAAGAGAATATTAGTTGACTCATGATGGTAGGACAGCAGCGCACTGTCGCCATTTATTTGAATTATAGAAACCATAGATTCTCTGCAGCCAGCAGCGCACTGGCGAGACACGACTCCTAGAATTGAAATTAGTCTAAGAAAATATAGGTTATAGAATATTCCTAAAACTATGGCAAGTGGTCCTCTTTGATCATAGTTACCCGGGTGTCGAGATAAGGTAGAGTATCTGATAGCATATCACATCTGAATCACAGAACCAAGAGTTTACCATCGCCCGAGTATACGGACGGGGCATAATCCTCGGTGAAATGATTTCAGACGTAATTACAAGTTTAGGGTACTATAGATGATAGGACCGTGCCATGTATGTCCCATAAGATACAAAGCCAATAGTAGTAGAAGTTTGTAAGTTTGGTAGCATGTCTCCCGACCTAGCACTCCGTATGATCCTCATGATCTATTGATGAGAAAATTGACCGACACTAATAAGTTACCAAGAATATAGAATCCAGAGTTCCATAACCCATTAGTTGACCAAGACCTTATGGACAGGAAGATTTTAGGAAGATTGTATAAGCAAGAACACCAGGTAAGTTTTGATTCTCTCTAAACTCGAACTACTTGTGCCTTCTTTCAAAAATCTCGCATAATTGTATTCGACTATCTTAACAAACGCTGCTGTTACAGCTTGGTTTTGCAAGCTCACTCTGTTCTCGAGCTTGATTTGAGGCATATGTTTAGTGGGGACGCCTGCTAACTTATTGTCTAATCAGAATCAGTGTATTATGGTCCGATCAACCATGATGCATTTGGTTCGCTCTTTCGTTTAATTACACTACATGGGTGGAGATATATAGGTATTTAGGATCTCATCCGCGACTGTTTGACAATTCCTCTTGAATTATACGTTCGCTCTTGAATCACGTGATTGTATTCAGTAACATCTTTCTTGAACTCTTTATTGTTTTTGTCTTTCACCGGTTCGGAAAGGCAGAAGCTCGTAATTGGTAGAGAGATACCACATATCCCCATGGCTATGGTAGTTGTATACAAAAGGGTAGTTATCGTCAGCCAGCCATGTGACCGAGTTACTCGTTCTCCTCTCGACCCCAAAACTGTTATCGGGATCTTCTAGCCTTCTGAATTTGAGAATGAATAGGATTTATCCTTAGTCAAATTGCCAACCCAGAAGACCTTCTATTCTCAAGAAACCAAACGTCGTGAGTCTCTAATCATTTACCGTGACTATGGTAGACTCTCATTTCGAGATTGGTTTCCAACAATGTATTGTCCTAGTTGTGCAAATTTTATTATTAAGACCTAACTAGTGTTGGAACACCACAGTCACTAGCTTAGCCAATACCATAGTTTAAATACCCTGTTACACTATGACCTACCAGTTGTCAACAGTAATACCTGATTACTACAACCCTGGTGACCGTAGCCTGGCAGGTTTGACACAAATAGAATTTCTTGACTGAATTGTTAGAAATCTTTTATTATGTTGTGCTTTGGAGTTGGTTACCCCATCGGAAACTCTCATATACTGCGGACGAGTAGGTCATTCTATTTTACCGACCATGTGTCATTGTACACACTCGTTCTCCATTTATCGAGAAATGATCCTTGACTTGACTTATATCTATCGTATCCCGATACGCCGTGCCTTATTCCCTATTAACAAAGGGTTGAGGTACAGTATTCGGACTTTAGAAACCCCCTAAACTCAATATTCCTAAGACTATGTCCTATTTCTAAGGTGGGTAGACTATAGGCCTCTTAAAGTTTAAGGATATATAAAGATCACCGGTTGATTAGAATAATTTTTTTATTAAAATGATAGTTAGTGCGCTATGGACTCCCACTTTCCATTTAGATCATTTTTGTATCCCAGACGTGTCATTAATATTCGGAGCATGAGACCAGCTGATTCTTCCAACAAGCTGCATATGCAAGATCTAGACGAGTCCACCTTCATCTAAGTATATCATGTCCCACTCAAACCCGTTCCCTTGTACTCTATTTTTATGGTACGACTTTCAGGACAAAAGGATTAGCTATAACCCTTACCATAAAACCGATATACTTTCCGACTTCCATTAGAGCCTCAACCTCGACTCAATTCCTTCGACCCAATATATGGTTGCGATCTACTCGAAGCCCACTACGCACTTGCCACTAGTGTGCCACTGGATAGAGGTCTCTTGTGCTACTTAAATACAAAAGTCACCGAAGGCACATTTCGGACTCTAGGAACCTAGCTAACCAACCTACTGGCAACTAGTTCAACCACTTGGGTCGAATTCCATTCCAGGTCACCCTAACCTACTAGAAATAGTTTTATCATTGGAATCTTGTCCAGCCCATATAGATTGAAATCTAAGGTTCATCCAACCTACGAGTAATGTCCAAATAAGGAACCCATTAAGACCCTGTAAAACCTATCCATGTATATCACCATTTTTGGACTATAGCACTGAACTATTGAAATCGGCCCCTGTATCGATTATGTAATATTCACACCTTAGAATGAGATCCATTCGTAAATTTTATTCCATCTACTTGGAAGTCGTGATACAATCTTGTATTGCATTCACATTAATTGCTCGTGTGTTTAAATAACCACGGGAAGATCACAATCTTGATTCCTCAAATTTCGTCCTATTATGGAACAGTTTGGATTAAATTCAAGAACGGAACTTCTGTATTGCATGGGTTTCCAGGTCCTCTAAGAAACGAAGGGTTCTTCGATGTAGCAGGTGATTGGACTTAGAGTAGCCCAATCTAGCGAATGAGACAATAGATTCATAAATTTTTCGTTCTATCTGCACCATTGGATACTCTCCACGGCTCTTGAAATTTCATATTGGCTCTAGATTACTTTTTCCTTATCTTCATGTCCTTCCCATTTCAGGGTGATGAACGATCATGCTTACTAGACTTTATCAATATTTCTTAGCTACTAAGTAAATTTGTTGCATGTTAGATTTTGGGTGGTTTGATAGATAGGAGAGGATTATAGTGGCCATAAGCAGTAGATATCTATTGGTAACAATTTTATCAAGTAGTTGGATGATTTTAAAATTTTAGTGACATGAGATTTGAGGGAGTAGTGTGACCAAAGGTGGGTACAAGTCCTTGGAGTTTCGTAGTTACAAAATGGCTAGGAGTAGGATATAAACTATTTTTGAGAAATTAAAATTCGAGGAGATTAAGGTAATGGTAGAATTCCTTTTGAATTTAAGGAATAGTTGTGAGTTAGAATTTCGAGGACGAAATTATTTTTAAGGTGGGTAGATTTGTAGCTGCCCTTCCCAGAAAATTAGAATATTTTATTATTATTATTTATTTTATTGGAATGGTGATTTTTAGATTTTATAAATAATTACTTAGTTAATTAGTACGGTAGATGACTTTAACCATGATGTTGTTTTGGAGTACAAGGTGACTCAAAATCGTGGCACGAACAGTGCAAGGGCGTGCTTTGACTAGTGTATTAGCCCTGGTAGGGAAGGCCGAGCCATAGTTACGTCCTAACTAAGAAAACCAGGCCAAGTGGCGACTTAACCCGTACCGAAGATTATTTATTTATTAATTATATTATGGTGTTTTAGAGAAACCGGTTATACCATTTTAGCCGGACTGGACCCGAACTGAGCTCAAGCCCATTAGTCATGCGAGACATCCAATGACAATTGTGTTGACATATTTTGGTAAGATTGTGTTGTATTCCGTTTTAATAACCCGATGAACATTTCTAAGTATACGTGTTTAAATATCATAAATATTCTTATTAGTCGATATCCAATATTATTGGTATAAAATAGGTCATTGTACTTTTTGAAGGTTATTAGACTTCATATAATGGTATATAAACACCATTATTGTTTTAGTAATTTCGTGATTATTGTAATTATTATTATTATTATTATTATTATTTTATTATCAGGGTTATTATTATATAATAATAATAATATTATTATTATTAAGTGATATTATATTTGTCAAATAAACGTTATAGATATATATATTCCTATTTATATAAATAGGCCCTATAATAGAATATATTGGGTTTCTACTTAGATTTTATAGAAATTACTGTATAAGTATTCATAGGAGTATAAATATATATACGTATAGATAATATATTCATGGGTGTATATGCATATAGGTATGTATGTATGTATGAATATATACATGTATGAATATATAAATATATAAGTGTTAATGGGTATAAATATATATTATATATTTATGTGTGCATATGTATATGTACCAAGATATATATATATATATATATATATATATATATATATATATATATATATATATATATATATATATATATATATATATATATATATATATATATATATATATATATATATATATATATATATATATATATATATATATATATATATATATATATATAATAAATAGAAAGGAAAAAAAAACAATAGAACAAAAGGCAACCAGCCACGTTTCATGCTCAAACCCGAGAGGAACCCACATCCCAGGAACACCCCAACGCTCAGTTGAACAACCCAACCCGAGCCCCTTATGGCCAGTCGCTCAAACTGGACTTAAGGACAACTCGAGAGAGGGAGACACACCTATATATAACGATAGATGAACGGGTCCCAATCGAACAGTAAGAGAAGAAGTAGTTGTTACTGTAGCGTAGCTACAGTAACAGTTCTGAACCGAGCATGGGAAGGCCCAGACCCGCGCGAGTCTCCCCATATATCGAGAGAGACAATACGAAAACTACGAAATCCTAAACCTAGGCGCGCCACGACACCCCCATACGACATTCGAGGCTGGGCGACCTCCCTGGACCTCTATGAGCCGCCGTCGGCCGCCTCGACGCCGTCGCACCACGCCAAGATCGGCAGAACAGAGCAATGCTCTGTTTCTTCAACACAGCCAGGTACTTCCTAAATCGACCCTATACCTCCCTGTATACTACATCGTTTTCGAATTCGTGAAATTCCTTAGAGAGTCTACCTAACCCTCTCAAAGTTCCCACCCTCGGTCGTGAGGTGAATCGATCCATCGGTTCGAAAAAACGACATTAATATCAAGGAAAAACTGGTTCAGGAAACAGTTTATAGGTAGTCTGATTTCCCCTGTTTACTGATAAGTTATTGGCAACCCAGTAACTGTTTAGAAAATCTATTTGAAGACAATTATTAACAATATGTAGGGCATGAGATCCCTTCTTTTAGTTTTAAATAACTCCAGCAGTTGCCGGGGTAAAACCTGTTTAAAGTACGTCGAAAATCATGTTTTCCCAAAACTGAAAATCTTCGATACAACGTACGTCCCGCCAATCCGAGCGACGTGGTCACGAACCGAAAGCATCGAAAGCTGCGTATCGGCTTCGTGGTCGTGTGGGTTTTAACAGAATTCAAATTGGTCGCGTGTGTGCGACAAATTTGATACGTATCCGTCAAAATTTCCCGTATCGGCCTCTGTGTAAATTTCTCAATTACTTTGTACACGCTTGTCAGATCGAGACGAAACTTGTACCAGCAGAACCGTATCATTTTTTTGGTCCTGTATGCCAAGTTTGGTCCGATTCTGAGACCGTTGATAAAATTGTCGTTTTTTCGGGCCCCACGGTCCCACTCAACGGGCGATTTTGTGCACGGCCCGCCGGAATCCAACTTTGGACATACGGTTGGGTTCGTATCGGAAAAATGGATCCGTAGACATATAGTTTGACCACTTTACAGACCATTGACTCTGGCACGCTTTTCGGTGCAAAGTGGGTCCAACGACGGACATCGTTTTTGTCCGAAATTACCGTTTTGCTCCTGTGTCCAGAATTGGACTTAAGGATAGGCAGTCCTAGCTAATTTGACTATTCTGAGATCATTGGTATTGTCTATTTTAGCATCCGGGGACTGTTGTACGGGTTTTGACTATTGTGGCACATTGCATAGTTCAGACTGTCGGTTTCACCAGTAGAGGACCACAGGCGAGTACAGTTTATTGTCTACATTTTCGATTTTGATTTTTACTATATTTCATTGATTGGCCATTGGTTGTGTGATTATTTTCTAGTATAAATTGTTGAGTCGGGAATGAGAAGTACCAACGATGTGTGATCTGACCTTAGACAGTGTAGACAGTGTAGACAGTGATTTCTTATTACAAAGTAGACAGTGTAGACAGTAATTTATTTATTGCAAAGTAGACATTATAGACCCTGATTATTATTGTATTTAAACTGTGTAGATCATGATTATTAATTTGTAGACAATGTTTCTTTATTTCAATATTTGCTGTAGACAGTGTAACTTTAGACAGTGTAGACAGTGTAACTTTAGACAGTGTAACTTTAGACAGTGTAGACAGTGTCGCATAATTATCCCGAGACCGATCACATATCAAAGGTACTTCGAACAGTTGGGGAAAGTATTTGTGTCTATTTATTTACTATTGGTTTTCTGTATTTCCTGTTTATTTTCAAAACCCATGATTGATGTCTAACCTTCGTTTTATAGTCATTTTCTTTATTGAGATTGCATTCAGTAAATTGTGCTCGTTCCATTCCTGACTGGAAACCAATATTTTCAGGTTAGCCGTAGATTCACTTAGCATGGGAGATATGGGTGTATTTGCAACCGAAGCCTAGAGACTAGCTAGATAGTGGAGTTGTAGTCATTCATTTATTTGTACAAGTTTATATTTCTCTACAAAATATAAAACTTGTGGTCATTGTAAATTAAATTAATTATATGAATGAGCATTATTTATGATTTTGATCTTCATGGCCGTGACAGCGTTCTACCGCCGACACTGCGGCGTAGGCTGGCTTGGACACATCTTGTATCCGTTTTAAAAAAAAATGGGTGCGGGTCGTGACAAGTTTTTGTGGTGGCCCATGCAGGTCTGTTTTCGCAAATCATGCAAAATCGTGATAGTACTTAAGTTAGTCGTACTATTGCGAGCATGCGACTAGGAAATGCTCATTCATGAACAAGGATTAATTTAATTTAAGAGAATGACTATGATTAGGAGTCCTTTATACAAATTGACCGATGGGTAGTCTAGGCCGTGCAATTTAGATGAGGAGTTATTAATGTTGATAGTCTGTCAGATCCCCATAGGTACACTATTACCTCTTGGTATGGCAATATGATCCAAAGTGGATAGATTATTCACTTGGTGAGGCAGAGCTTCCTAGGATTAATGATCTAACCTTGATGGATGATGCAAATCCTTCTCTTTGCCTCTTAGATATCATCATCATATCTTAGTCAAATTGCCTATTTAGTATCTAGTTGCCCTAAGAATCATTATTTTACAAAGTTTTGATTTTGTTATCCATATACAGACCTCGAGTTAGTTTCGATTCAAGTTTGTCCCTCAGAGGCTTGAATACACGTGGAAGAGTTAGAATGTTTGTATTTCTTTTGTCCTCAGTTATTTCCTCCTGGGCAATCTTTTATCTTAAGGGTTGTGACTGATAGGACAAATGCTTACGCTTTATTTCATAGGCAATTTGTTTGAATCTCTAGGAGCTCATGGGTTTTTTACGGATGTAGTTAAGAGAATATTAGTTGACTCATGATGGCAGGACAGCAGCGCACTGTCGCCATTTATTTGAATTATAGAAACCATAGATTCTCTGCAGCCAACAGCGCACTGGCGAGACACGACTCCTAGAATTGAAATTAGTCTAAGAAAATATAGGTTATAGAATATTCCTAAAACTATGTCTAGTGGTCCTCTTTGATCATAGTTACCCGGGTGTCGAGATAAGGTAGAGTATCTGATAGCATATCACATCTGAATCACAGAACCAAGAGTTTACCATCGCCCGAGTATACGGACGGGGCATAATCCTCGGTGAAATAATTTCAGACGTAATTACAAGTTTAGGGTACTATAGAGGATATGACCGTGCCATGTATGTCCCATAAGATACAAAGCCAATAGTAGTAGAAGTTTGTAAGTTTGGTAGCATGTCTCCCGACCTAGCACTCCGTATGATCCTCATAATCTATTAATGAGAAAATTGACCGACACTAATAAGTTACCAAGAATATAGAATCCAGAGTTCCATAACCCATTAGTTGACCAAGACCTTATGGACAGAAAGATTTTAGGAAGATTGTATAAGCAAGAACACCAGGTAAGTTTTGATTCTCTCTAAACTCGAACTACTTGTGCCTTCTTTCAAAAATCTCGCATAATTGTATTCGACTATCTTAACAAACGCTGCTGTTACAGCTTGGTTTTGCAAGCTCACTCTGTTCTCGAGCTTGATTCGAGGCATATGTTTAGTGGGGACGCCTGCTAACTTATTGTCTAATCAGAATCAGTGTATTATGGTCTGATCAACCATGATGCATTTGGTTCGCTCTTTCGTTTAATTACACTACGTGGGTGGAGATATATAGGTATCTAGGATCTCATCCGCGACTGTTTGACAATTCCTCTTGAATTATACGTTCGCTCTTGAATCACGTGATTGTATTCAGTAACATCTTTCTTGAACTCTTTATTGTTTTTGTCTTTCACCGGTTCGGAAAGGCAGAAGCTCGTAATTGGTAGAGAGATACCACATATTCCCATGGCTATGGTAGTTGTATACACAAGGGTAGTTATCGTCAGCCAGCCATGTGACTGAGTTACTCGTTCTCCTCTCGACCCCAAAACTGTTATCGGGATCTTCTAGCCTTCTGAATTTGAGAATGAGTAGGGTTTATCCTTAGTCAAATTGCCAACCCAGAAGACCTTCTATTCTCAAGAAACCAAACGTCATGAGTCTCTAATCATTTACCGTGACTATGGTAGACTCTCATTTAGAGATTGGTTTCCAACAATGTATTGTCCTAGTTGTGCAAATTTTATTAATAAGACCTAACTAGTGTTGGAATACCACAGTCACTAGCTTAGCCAATACCATAGTTTAAATACCCTGTCACACTACGACCTACCAGTTGTCAACAGCAATACCTGAACACTACAACCCTGGTGACCGTAGCTTGGCAGGTTTGACACAAATAGAATTTCTTGACTGAATTGTTAGAAATCTTTTATTATGTTGTGCCTTGGAGTTGGTTACCCCATCGAAAACTCTCATATACTGTGGACAAGTAGGTCATTCTATTTTACCGACCATGTGTCATTGTACACACTCGTTCTCCATTTATCGAGAAACGATCCTTGACTTGACTTATATCTATCGTATCCCGATATGCCGTGCCTTATTCCCTATTAACAAAGGGTTGAGGTACAGTATTCGGACTTTAGAAACCCCCTAAACTCAATATTCCTAAGACTATGTCCTATTTCTAAGGTGGGTAGACTATAGGCCTCCTAAAGTTTAAGGATATACGAAGATCACCAGTTGATTAGAATAATTTTTTTATTAAAATGATAGTTAGTGCACTATGGACTCCCACTTTCCATTTAGATCATTTTTGTGTCCCAGACGTGTCATTAATATTCGGAGCATGAGACCAGCTGATTCTTCCAACAAGCTGTATATGCAAGATCTAGACGAGTCCACCTTTATCTAAGTGTATCATGTCCCACTCAAACCCGTTCCCTTGTACTCTATTTTTATGGTACGACTTTCAGGACAAAAGGATTAGCTATAACCCTTACCATAAAACCGATATACTTTCCGACTTCCATTAGAGCCTCAACCTCGACTCAATTCCTTCGACCCAATATATGGTTGCAATCTACTCGAAGCCCACTACGCACTTGCCACTAGTGTGCCACTGGATAGAGGTCTCTTGTGCTACTTAAATACAAAAGTCACCGAAGGCACATTTCGGACTCTAGGAACCTAGCTAACCAACCTACTGGCAACTAGTTCATCCACTTGGGTCAAATTTCATTCCAGGTCACCCTAACTTAGTAGAAATAGTTTTATCATTGGAATCTTATCCAGCCTATATAGATTGAAATCTAAGGTTCATCCAACCTACGAGTAATGTCCAAATAAGGAACCGATTAAGACCCTGTAAAACCTATCCATGTATATCACCATTTTTGGACTATAGCACTGAACTATTGAAATCGGCCCCTGTATCGATTATGTAATCTTCACACCTTAGAATGAGATCCATTCGTAAATTTTATTCCATCTACTTGGAAGTCGTGATACAATCTTGTATTGCATTCACATTAATTGCTCGTGTGTTTAAATAACCACGGGAAGATCACAATCTTGATTCCTCAAATTTCGTCCTATTATGGAACTGTTTGGATTAAATACAAGAACGGGACTTCTGTATTGCATGGGTTGCCAGGTCCTCTAAGAAACGAAGGGTTCTTCGATGTAGCAGGTGATTGGACTTAGAGTAGTCCAATCTAGCGAATGAGACAATAGATTTATAAATTTTTTGTTCTATCTACACCATTGGATACTCTCCACGGCTCTTGAAATTTCATATTCGCTCTCGATTACTTTTTCCTTATCTTCATGTCCTTCCCATTTCAGGGTGATGAACGATCATGCTTACTAGAATTTATCAATATTTCTTAGCTACTAAGTAAATTTGTTGTATGTTAGATTTTGGGTGGTTTGATAGATAGGAGAGGATTATAGTGGCCATAAGCAGTAGATATCTATTGGTAACAATTTTATCAAGTAGTTGGATGATTTTAAAATTTTAGTGACATGAGATTTGAGGGAGTAGTGTGACCAAAGGTGGGTAGAAGTCCTTGGAGTTTCGTAGTTACAAAATGGCTAGAAGGAGGATATAAACTGTTTTTGAGAAATTAAAATTCGAGGAGATTAAGGTAATGGTAGAATTCTTTTTGAATTTAAGGAATAGTTGTGAGTTAGAATTTCGAGGACGAAATTATTTTTAAGGTGGGTAGATTTGTAGCTGCCCTTTCCAAAAAATTAGAATATTTTATTATTATTATTTATTTTATTGGAATGGTGATTTTTAGATTTTATAAATAATTACTTAGTTAATTAGTACGGTAGATGACTTTAACCATGATGTGGTTTTGGAGTACAAGGTGACTCGAAATCGTGGCACGAACAGTGCAAGGGCGTGCTTTGACTAGTGTATAAGCCCTGGTAGGGAAGGCCGAGCTATAGTGACGTCCTAACTAAGAAAACCAGGCCAAGTGGCGACTTAACCCTTACCGAAGATTATTTATTAATTAATTATATTATGGTGTTTTAGAGAAACCGGTTATACCATTTTAGCCGGACTGGACCCGAACTGAGCTCAAGCCCATTAGTCATGCGAGACATCCAATGACAATTGTGTTGACATATTTTGGTAAGATTGTGTTGTATTCCGATTTAATAACCCGATGAATATTTCTAAGTATACGTGTTTAAATATCATAAATATTCTTATTAGTCGATATCCAATATTATTGGTATAAAATAGGTCATTGTACTTTTTGGAGATTATTAGACTTCATATAATGGTATATAAACACCATTATTGTTTTAGAAATTTCGTAATTATTGTTATTAATATTATTATTATTATTATTTTATTATCAGGATTATTATTATATAATAATAATATTATTATTATTATTAAGTGATATTATATTTGTCAAATAAACGTTATAGATATATATATTCCTATTTATATAAATAGGCCCTATAATAGAATATATTGGGTTTCTACTTAGATTTTATAGAAATTACTATATAAGTATTCATAGGAGTATAAATATATATATATATATACGTATAGATAATATATTCATGGGTGTATATGCATATAGGTATGTATGTATGTATGAATATATACATGTATGAATATATAAATATATAAGTGTTAATGGGTATTAATATATATTATATATTTATGTGTGCATATATATATATATATATATATATATATATATATATATATATATATATATAAGTGTACCAAGATATTTATATATATTTATATATATATATATATATAAAAAATAAAAATATATATATATATATAAGTGTACCAAGATATTTATATATATATATATATATATATATATATATATATATATATATATATATATATATATAATAAATAGAAAAAATATATATATATAATAAATAGAAAAAAAAAATATATAATAAATAGAAAGGAAAAAAAACAATAGAACAAAAGCCAACCAGCCACGTTTCATGCTCAAACCCGAGAGGAACCCACATCCCAGGAACACCCCAACGCTCAGTTGAACAACCCAACCCGAGCCCCTTATGGCCAGCCGCTCAAAGTGGACTTAAGGACAACTCGAGAGAGGGAGACACACCTATATATAACGATAGATGAACGGGTCCCGATCAAACAGTAAGAGAAGAAGTAGTTGTTACTGTAGCGTAGCTACAGTAACAGTTCTAAACCGAGCCTGGAAAGGCCCAGACCCGCGCGAGTCTCCCCATATATATCGAGAGAGAGACAATACGAAAACCGCAAAACCCTAAACCTAGGCGCGCCACGACACCCCCAGATGACATTCGAGGCTGGGCGACCTCCCTGGACCTCCACGAGCCGCCGTCGGCCGCCTCGACGCCGTCGCACCACGCCAAGATCGGCAGAACAGAGCAATGCTCTGTTTCTTCAACACAGCCAGGTACTTCCTTAATCGACCCTATACCTTCCTGTATACTATGTCATTTTTGAATTCGTGAAATTCCCTAGAGAGTCTACCTAACCCTCTCAAAGTTCCCACCCTCGGTCGTGAGGTGAATCGATCCATCGGTTCGAAAAAACGACGTTAATATCAAGGAAAAACTGGTTCAGGAAACAGTTTATAGGTAGTCTGATTTCCCCTGTTTACTGATAAGTTATTGGCAACCCAGTAACTGTTTAGAAAATCTATTTGAAGACAATTATTAACAACATATAGGGCTTAAAATCCCTTCTTTTAGTTTTAAATAACTCCAGCAGTTACCGAGGTACAACCTGTTTAAAGTAGGTCGAAAATCATGTTTTCCCAAAACTGAAAATCTTCGATACAACGTGCGTCCCGCCAATCCGGGCGACGTGGTCACGAACCGAAAGCATCAAAAGCTGCGTATTGGCTTCATGGTCGTGTGGGTTTTGACGGAATTCAAATTGGTCGCGTGTGCGCGGCGAATTTGATGCATATCTGTCGAAATTCCCCGTATCAGCCTCTGTGCAAATTTCTCAATTACTTTGTGCATGCTTGTCAGATCGAGACAAAACTTACGCCAGCAGAACCGTATAGTTGTTCTGGTCCTGTATGCCAAGTTTGGTCCGATTCTGAGATCGTTGATAAAATTGTCGTTTTACGGGCCCCACGGTCCCACTTAACGGGCAATTTTGTGCACGGCCCGCCGGAATCCAACTTTGGACATACGGTTGGGTTCGTATCGGAAAACTGAATCCGTAGACATGTAGTTTGACCACTTTAGAGACCATTGAATCTGGCACGTTTTTCGGTGCAAAGCGGGTCCAACGGCGGACATCGTTTTTGTCCAAAATTATCATTTTGCCCCTGTGTCCAGAATTGGACTTAAGGATGGGCAGTCCTAGCTAATTTGACGATTCTGAGATCACTGGTATTGTCTATTTCAGTATCCGGGGACTGTTGTACGGGTTTTGACTATTGTGGCACATTGCGTAGTTCAGACTGTCGGTTTCACCAGCAGAGGACCACAGGCGAGTACAGTTTATTGTCTGCATTTTCGATTTTGATTTTCACTATATTTCATTGATTGGCCATTGGTTATGTGATTATTTTCTAGTATAATGAGAAGTACCAACGATGTGTGATCTGACCTTAGACAGTATAGACAGTGTAGACAGTAATTTATTATTGCAAAGTAGACAGTGTAGACAGTGATTTATTTATTACAAAGTAGACAGTGTAGACCGTGATTATTATTGCATTTAAACTGTGTAGATCATGATTATTAATTTGTAGACAATGTTTCTTTATTTTAATATTTGCTGTAGACAGTGTAACTTTAGACAGTATAGACAGTGTAACTTTAGACAGTGTAACTTTAGGCAGTGTAGACAGTGTCGCATAATTGTCCCGAGACCGATCACATATCAAAGGTACTTCGAACAGTTGGGGAAAGTATTTGTGTCTATTTATTTACTATTGGTTTTCTGTATTTCCTGTTTATTTTCAAAACTCATGATTGATGTCTAACCTTTGTTTTATAGTCATTTTCTTTATTGAGATTGCATTAAGTGAATTGTGCTCGTTCCATTCCTGACTGGAAACCAACATTTTCAGGTTAGCCGTGGATTCACTTAGCATGGGAGATATGGGTGTATTTGCAGCCGAAGCCTAGAGACTAGCTAGATAGTGGAGTTGTAGTCATTCATTTATTTGTACAAGTTTATATTTCTCTACAAAATATAAAACTTGTGGACATTGTAAATTAAATTAATTATGTGAATGAGCATTATTTATGATTTTGATCTTCATGGCCGTGACAGCGTTCTACCGCCGACACTACGGCGTAGGCTAGCTTGGACACGTCTTGTATCCGTTTAAAAAAAAGGGTACGGGTCGTGACAGTTCTTCCCTGTCAATTGTTATCATTTACATTCCAAGTGCAACATTACGTGTGTTTGGTCACTGACATCACAGGCTATCCTGGACTATAGCTTTGTTAGCCGGGGCCCTTGCAGCGCAAGTAGCGAGCCCCGCTGCAAGTCCCCGCTTAACCCGTGCTATCATCCAGCACAGCTATACCGTGTTTCCTCCTAGGCCGAGTCGGTCCCGTGGCCCCGGGTAGTCGCTCGAGGAAACTCTCTCTCCTTGTCGACAAGTTGTCCAATGACCGAGTTAAGACAATATTTAGTTATTAAGGCCTAGCCTACTTTCTTTTTGAAACTTGATCATTTTGACGTGTCCCTGCCCTTGCTTTCATTTTTTCATCCGCAACAACACTATCGATTTACTTAAGAAGGGGGTCGAGAAGAGAAGGGTCAGCCACTCACCTTGACTTTACTTCGACGAGAGAACTTGTTGGTCGCGCTAGACGTCGCCTACGTGATTACCTGAAATCGTACAAGCAACTGATTAGAACACTGTATTATTCAAGGAGTTCGATAGAAAATTTGAGTCCGAAATGCAAGCCATGAAAACCATCGAAAACATTCACGAAAACGCATTCAGAAAGCAAAGCCAAAACCAATGCAAGCGACGTGAAAAGCAGAGCAACGGGAGGTCTCTCCCGACTTAGCCGCAGAGTCAATCCTCGAGGTGCAGCCCGCTGAATATGGGACTTGGTTCCGAAGAAGACATTCCATAATGAGGAATGGATCTTAATTCAACCGTTCCCGTTCGATCGACTCGGTCGATCCCGACCTATCGGTCCCGACCGAATCGATAGCGACAGTGTTCCTTTCTCATGCACCCCATGGACAGAGTACGGGGCACGATATAGGGACGGGGCACTACACCATAACCAACTAAGAAAAAGTTTCATCCTTGAAACTTAAAATAGAACCTACCTCTACGAGAACAATGAAGGGAACTTTTCCTTCATTTCTGACTCAAGCTCCCACGTCGAGTCTTCGACCGAATGGTTCCTCCAGAGGACGCGAACGCGGGGAATAACACAGTTGCGGAGAAGTTTATCCTTGTGCTCCAAGATTTGCACTGGCTCTTCGACATATGACAAGTCCGCCTTCTGGTCCAGCTTACCCAAATCCACCACATGGCTCGGATCATGCACGTACTTCTGCAATTGTGATACATGGAAGACGTCATGTACCTCTGACAACGCAGGCGACAAGGCGATTTGGTAAGCTACCGGGGCGACTCGCTTCAATATTTCGAACGGGCCAACAAATCTTAGGCTCAATTTTTCCTTCGCACCGAACCTGGAAACTCTCCGTATGGGCATGACTTTCAAGAATACATGGTCGCCTTTCGAGAACTCGAGGGGGCGTCGGTGCATGTCGGCATAGCTCTTTTGCCGACTTTGTGCTATCTTCAATCTCTCCCGTATTAACTTGACCTTCTGCACGGTCTGCTCCACGAGCTCCGGACCAAGTATCTGTCGTTCCCCGACTTCATCCCAGCAAATGGGCGATCTGCACTTTCGACCGTACAAAGCTTCATACGGCGCCATTTGGATGCTGGACTGATAGCTGTTGTTGTATGCAAACTCGGCCAGCGGTAGATGGACGTCCCAACTTGACTTCAAGTCGATCGCACAGAGTCGTAACATGTCTTCGCGGATTTGGTTCACCCGCTCTATTTGGACGTCAGTCTGAGGATGATAAGCTGAGCTAAACTTCAATTTGGTCCCCAACGCTGAATGTAGACTACTCCATAAGCATGCTACGAACCATCCATCCCGATCAGAGACGATAGAAACTGGGACCCCGTGCAGCCGAACTATTTTATCAAGGTATATCTGAGCAAGGCGGTCGATGCTCCAAGTAACTTTGATGGCGACAAAGTGTGCTGACTTGGTTAGTCGGTCGACGATGACCCAGACGACATCATTTCCCCGCGACGTCCTCGGCAAGCCAACAACGAAGTCCATAGTGATGTAATCCCATTTCTACTCTGGAATAGGGAAGTTCTGCATCTCCCCGCCCGGTCACTGGTGCTCGGCTTTGACTTGCTGACAGGCCAAACATTTTGACACAAAGAGCGCTACGTCCCTCTTCATGCCGTGCCACCAAAAGACAACGCGGAGGTCCTTACACATCTTGGGGCTGCCAGGATGCATGGAATATTTTACATAGTGTGTCTCCGTCATTATCTCCTTTCTAAGTTCTGCGTCGTCCGGTACGCATAGCCGTCCCTTCACGCGCAATACTCCCGACTCGTCCTCTGTAAAGTCGGACGCTTTTCCTGTCGATATCAGCTTCCGCATCTTCTCCTGGTATGGGTCGTCCTTCTGTGCAGACTTGATCCTCTCTAGTAGGCTTGGTTCTACCTGCAGTTGCGCTAGTTTGACGTCTCTGAAACGAACTCGGAGTTCAATGCCCATTCCTTCCAAGTCACGCAGCAGTCGATCGTTGATGCATAATGAAGCTAAGTACTTCCGGCTCAGCGTATCTGCTACCACATTTTCCTTACTCGGCGTGTAGTCGATTGATAAGTCATAGTCTTTGATTAGTTCGAGCCATCGCCTCTGTCGCAAATTCAATTTTTTCTGGTTGAAGAGATACTTGAGGCTTTTATGGTCCGTATAAATCCTGCACGCCACGCCATAGAGATAGTGACGCCACAGCTTCAACACGAACACAATTGCCGCTAGTTCTAGGTCGTGCGTGGGGTAGTTCTTCCCGTGCGGCTTCAACTGCCGGGAAGCAAAAGATATCACCTATCCCGCTGTATGAGCACACACCCCAAGACCTGGCTAGAAGCATCGCTGAAGATTTGAAATCCCTCTGTCCCTTCAGGAAGAGCAAGTATCGGGGCCGAAACGAGCCGTTGTTTGAGCTCCTGGAAGGAAGCTTCACAGTCGTCTGACCACTTGAATGCGACTCCTTTCTGGGAGAGCGAGTTAACGGCGATGCAATCTTCGCGAAGTCCTTCACGAAGCGTCGGTAGTATCCCGCCAAGCCTAGGAAGCTTCGAATTTTGCTAACTGATGCGGGCCATTTCCAATCTGTAACTGCTTCGACTTTCTTCGGATCGACTGCAATACCCGTGGCGGAGATGATGTGCCCAAGAAATGAAATGCTGTTCAGCCATAATTCGTACTTGCTCATCTTCGTGTACAACTGATTCTCTCGAAGGGTTTGGAGTACCGTCCGCAGATGCTCTGCATGTTGCACTCGATCCTTCGAGTAGACGAGGATGTCGTCGATGAAGACTACTATGAACTTGTCAACGAACGGACGGAATACCCGATTCATTAGATCCATGAAGACGGCAGAGGCGTTCGTCAGACCGAACGACATTACCAAGAACTCGTAGTGGCCATAGCGAGTACGGAAGGCAGACTTCGACACGTCATCTGGCTTGACTTTGAGTTGGTGATAACCCGATCGCAGATCAATCTTCGAAAATATTATTGCACCTTGGAGCTGGTCGAACAAGTCGTCGATGCGGGGCAGGGGGTATTTGTTACGGACGGTGGCTTTATTCAATTCCCGATAGTCGATGCAGAGCCGCATCGATCCATCCTTCTTCTTCACGAATAGCACGGGCGTACCCCACGACGAGACACTCGGACGGATAAACCCTCTGTCGAGTAATTCTTGTAGTTGTGCCTTTAGTTCCTTCAGTTCTGCAGTGGCCATTCTGTACGGAGCCTTCGAGATCGACCGAGTGTCGGAGAATGTGTCGATGGTGAACTCTATTTCTCGATCGGACGGCATGCCGGGTAGCTCGTCCGGGAACACGTCTGGAAATTCTGCCACAACGTCGGTCTGACCCGCATTTGCACCATCCTGTCGCATGTCTCGAACGGAAGCTAGATAGCCTTCGCACCCGGAATGCAGCATCCGTCGACCAGATATTGTAGAGATCACCATGCAGGTCAGCGACGCCTCACCACACGAGTAGCAGAATTCAGGCACTCCAGGTATGCAAAATGTGACATTCTTTTCAGTGCAGTCTATGGTTGCGTTGTACGGATCGAGCCAATCCATTCCCAGAATGATGTCAAAGTCCTTCATATCTAGAACTATCACATCCAGACCGATCTTTTGACCGACGATACAGATAATCCTGCCGATGCAGGCTAAGTTTGTAAGAATTGGTGTGCCCGAAGGTATGCTTATGCTAAGGTCGAGATCTAATGATATTACAGGAAATTTGTGCTCGGCGGTAAAGTCCGCCGATATAAAACTATACGAAGCGCCTGAATCAAATAACACACGAGCAGGTACATTATTGCATTTTAGTATACCTGACACTACTGTATCTGATGCCAGCGCTTCGTCTCGAGTCATGGAGTAGACGCGGCCCTGAGTGTTGGGGCGACGGTCTCGACCATTTTGTGGTACGGGTTGAGTGGGCGGAGGAGGTCGAGGCTCCTGTCCTCGATTCTCTTGACGGTGTTGTTGTGGCGGGGCGTTACGATTCTATTTCCGAGGGCAATCTCGTGCTTGGCTGTTCCTTGCTCCGCAGTTGAAGCATCCTCCTTCGAGGACATGACAATCGTTGGCATGGTGACCGAAGTTTTGACATTTGGCACAAGGAAATGGTGGGGTTCGTCCCTGGTTGCCGCCATGGTTTGGACGCTTTGATGTGTAATTGTTGCCTTCCGTATAGCTAGGACGTTTGTGATTGGAGTGGCGCACAACGTCGTCAGCACCGAAAGGATGCAGGTTCTCAAGGCGAAGAGCGTGATTCAGAGCCTCACCTACGGTCTTGTACTCCGGGACCCCGACATGCGCACCGATAGAGTGTCGCAGACCTACTTTGAACCGTCGCACACGGCACTCTTCAGTAGGCAAAAACTGACTGCAAACTTAGACAACTTATTGAATTCTGCGGCATACTATTCCACTGTCCGGCTCCCTTGCTTCAACTGCATGAATTCATTTTTCTTCACTTGACGAACGGCTGACGGAAGGTACTGGACTTCAAAAGCTTTGCGGAACGTGGCCCAAGGGATCGACGCGGTGGTGTTGTCCGGTCGGAACGCTCGCTTGCGTATGGCCCACCAGTCGTGCACGTTCAACCATAGTTGAAGTTGTGTGCAGACGACTTTCTTCGACTCTTCAATGCCGAGAAGCTCAAAATGATCTTCCAGCTCTTCCAGCCAGTCGATCGCTATGGAAGGGCCTTCGGTACCGCTGAAGAAAGTGCGGCACGCCTTCTTGAATTCTGACACTTCAAAGTTGTACTTTTCGGTGCCGCTGGTTGACGCTCGGACCCCTCCGTATCGACTTCAATGGGTTGGATCGTCGGCACGGTGACGGTAGGCGCAGTCGTAGAATTTCCGTTGGCCACCATTGTTTGGACGATCTGCTGCAGGGTATCCAGCTGCTTTCGTTAAAGTTTGGCATGTGCGTCGAAACGAGCTTCGAAGCGAGCTTCGAATTGGGCCTATCGTTCCTCTGTCTGTTGATATCGGTTCTCGGACTGGTTCTTCTGTACCTCCATCATGCGCAGCATCCTTTCGATGGTATCGTTGGAAGGTCCGGCCCGCGAACGATACGAACTACTAGAGCCGCTAGAAGCACTATTTTCTTGCTCGGCCGTGGGTTCCGTCACTTCTGCTATACGAAGGCAAACGCATCAGTCATAAATTATTACGGACTCATTGTATGGAACAACTTATCTCATCGATGCGAGGTCAAAGGATGTAAAGCCGTGCTCTGATACCACTATATCACGCCCCAATTCCGTAAAATCGATAGTCGTTCCCCGGGCGTGATGCCGTGCGAACCTAAGTTGCGATCGCACAAGGCGTAGTCATAAGGTCATCCGAAACACAATATCAAGTTAGAGTACACAGAGAAATTAATTGACACATTAAAATGGAAGTAGACTTTTTTATTGATAATAAAACTTCATTTATATTGACTTCATTACATTCATTGCCGCGCGGGCTACAACATGACTCGACTTACAAAATGAACGCCGATGAGATAGTCATTTCATACATTACATCCCCTTTTTACAAGCATAAACATAACACTTTCCACCTGCTATCAAGGCGAGTCGAGTCGTCATCTTCTTTTGGACTGAGTGCGGGGTCTTCTTCAAATGGAATCCAGAAAACAAGCCTTCACAAGCGGACGAGGCTTCAAAAGTGTCCACGCTGCCTTGAGATTTAAGTGGCACGCCCTTCGGGATTCGGGGTACCTGCGTGGAGAGCGAGGATCAGTAGATTACACTTTGTACTAGTGCGTGGCAAATTTAAGTTCCAAGCTCTCAATTGGTTGAAGAGTTTACATGACTTAGTTCATGAATGTCTCTAACCATCCTAATAAATTTCAAACGAGCAATGACAAGCATAATGTAATTTACGTCGGAACTTACCCCCGGCGGACTGCATCGCGCCTTTTGAAACTTACCATGTTCTTCCTTGTCAATTGTTATCATTTACATTCCAAGTGCAATATTACGTGTATTTGGTCACTGACATCACAAGCCATCCTGGACTATAGCTTTATTAGCCGGGGCCCTTGCAACGCAAGTAGCGAGCCCCGCTGCAAGTTCCCGCTTAACCCGTGCTATCATCCAGCACAGCTATACCGTGTTTCCTCCTAGGCCGAGTCGGTCCCGTGGCCCCGGGTAGTCGCTCGAGGAAACTCTTTCCTTATCGACAAGTTGTCCAATGACCGAGTTAAGACAACATTTAGTTATTAAGGCCTAGCCTACTTTCTCTTTGAAACTTGATCATTTTGACGTGTCCGTGCCCTTTCTTTCATTCTTTCATCCGCAACAACACTATCGATTTACTTAAGAAGGGGGTCGAGAAGAGAAGGGTCAGCCACTCACCTTGAGTTTACTTCAACGAGAGAACTTGTTGGTCGCGCTAGATGTCGCCTACGTGATTACCTGAAATCGCACAAGCAACCGATTACAACACTGAATTATTCAAGGAGTTCGATAGGAAATGCGAGTCCAAAATGCAAGCCATGAAAACCATCGAAAACATTCACGAAAATGCATTCAGAAAGCAAAGCCAAAACCAACGCAAGCAGCGTGAAAAGCAGAGCAACATGAGGTCTCTCCCGACTCAGCCGCAGAGTCAATCCTCGAGGCGCAGCCTGCTGAATATGGGACTTGGTTCCGAAGAAGACATTTCATAACGAGGAATGGATTTTAATTCAACCGTTCCCGTTCGATCGACTCGGTCGATCCCGACCTATCGGTCCCGACCGAATCGATAGCGACAGTGTTCCTTTCTCGCGCACCCCGTGGACAGAGTACAAGGCACGATGTAGGGACAGGGCACTACATCTATAACTCTGGGACTGTGATGGTCGATTCAGATCGTCGGGGCAATTCCACACGCAGTGGCAAGGCAAGACCGAGTTCTGAAGCTTCGATTTGGGATTTGAGTTCATCTCTGCATTTTTGACCGATTCTGTTGTTCTTTTGGACTGGCTGTGCGTGTACAGCAGGAGTCTAGGACACGAAGAATCGATGTCCACTCTCTATGACAGTATTTTCAATATCAGAATTCCTCAAGGTAATTCTTTCATTTATTTTTGTTTTGTTCGAACTCTTTTATGCAATTAATGCCTAGTTGTTTTAATCATAATTCCAATTGTATTCGTGTTCATTTTATGTGTCGTGTTCGTGTCATGATTGGTGTTGATTCGTGTTCGAGTTGGGTGCGTATCCGAGGTTGGATTGAAGTTGCAGTTCTGTATGGCTTCTTTCAACTATAGCTTGTGTCCAGTTCATATGCGTACCATAGTTGTGCGTCTAATCTGGTGCATGGGATCAATTGGAGTCACTAGTATGTTATGGTGTTAGGCTTTGACGTCTTCCTGGACCCTGCATTTTTCTCTGATCAGTGAACTGCGAAAAATAGAAGCCCTAATTCGAATTTGTAGCAGATGTTTATACCTTTATTTCTGTATAATTCTCCTTGGTTGTTTGTTTTTTGGTTCATTAGCTGAGATCCTTAGTGTGTTGTCGGTTCACCATATTGATTCTAAATATTCTTCTATGGCTAAACTTTGGGTTCCATTAATTGTAACCCTATTATAAGTTACTTTCCCTGCTAAATGTTTGGGTTGCTATGAGCTTTTGAAGTTGGGACTCAAAGATTGCTGGTGAAGGCCAGGTTTGATAAGTCAGTATGATTTAATGGTGTAATTTAAGCTTTACTTGTGGGCCATGAGGTGGGCTGATCTGTAAAAGGTGTGAATAGTTATAGGGATGGTAATGAGTTTGGGCTCATGTATTGAGTTGGATTTTGGTCAACTTCAGATTGAGTTTAGATTAGAGTGGTTGCCATATTATTATTATTATGATATTCTTTCTGGTTGACTGCCATTAACAACTTAGTGTGTTTTTTCATAACCAATTTATATTTTCCTAAGTAGGATTTCTAAAATTAAAGGTATTTGCATGTAGTACAATTGGATATTACTCCTATAATAAGGTATAAATTACTAAGTTTTTCTAAAAGTATTAGATTTCTAATGAATTCATTTAATAACTAATTTCCTATTAGTGGTTGATAAACTAGGAAAATACCTTTTAGTCCCTATAAGGATATAGATATTTAGTATGCTCTCTAACTAGCAGATTATAGTTAGCTAACTATTAGATAACCACACTTTAGAGTCTAACCAATACCAACTTATATCTATTTACCAGGAGGACTTACAAATCTATTTTCTATTCCCGTTCACCCGGAGCAAGGCAAGTATACTCTTCGGTTTGCTCATTTACTTCATGTATTGTGCTTATATTTCATGCTTGTACCTTCCTGTTGGACACGATATTACATAGTCTTATCTTGTGTCTCGTTCCATGAGTTTGCTTGCGTCTGGGAGGGAAAATACTACGTGTGTGTAATCAAACCCGAGTTATAATTCATGTTAATAGCTTAGGCCGTGCACTGTGCACGCGGGTCCAAAGCCGTACCTTCATACCTGTGCCATGTTCCATGTTCTACCTAAGACGATCACACACTCTGGATGTATTTCAAAATATATATTACACATGTCAGGTTCCTTGTATATTCATGCTCAGGTACTAGGTTACACTTCAGGTTCTTTTTATTATAATCTTATGTTCATTTCAGCATGCTTGTTCTAGTTTCTAGTTTTGAGATTCATATGCATGTCCATATTTCTTCTTCATATTGTTCTTGTCCATTTCCTTGGATATACTTAGCTCCGCTCCTGACTGGATATATTGTAGGTGTACTTGCAGGGTATCATTCTACCTTATGGGCCAGAGCCCGGAATCTTAGCTGAGCAGGATGGAGCCATGACTTAGCTAGAGGTTTCAGGTTTAGATTGTTTTAGTTATTTTTCTAGATATTATATATTGTGAGTTCATAGTGTATTTTAATTCTTGTTGTCTCTAGCACTTTTATGTTATTATGATTGGTGGATTATGGTGATCATCATGGGATGGTTAGATGCTGTGATTATTTTATATTATCTGGTGACGTGGAGTTTTCTTAGATTGTACAGCTTACTTCGTTGTGTCTATCAACGAAGGTTGGGCGCGTCCGACTCGTGTCCGATTATTCGGGAACGGGTCGTGACAGCCCTCACACCTTAAGCCGATACGCCTTGTTGTTTTGTCGAGCTAATGTGGTTTAATTTTATAACTTTGTTGCACAACCAACTCTTCTGACTTATCCATTCGAGCACTTCGTGCTTCGTTGAAGTGTCCGACCGATTTGGCTTACCGTTCCTATGCCTCAGTCCGTTGTGAGGCAGTGATTTTGTTTTGCGAACACCATTGCAAATAAGGAAAAATGTCAACCTCTTATATTTCAGCGTAAACGTATAACTGCACACAAAACCAACTAAAATCAATACTCATTCGAATCAGACTTATGCGTTGCATCAATTCGATTTCTTAGAATCTTCGAACTGACTCAATGCTTTCTCGTTTGGGCCTACGTAAATCTTCGCATCGATCCAACTCGATGTATTTTTTGTGTCAACGTAACTCTTGTATCAATTTGCATCGATACATATTTCGGGTCAACGCAACACTTTGAGTCAATGACTCATTGTAATGCACTATACAGAGTGGTTCATTACATAATATACCACTCAAAACAAGGTTCGTCCTTGAATTGAAACCAACACTCAGTTCAAGTATTTTCTAGATTGTTTCACGATCTCGCCTAACTATCGTTATTCCATTTCAAATACTCGTACAAGCTTTTATTAACTTTCAGTCTTTTCTGCAGCTTAATTTAAATTTAGTATACAACTTGATTTGGATCATATACATATTCAAGGTGTCCCAGAAATATATGTGTTTCAGCCATGCCCAGTGGTAGAAAACTGGAACAAAGCTGACGGTTAAATCTTAATCTTATGCTTGACAACTCGTACTCTCGATCAGACTTATCTTTAGCGACTGTTCTCAAAATTTTATCGCATTTGTATATTCGATACATACGTGATTCATTCAACAAAGTCACAGAACGCAATGTGATTCAAAGATCGCATCTTTCATTTCGAAAGTTTTTTTTGCATTGACCATCAATTCTATGTGTCGCGTCAAGCCATCGCACATTCGATCGCAAGGTGTCTTCGTAATGCCTTGCGTTCGAAGTCTCTGCCCAACTATTTTTGAAGCCAAACTCGTCTCGATATGATTTTCCCTTTGTTGACTTGCAAAAGCATCAACATCTAGGGCCACGCCCGCTAGGTAACTTACCTTGACACCGAGCATAAATTCTCCCGAGGCAACTCAAATTGATGGTGCTAAAAGGCAATGGTCTTTCTGACCCAAAAGTTTAACGCGAGGCAACGGTGCTCTAAGACAACAATCGCTTTGACACAAAGGTCTCTATGATGCGTCTTACATTCAATTCCTATCGAGTAGAAAATTCCTAGCCAAATTCTAAACTTGTCCGTCTCGCAACGTCGAATATAATTTTGATTCACACAAGCTCAATTGCAAGGTGAATCCAAATCTAACGACATAACTCATAAGTTATTCTTTTACCGCTTGCTCTCGTGCATAACATGATTCTCAAAATCGCCTAGACTTATCATCAATATGCACCACATTGTATTTGTTCTCGATGTAATTCCATTTGCGACATCATATGGGTTATCTTATGGGCCTGCAATATTTGCTTTGATTTGACGGTCAAGTCTTCTAGTGTCAGCTCCCCAAAGCTACGCTCGATAATTGTGGATCATTAACGAAGGACAGTTACTACGAACCATGCCATATCTTATTTTAGAGCTAAATCACGTTCTGGCCATTTATATGGGATTAACCCAAATTCGGACAAAATAATATTTATATCGGTGCAACTGATGTACAACTATCCTCCAAAAAATTCATGCACTACCGTTGATAATTCTGCAATTCATGAAACATCTACTCGTATTGAGTTCGAGTCTTTCTACCCACGGTCGACACCCGAGATGCTATACGCATCGAAACAATCATCGATGACTTTATAGTCTCGCCCTGATCAATCACAAGTTTACAATCAACCAGATCGACACTTCCGTATTGCTATTTTTGAAAATCTCGATATTGTAGTCCTGCCCCGTTTTGTGTTCTCACATTTATCTTACGTTTCCTTACGTATCAATTTTTGAAAGGCCATATCAATTTTGATAGCACGAAAGTCAACTTTGAATCTGCATTAACGTCAACTTAGCTTGACTTAGCTCGCATTGCATACATTCAAGTCATGAATGAACTTTTTTATATGCATTAATTCTTTTTTCGATTTGCCACATCCTGCCATACTTTGATCGCGTAGCCGAGTTACCAATTATCCAATATCGAACCCTCGAGTTATACGATCACGCCCTCTAAGTTTCACATGTTTTAGACGTACTCAAATGAGTTTCGTCGCAATGTAACCAACTTTCTCTAAGGAACAATTTATCCGCATCAACCAAATTTTTTACCGAGTTCGCAATTCGTAGGATTCGATTACAATTCGTATTGCTAACATTTTCATCGAGTCGCAAGTCATGCGATTCGATTACAATTTGTATCGACTAATATTTTTATCGAGATTGTAAGTCGCACAATCCGATTATAATTCACATCGACTAATATTTTTATCAAGCTCGCAAGTCGTGCGACTCGTCATAACTTCGAGTTTTCTATCCGACCGATCCAACTATTGCCTCAAGACATAATCATTTTGTTAGTCTCGGTCATTCGACCGATTTATAAATTTTCGTCCGACGTATCATTCATTGATACGACTCCCCACCCTATCGTTCCAACCAATTATCGAAGAACACTTGCATCAACATATCGTCATACAAATTTCTAATCGAGTCTCGGTACTCTCCCGTTCATTGCGGACAAACCTTCCATAATTTTCACAACGCGTTGATGCAATCCATTGCACAAGTGGTATAGCATATACCACTCAGAATCGATTCATTTATCGCATAGATGGTATGGTATATACCACTCGGAACTAAAATCATTTCCCTCGTATCATACTTGGTATGAACCAAATATCTTTTTCGACTCACGATTTTTGTAATGAACATGTCGATCATGTCACGCCCCAGTACCGAAATACGGGGACGGACATAGGCCAGCTACATCGTATAAGGTACAAATATCGCCATGGCATAAATTCGATCTCATATCCACAAGCAACAACAATAAAATAACAAGCAAGAGAGAGAATCATATGGAAAGCAGGAAATACTTATATGATAATCATGAAATCTACAGTACAAGATAATAATATTGATGAGTATACCTTTCCACAATTCGTAGCATGGTCTGGAACTGAAGCACATCCTCTAAGTCAAGTCTATAAGATACACAGGGTCGGTCACTGGCAATCTGGGAACAATCCAGTGTTGGTCAGGCCACCCGCAGCAAGTACCAGAAAGAAAGGCTCAAGGACGGACGAAGAAAAGCTAGCAGGATAAATATATGACAGAAAAAGCATATATGAACAGTAAATGAGGGTAAGAATCGTACGGTACCAACGCACGATAACAATCCACAACTAATGTAGCTAAAAACCCAACAATCATCACAATTTTCCTAATATCCAATAATACCTGCATCGTCAACTGGAAGTCAATATCAGTCAGCTTTACAAGAAACAAGCCAAACAATTTAGGGGAAGTGGCTACTCAAATGCCTACAACTTTCTATGTGGAGGTTGGATTACCCCAACAATGCAAAAATATAGGAATCCTCAGATCGTGTCGATCCAGCAAGCTAGCGGGGCCAAATATATCAAGACTAGATAAGAACCGGTCCCTTGTAAGGCCACCGTGCGAGCAAGACAAGCATGTAGTATATAGTAAGTAAAGTAGCCAGATAATGCCATCCGCTAATGCAGACGGTAACAATATCCGTAGCGGCCAGTTAGGCACACCTTGACTAATGTCTGGGAAGCGGCTAGTACTGCACGATCTCGGGATTCTGTTCCCTCCCAATGCTTCTACCAGTTTAAGTTACCTAGATTATCCCTACAGTTATCCGAAATCACATGCCGTGGTCACATGATCATCCTTCTAGATGTCGTACCTCAGTACAGGAACGCTAAGTAAGAATCAACTTTGGCACCTATAGTCCTAGTTGTGATTCATTCTTAGTGTTATGCAACAAACAAGCAAGCAATCAATCATGACCACGCTAAGACTACATGCCAACTACCAAGGTACCCATACAGGTAATCATATCATATAGCTAGAATATCAAGATTGCACCGCAGTACAATATAATCAGGAGGATAGCACCTCAAAGTGCCAGTAGACAGGTACCACCTCAAAGTGGCGGTAGACAGGGCCAGTACCACAAAGGGTAAGCTGGAATCATAGCACGGATACACATGGTCATGTCAGGAACAAGGACAATCAATCAATCACATGAAGTCATCTGTCCATATCGTGGCATGGATATCTAATCAGGTACATGGTCAGAATCTCTACTAGAATAGCATCTCAAGTACACATGGAAGCCTACAGCTCTAATCATCAAGCCGGTCTATCCACCGGATCAATCTATCAGCAGTCTCCCATCTACGATGGAATAAATATCATGTCAGAAAAAACGATCTCCAGATACTACGGTAACAATGTCAGGCCCTCTGGCTCATAAGAATCCTCTGAATCAATGATCACAATCTAACAGAAAACAAGCCCCTCAACTACCAAGATATAGCAATCGTACCAGATTTTGGGCACTTGGGAAGTCGAGTAAAAATTACATAATGATACCCATGATATTCTCTTCGTTCCGCAAAACACTCGTCCAATCATCAAAATTTAGGAATCCACATAATCATATCTGATCAAAATAAACATCATCTAAAAGGAAATGGCAACACTATCCAAGAATCCACGTGAGTCTACCAAATCAATATCCCGGGATTATACTCCATATAATACCCATTCCTCATATATATCCAAAGGTCACAAATTCTGATACATTGGACAGCTGTCAGCCCTATCTAGCTAGACCATGATAACTCCTAGAATGAATGGTCAGGAGACAAAAATATATTAATTAATGTCGCTGGAAAGGATTGCATGAACCGCTCTGGAGCAGATCCACAACCATTAAACCAAACAAGGAACAGTGTTGCAGACCGTCTCTCGAGTGGAGCCGTGCTCCTCATGCAATCCGACGGACAAGAAAGATCAAGTAGTTAGGCAACTAATCTAGTCATGAGTCTACCTAGCAGATACTGGAGTCAAGTATACTATACTACGGTAAACATGCATAAGTTTGGTTCAGCAAACCAAAGGAACGGTTCTGCCCAAATTTTTGAACCAAATTCTCGATCGAGAATTCTGAAAATTTTTGGCAGATTCTCCATTATATTTTGGACGGGACCTCCCAGCGAATTGGGGCTAAATCCACTCCACAGAATCGCAAACCGAGAATACTAAGTCCCGAGTTCCAGCAGCACTATAATACGTACTGGAAACCAAACCATTGCCGAGAATACTAAGTCTCGGCCTCCAGTAGCACTACGATGCGTACTGGAGGCCAAGCCAACATAAGCAACAAGAATTACCATACAGGGCTCATCACGGACCCACAGTCATATCTAAGCCACAAGCACAGTCATAGAAAGAGTTTGCCAAGCCGTTACATGACCGCGAGTCAAACACGAGGCATATGGGGACAATCCATACAAGTGAGTCATACTCGTGTCCTCGAAGGTGTGGATGACCCGTCTGAGTTCGTCCGATATGGCTTAATCCGGTATCGAACCAAGCTATCCTAAGTTATCATCATGGAAGTTCTACTACTATGCTACACTAATCATGGTTATACATTTGCAATTACAAAGGAATTAAATACAATTAAATCTAGGTGGAGTGCAAGTGTCGTCGATGAGCAAGGGATACTTGCCTAGAGGGATCGGCTAGGTAAGCAAGTCTTTGGCGATCAGAATCCAAGCTAGCACGTCCATCGAGGTCCTCGGAACATATAATAAACAATCATTAGCATTAAATATTTAAATAATAACAAGAAGCACAAGGATGGTAGAAGGTATACCGTGTAGGTCCCACAAGTAGTACAGGGATCTGGATGACACACCCATTAGGATGGTACAAGGATGGTAGAAGGCTATACCGAGATGCACACATAAATCAAGAAATTATCAGGATGATGCACCCATCAATGCAATACGCAAATCAAAACGTGCACACAAATCAGAATGATACAAAATACAAAGTGGCACGCAATTCGATACGATACACAAATCGGTGCATGCACATAAATCAATACGTCAAGGGTCACGAGGTAGGCACATAGGCCGAGGCACTGAAATCAAGATGATACGCAAAATATATAACGCCCCAGTCCCAAATACGTAGGACCACGAATACGAATACATGCCAGCAGCACTTCACTAATGGGCCAAGCTACACTACAAGCCCATTAGCGAAATACTTAAGCTGTAAATCATGAAAATACCCAGAAATATAATACAGTCCACAGGTATATACATCTAATCATATCCACAGAGTCCACAAAGAGATCAAGAATAAATAAAGAAATGTCTCAAATATCCAGCAATAAAAGTAATAAAGTCTGTGCGATTAAATCATCCCAAAATCATAGAAATAGAAAGAAAGTACAAATCAACTACAAGTCTGATGAAAAGAAAAGGAAATAATGTAGCAAGACTAAATATGATTATAACATGATCACGAAAAATCCTCTGGCACTATCTCATCCTCCTGTGCCGGTACGCCTCCGGTCTCAGCTCCCGAACCATAAACCTCTGGATATTCTTCAGCTTCGTCTAAGCCTGGGAAATAGCCAGGTCCTCAGAGGACTAGCAAGGTGCCTAATATACATGCCAAGGTACAGAAATAAAAATATGAACTAAGGCAATCTACTGTATCCGTCTATGTGCTATGCAAGTGAGATACTTTTCTAGAATACCAGACCCCTTCCACTAAGGCTCACTAGCACCTCAGTAGGTATTATCCCCAGTACCTGTGTAGTGGCACCAAGGACAATCAATTCTTGACAGTGATAATCCTTTACTCTGCTACAGAGATAAAGGCCACTAAACAACGGGCCACACGACAATAGTTCTGATATTGTAGTCAAGTTTTCCGCAATCCTATGTCTAGAATCTAGCAATACCAAGTCTGTACAGTCATTTTGAAAGTAATAGAAGTACTAAAAAAAATCTAGAATTCTAATACGTGGTCAACACTAAGAATAGTCATGTAAACCTCGCATCATGAATGTGTCGATGTCCTATGGTCAATTGTGTCAATGGACACATCAGTACGTATGTAATGTCTAATATCAATACTCGATGTCACTGTCATGACATCGGCACCCGTCTATAGACGGAAACTAAGTATCAACGTCCTACGTCATGCAATGCTAATCAAAAAGAACAAAAACAAAAAAAGATAATCTGTAACGAAGGCAAGGCACACTTGCCTGTAACTGCTGTCTGCGGGTAAGCATGTCCAACTCCGGTGTCCTTGTCGATCCTCCCAAGCTCACCTATAATAATATTATATTTAATATTTTATATCAACACACCATATATATTTATATGAGTATCTATGCCTCCTAGTGCCATAACATTGCTACGATACTACATCTATTATATAAGTACATATAGGTACCAAATTCTCTCGTAAATACTTTACAATTATAACAAAATAATATATTTAAATTCTAAAATTTATCTATAAATACATATATATTGCTATAGTTATATTTTCAAAAGGAAAACCCTTTCACAAGAGGTCTTATGTCAATGCCACATATGACTTTCTCAAATCGACCCATTAATTTAGTTACAAAACAATGATAAAATAAAAATAATAAATTCTATAAATCTCATAAATTAGTTAAAATAGTATTTATAATGTTAAACCTTGCACAACATAAAGTTTAGTATGGATTCGTGGAGGTTTGGACACAAGAAAAACATAATTTTTTAGAGTTCGGTGACACGACAAATGTCATAAATTTTTAAAAATAGCAAACGGATGCGAAACCTAACTTTCAGATATGCGTTGGAAAGGTATCGATGTCTAGATTCTGAATAAAAATATTAAAAGGTTAGAAGCTGAACTGAGATAGGCAAAAAATGGTCCGTAATAGAATTCATCAGTTCTGGATACCCTGTCGTAGAATCAACGCCACGGGCAAACCGCTAGGAACTAGGGGATCCGGCGATCATAGGTTGGACTAGACACACAAAGCTAACTCTCAATTTCGGTTTGAGGAGTAAAATATGAGAAAAAGTGGGTGAAACATTATCTACAATTCTACTAACCTGCTGTGATGTTTCAGACTTCGATTCGACGGAGTTTCGGCCCAAGTAGCGCGTCATGCACCTCTCTAACGGCCGCAAGGTTGCTCCTATAGTTGGTAGGGTGGAAGAGTATATTGAGAGGGACGTCCATGTGGTGGTGGTTGGCGGAGAAATCGAGGAGAAATTATATTTTGTGAAGAAAGGGGAGTCGGCTAGGGTTTCGGGTTTGGAGTGGTGGCCGCTAGGTTTGGGGGAATTTGTGGAGTAGTGGATGGTTATAAGAGAAGGGGACGGTTAGGGTTTGATAGGTATATATATATATATATATATATATATATATATATATATATATATATATATATATATATATATATATATAGTGCATGGGCTTTGGTTTGATCTAATTTGGATAGGATTTGGTTCTCCAAATCATACTATTATTAATAGGTTTCCTATTTTGGTTAGATGATTGACCAAGCCAAATATATAAGGGAATATTGCATATGGCTGCAATTATATCTCTAAAATTCTCTTAAAATTACGTATACTTGGTTTTGGTACTCCTAGTTATGCTCTAACTAGTAGGGTTGACTATGTTAGGGTCCGAGTAGCATTACTAGTCAAATTGGACCCGAAAATTAATTTAATGAGTCTTATGTGCCATTTGCAAATAAGTAGCACATGAGAACTCGATTGGATGGTACACCCTAGGCATGTGCATTGTAAACTCAAAATGGATCAAAACCATATATTGGGTCATACGGTTTCGATCTATATCAAGTCCAAAAATCAAATCGGAAGTTGGCTTAAAATTACGCCAATGGCTCAAATTGGCCTAAGTTGGCCCGAAGTTGCGCGAAGTCAAAAGAATGTTGAAAAGCAAAATTGGATGGGACATGATATATCAAACTCAAGGTGGACGAGTCTAGAATTCAAATATGGAACTGTATTTGAGAAAACAATATCTGTTGTGCTTCCAAAATCAAAGCTACAGTAAACTACTAACATAGTTATTATTGACTTTAATAAATTAAAATATCTATATAAAATAATTAAAAATAAATAAAAATAAGATCCAAAAATGAGGGGGCTTACAACCAACCCACCTTAGAAAATTTCGTCCTCAAAATTAAAAATAACCTAATTATATAGAAAAATCTTATCATATGAATAATTAGGCTAATACTTACCAGCATCTACGAATAAGTGAGGATATGCCACCTCTCCTACACGCTCAATGATATCGAACGGTCTAATATACCTTGGACTCAACTTCCTCCTACTTCTGAATCTACTAGTGCCCCGAGTCGATGAAATCCTTAGAAATACATGCTCTTCCTCCTTGAATTCCAGTAGTCGACGATGCGTATCGGCATAATGCTTCTGCCGATCTTGAGCTGCCTGAAGATGACTCTGAAATCGCTTCACTTTTTCGACTGTCTGCGTCACAAGCTCTGGTCCAAGTATTTGCCTCTCGCCAATATCGCTCCAATGTACTGGTGATCGACACCTCCTTCCATACAGTGCTTCCTTCATCAACTCCTGTCTCAACTCTCCTTTCAGAATATATAGGCGATTCTCGCACCTTAATGTTCCATCCTCATAAATACGAAGTCCTGTCTGCTCTCCATCCTCTGTCCTCACGTGAAGTCTTCCAAAATCTTGCATCTGTAGGTAATGCTGCCTTTATTCAATCCTCAAGTGACGACTATACTTCAAGATTGGCAAGTACTCATTGTTGTCCCAGCATAATGAATTCTATTCCAAGCTCCTTAAGATCCTCTACTCAAAGCATCTGAGATGTGAAGAAATATGTAGTAGGCTTCCTACTCAAAGCATCTGTCACTACGTTTGCCTTGTCAGGATGGTACTGTAAGTCTATATCATAATCTGTCATAAGCTCCAACAACCGCCTATGTCTCATATTCAACTGTCACGACCCGCACCCACTGTGAGGGTACGAGTGCGTAACAATGCCCAGCCTACGCCGCAGTGTCGGCGGTAGAACGCTGTTCTAGGTCACTATCTAACCAGCAACTTACGCAATTATATAATGTACTTGTCAAAATCGTAACTCCGAACGGAGGACAAGTATAGATATAATGTAATCACAATCACAGTCTAAGCACGATATGATAATACAGAAGATTACAACTAAGACTGAAAACAACAATAAAACCAACTACTAAATAATATAATCTCTAACAATCTCAAACAACATGTCTCAACTTGCTTACAATTCAAGTTCTAAAACATAAAACCTAAACTAAGTCATTAGCTAATCTCCCGATCACTCCTGAGTGTCAGGGCCAAAGGAAGCTAAGCCGTCTCCTGGTCCATAATAAGTAGGGCAAGTATCCTCAGGGCAATCATCTGTAAAATTTCAACAGGTCCAGTCAAGACAGGAACGAGCACAATCTCATCTAGAAAACCTAAGTAAATGACAGAGAACTATAAAACAGTTATAGACAGTTGTATTGATGAACATGGCAGTTTATATTCAGGTGATGGTATAGAAAGACATGTAAAGTACAAAAAAAGTAAGGTAACTAAACAAGAGAAGAATCATGACAATAAAGACTGTAAATAGAAACTAGCTGAACCAGGATAACATGATATAAGTCCAGATAGTAAATGTAGACAAGTGTAACTCCAATATAAGTCCAGTACAAGACGAATCTACTACAAGATGAATCCAGTACGGGACGATTCCAGTCATAGTGATCAATGATTCCAGGGTGAGTCCAGCCTATACTCTAATAGTGTGTTTTAAAATACCGAGATCGACATGTAAATGGCTGTAGATAACACGGCACATCACACACCTGGCCGGGTGTGAGATGGCTATCATTCCAGTAGATTCCAGTTGGAAGATTCCAGATTGGGGTATGTCTACATGTCTTACTCAAGTATTTCCCCTCCTAGTAAGTACAAGTGATTCCAGAATACGACACGAGAATCGAGATGAGTCCAGCCAACATGATGATACCAGCAAGTGATTCCAGGGTGATTCCAGTAATAGAAGCCAGACATGATGATACCAGTAATAGAGGCCAGACAATATGGTATGTGTGTCGCATACATAAATCCAGAAATATCCATTCGTGTGATAACAGAGAATCACATACAACTAACTAGAACTGAAGTGCAGTAATTGACAAATAAATGAGAGAACTATCAGAGAATTTACTCGCCTGATACTCTGAAAAGAGTAGTGTAATGTCAGATGTCAGCAGCGAAGTCACAATGTCCTAAATAGAACAGTACAGGTTATAATGTGTTTAAAAATAAGACAGATGATGTTTATGATGCATCTACATAATTTCTAGGCCAATCTAGGTCAAAGTCAACTCTAAGTCAAACCTGGTCAACTATCTAGGTCAAACTAGGTCTAAGTCAAACTTGGTCAATAAGTCTATATTGGGCCAATTGGTCCAATCTAAGTTATTCTATAGGGTTAACTCAAGTATAGGCTAAGGTACCCTATCTGCATCAAAAGGCTACACTAGATATGTATATATATATCATATACATACACTACATATATACACTAGAACTTACCTCCCATCTAACCTCAGCCCCTATCACATATAAATCCTCTTTCAAAATCAAATATACACCATCCTTAACACTTACCTATAACCTAAACCAAGCCACAAGCCTAAGCCAATAGTTCTAGACATATATAAGCCGCTCATATATATATGTACCTATATACTTCACATATAAATGTACTCAACCTTACATCAATTATCCATAAAACCCAAATAACTATTCAACCCTCTAAGCTAACAACTAACCACTCTCTAACCTACTAATTATATTCACTCACACACACATTCAATGGAAGGGGGACAATTGGGCTGCCAAGGGGGTGGCAACCCCCTGTTGCTGCTGCTGATACCCTTTGTTTCTGCTGCTGCTGCAGCTCCTTTCCTTCTTTTTTTTCTTTATCTTGCACTCATTCCTTAATTCACTCATGAATCCACTATACATTTATTCAATCCTTCATCCATCCACTCTTCATAAATTCCATTTCACTCACCTCAAAGCCTGAGGATAATTTACAGATTTCAGATTTTCTCCTAATCCCTCAACCTGAGAATCCAATCCTCATTCTCTCAGCCCTCACAACTATGTACCCATATATTTATCTCAAATGAAATTTAGGGGGGGTACAGGTATACAAAACCTGAGAATACATTCAAGATACTTTAACTGAAACCAAGAATAATCAACCCATTAGAACCCCTTAGTGAAACATGAAGTCAGTGGTACATTGAAACCAAGCCCAAAACTTAAATATGAAACTAAATTTGAAATCCCAGGTTCAATTCAACATTCAAACTAAATTGAAATCCTAAATCTCGAATTTATCTTTGAATTAAATTGAAAACCTACAGCTAACATGTATCAGGAAAAATGAATAAACTAGGGTCGGGTGTATCATGGATATGAGCAATGTGTGGAGTGTTCCATATTTCAGTCTACTGGAATCAGTTCAAAACAAATAGCAAAATCTGAAAATTCAGTTTACAGTTGAACTCAAGCCCATCTCCTATGAAGTAACAGTGAACCATAAGTTCACACTTAAATTATAACCCAGGCCCTCTGGTTTGTGTTCTCAGATCATAACCCATCTCAGTTGCATCAATGTAACCCATCAATCTATACCACATTCATATAAGGATTGAATTTGTAATATAAAACCCAATTTCCAAATCTTAGAATCAATGAAAACCCAAGCAACATACATTCTCAGCTATATACATTATCCTAGTTTCAGTGAACAGTATCCGAACACCCCAATTCGAACTTGGAACCCAACCAAAAGCCAAATTCAGTATGCGCAGAGTGTGTGCCACTATGCATATGAATCAACGGATTCATTCTTGTCCAGAAAACTGGACATGAGTGTGTCAAAAAAAGAAATCGGATATTAGGAAATTCAGTGCACATGCTGTGTCGTGCACGCGTGCACGTGTGTCCAACTCACAACACAGGCCACGTGGAGACACGTGGCCGTGCACACGTGTTCGCCTAGACTAGGGGGACGCGTATAGGTGCCTGTCCCGTGTCCATGTGGTTTCTAAGTGACAATTCGAGACCGTATCAGTGGGTCGAATGCACGCGTGTACAGCTCGCACGCGCGGCCAGTGCGGCCGGTACGAGGAGGAGAACTCCTCTCACACTGCACCAAATGGCCCCAAATTTTGGAAGAGTGGTGACAGAGGTTTCCCCCTCGTGTCCACCAAAAATCGTGTCACGAAAGGCCGTGTCGTGTCCTGTGTCGATCCCGAGCAGCAGGGCAGCGCATCGGGGCCTCGTGCACGCGTTCGTGTCCAATTTTGGACATGAAAACCAACCCAATTCGTGATCAGTCACACACCATAGTAATCTACACATAATAAGCTTTCCAAATATATAATATATTATGAAAACCGAGAACAAAAAGTTCAAAGTGGCATTTCATCAAACACCTTAGTATACACTATGACACGTGTCCGATACGGACACCAAACGGACACGAAAACCACCCAAATTTCAGGGACAGCTAGGGGTCTCCTAGATCTAGCCCTAAATGAGAAGAAAACAGAAATTTAAATCAATTTGGGGAGTTTTACCTATAGGTGCAAAAAGCATGAAAAAGCTCCAAATGGGGGGTGTTCTTCTTGATGGCCAAATGCTCCAAATGAACCCAAAACTGAGATTAACCTCCGGAAATGTTAAACATACCAAAATTAGAACCTAATGCAAAAGACAAGGATTAAAAAGGAATAAAAATAAATTTATGGGGATTTTTGGAAAGGGGAAAAATACCTTTTCTTTACCTATGTGTTGGAATGAAATAAAAGAGGCAAGAACCAATCAATAAGTATTTATATAGGGTGGGGAACCCTATGTAGCTAGTCACTTAGGGTTTGGTTAGGGTTAGGATGTCAAATCATGGGCCGTGGGCCAAGTCACAAGTCATTAAGTCCTCAATCACAAGTCTTTTCATTAAAACCACAAACCATGAAATAATTTCACTTAAACTAATCCTCTCATCCTAAAACTAATCTCTAATGACTAAAATGAGTTAACTTAAGCTACACTAGGGTCACCATAGCTAGGGTTAGCTTTTAGGCTAGTTCACTAGGTCTCAACAAGTCAAGGTCAAACTAGAATTTACCAATTCAATAAATCATCAAATAATTCAAATAAGTCAAAATGACCAAATTATCCTTAGGCTGAAAATGATAATTAAATCATCCTAATGACATGGTTAGGCTCTAGGTCATGCAGTCTCTAGGGTTTCACTGGCAGCACATCAAAATCATAAGTCATGACTTAAAGTAGTTTTTAAATAGTTTAAAAATTATTAAAAAATCACCAATAATCATAATATAAAATAATTATCAATAAATAATAGTTATAATTACAAAATTTCAAAATTACTCTCATCTGGAAAACTGGGTGTTACAATCCTACCCCCCTTAGAAAAATTTTGTCCTTGAAATTTAAGTCGGTCGTACTCCTTCTAGGTCAACCACCCACAACCAAAAAATACAATTTGAAGAATAATATATAGAGTCATGGTCAACCATAGCAGTTGAAGGTCTCATCTAGATGGACTAGTCATATTAGATCAAAACAGTCTCATGGTATCAACATACAAGCAATATAGGGTGTTCTGCTGGAAAGATAAAGAAGCAGCAAATCATTAAGGTATAGGACAGTCTACCATCCTATATGAAACTAGTATGGACAACTAGGAATTAATTATGAAGGGTTACCATTCCAAAGTTGATCAAAATCGAAAGTTTAAGGCACGAGTGTCAATAACATTAAAATTAATAACACAATATATATAAAAGAAGATTTAGTCCCAGCACGATCTAAGTTGATCAATTTCAGAATAAATCAAAGTTTGGGCAAGATGGAGAACGAGGCCATTGAAGTCTGAGCACGAGTATCCAAGATTTGATATCCATGTCACAATTGAATTAATTCAATTGAATAAGACTCCAAACACTGGATGATAAGGAGGATGATCCGGTCGACTGGCCACGATCAAAGAATTAGAATTTATAGGATGATGCAGGGATATAGAAATAAGTCAATTTCCTCCTTTGGATAGGGAAACTAAACGTGATACCTTGGGTTGATCTATCAAGTACAGTACATTTTCTTTCTGAAATATGTGAAAGGCAAAACAACAAAGAGTTCAAGACGATGCTATTAAGTACAATACGTGGTTCATAGGCGATGGAAATAATTCAAAAGAGAATTGCCAAAGCTGTCGTGGATGAGACTCTAGGGCAAATTTTAACTATGTCTCCCTCCACATAGAATAATATATAAAAAGTGAACCAAAGTGCAATAGGTTGATCAGACCATCATGCACTAGTTCTGATTAGACAATATGTTAGTGGGTGCCAGCCCCCAATAAAATATGTCATGATCAAGCTCGAAAAGGATAAGCTTGCAAAATTGGTGCCAAATTAGCAACATAAGATAGACAAAATATAAGTAAGGATAATGATGAAGGAAGTTAATAGTCTAAGATCCTTTAAACATCAAGGAGTGAGGGTGAATCAAAACAAGAGGAAAAGGATTTTCAAATCGAAGTTCATAATGAGATTCTCAAGGGTCATCCAGAAATTTCTCAAGGAATTCTAAGTGTGATTGAGTACCTCTCCGTTAAAGCCTATCTCTCAATCCTATCGCAGGCTCGCAGCAGTACAACTAAGTCGTCATACTACCACGATATCGCACTATTGCGACTCTCGACCTGCATGGGCCATCACTAAAAATGTGTCACGACCTGCACCCACTGTGAGGGTACGAGTGCATAACAACGCCCAGCCTACGCCGCAGTATCGGCGGTAAAACGCTGTTCTAGGTCAATATCTAACCAGTAACTCACGCAATTATATAATGTACTTGTCAAAATCTCAACTCCGAACGGAGGACAAGTATAGATATAATGTAATCTCAATCACAGTCTAAGCACGATATGGTAATACAAAAGATTATAACTAAGACTGAAAACAACAATAAAACCAACTACTAAATAATATAATCTCTAACAATCTCAAACAACATTTCTCAACCTGCTTACAATTCAAGTTCTAAAACATAAAATATAAACCAAGTCACTAGCTAATTTCCCGATCACTCCTGAGTGTCGGGGCCAAAGGAAGCTAAGCCGTCTCCTGGTCCATAATAAGTAGGGCAAGTATCCTCAGGACAATCATCTGTAAAATTTCAACAGGTCTAGTCAGGACAGGAACAAGCACAATCTCATCTAGAAAATCCAAGTAAATGACAGAGAACTATAAAGCAGTTATAGACAGTTGTATTGATGAAAATGGTAGTTTATATTCAGGTGATGGTATAGAAAGACATGTAAAGTACAAGGAAAGTAAGGTAACTAAACAAGAGAAGAATCATGGTAATAAAGACTGTAAATAGAAACTAACTGAACCAGGGTAACATGATATAAGTCCAGACAGTAAATGTAGACAAGTGTAACTCCAATGTAAGTCCAGTATAAGACGAATCTACTACAAGATGAATCCAGTACGGGACGATTCCAGTCATAGTGATCAATGATTCCAGGGTGAGTCTAGCCTATACTCTAACAGTGTGTTTTAAAATACCAAGATTGACATGTAAATAGCTGTAGATAATATGGCACATTACACACCTGGCCGGGTGTGAGATGGCTATCATTCCAGTAGATTCCAATAGATTCCAGTTGGGAGATTCCAGATTAGAGTATGTCTACATGTCTTACTCAAGTATTTTCTCTTCCAGTAAGTACGAGTGATTCTAGAATACGACACGAGAATCGAGATGAGTCCAGCCAACATGATAATACCAGCAAGTGATTCCAGGGTGATTCCAGTAGGTGATTCCAGTAATAGAAGCCAGACATGATGATACCAGTAATAGAGGCCAGATAATATGGTATGTGTGTCATATACATGAATCCAAAAATATCCATACGTGTGGTAACAGAGAATCACATACAACTAACTAGAACTGAAGTACAGTAATTGACAAATAAAAAAGAAAACTATCAGAGAATGTACTCGCCTGATACTCTGAAAAGAGTAGTGTAATGTCAGATGTCTGCACCGGAGTCACAATATCCTAAATAGAACAGTACAGGTTATAATGTGTTTAAAAATAAGACAGATGATATTTATGATGCATCTACATGATTTCTAGGCCAATCTAGGTCAAAGTCAACTCTAAGTCAAACCTGGTCAACTATCTAGGTCAAACTAGGTCCAAGTCAAACTTGGTCAATAAGTCTATATTGGGCCTATTGGTCCAATCTAAGTTATTCTATAGGGTTAACTCAAGTATAGGCTAAGGTACCCTATCTGCATCAAAAGGCTACACTTGATATGTATATATATATATCATATACATACACTACATATATACACTAGAACTTACCTCCCATCTAACCTCAGCCCCTATCACATATAAATCCTCTTTCAAAATCAAATATACACCATCCTTAACACTTACCTATAACCTAAACCAAGCCACAAGCCTAAGCCAATAGTTCTAGACATATATAAGCCTCTCATATATATGTACCTATATACTTCTCATATAAATGTACTCAACCTTACATCAATTATCCATAAAACACAAACAACTATTCAACCCTCTAAACTAACAACTAACCACTCTCTAACCTACTAATTATATTCACTCACGCACACATTCAATGGAAGGGGGACAATTGGGCTGCCAAGGGGGTGGCAACCCCCTGTTGCTGCTGTTGATACCCTTTGTTTCTGCTGCTGCTGCTGCTCCTTTCCTTCTTCTTCTTCTTCTTGCACTCATTCCTTAGTTCACTCATGAATCCACTATACATTCATTCAATTCTTCATCCATCCACTCTTCATAAATTCCATTTCATTCACCTCAAAGCCTGATGATAATTTACAGATTTCAGATTTTCTCCTAATCCCTCAACCTGAGAATCTAATCCTCATTCTCTCAGCCCTCACAACTCTCTACCCATATGTCTATCTCAAATGAAATTCAGGGGGGGTACAGGTATACAAAACCTGAGAATACATTCAAGATACTTTAATTGAAACCAAGAATAATCAACCCATTAGAACCCCTTAGTGAAACATGAAGTCAGTGGTACATTGAAACCAAGCCCAAAACTTAAATATGAAACTAGATTTGAAATCCCAGGTTCAATTCAACATTCAAACTAAATTAAAATCCTAAATCTCGAATTTATCTTTGAATTAAATTGAAAACCTATAGCTAACATGTATCAGGAAAAAGGAATAAACTAGGGTGGGGTGTATCATGGATATGAGCAATGTGTGGAGTGTCCCAGATTTCAGTCTACTGGAATCAGTTCAAAACAAATAGCAAAATTTGAAACTTTAGTTTACAGTTGAACTCAAGCCCATCTCCTATGAAGTAACAGTGAACCATAAGTTCACACTTAAATTATAACCCAGGCCCTCTGGTTTGTGTTCTCAGATCATAACCCATCTCAGTTGCATCAATGTAACCCATTAATCTACACCACATTCATATAAAGATTCAATTTGTGATATAAAACCCAATTTCCAAATCTTAGAATCAATGAAAACCCAAGCAACTTATATTCTCAGCGATATATATTATCCTAGTTTCAGTGAACAGTATCCGAACACCCCAATTCGAACTTGGAACCCAATCAAAAGCCAAATTCAGTATGCGCAGAGTGTATGCCACTATGCATACGTGTCAAGGGAGTCATTCTTGTCTAGAAAACTGGACACGAGTGTGTCAAAAGAAGAAATCAGATATCAGGAAATTCAGTGCACAGGCTGTGTCGTGCACGCGTGCACGTGTGTCCAACTCACGACACAGGCCACGTGGAGACACATGGCCGTGCACACGTGTTCGCCTAGAATAGGGGGACGTGTCCAAGTGCCTGTCTCGTGTCCACGTGGTGTCTACGTGTCGATACGAGACCGTATCAGTGAGTCGAATGGACGCGTGTACAGCTCGCGCGCGTGGCCAGTGCGGTCGGTACGAGGAGGAGAACTCCTCGCACACTGCACCAAATGGCCCTAAATTTTGGGAGAGTGGTGACAGAGGTTTCCCCCTCGTGTCCACCAAAAATTGTGTCACGAGAGGCCGTGTCGTGTCCTGTGTCGACCCCGAGCAATAGGGCAGCGCACCAGGGCCTCGTGTACGCGTTCGTGTCCAATTTTGGATACAAAATCCAACCCAATTTGTGCTCAGTCACAGACCATAGTAATCTACATATAATAAGCTTTCCAAATATATAATTTATTTTGAAAACCGAGAACAAAAAGCTCAAAGAGGCATTTCATCAAACACCTTAGTATACACTATGACACGTGTCCGATACGGACACCAAACGGACACAAAAACTACCCAAATTTTGGGAACAGCTAGGGGTCTCCTAGATCTAGCTATAAATACAAAGAAAATAGAAATTTAAATCAATTTGGAGAGTTTTACCTATAGGTGCAAAAAGTATAAAAAAAAAGCTCCAAATAGGGGGTGTTCTTCTTGATGGTCAAATGCTCCAAATGAACCCAAAACTGAGATTAACCTCTAGAAATGTTAAACATACAGAAATTAGAACCTAATGCAAAAGACTAGGATTAAAAAAAAATGAATTTATGGGGATTTTTAGAAAGGGAAAAATACCTTTTCTTTTCTTATGTGTTGGAATGAAATAAAAGAGGCAAGAACCAATCAATAAGTGTTTATATAGGGTGGGGATCCCTATATGGCTGGTCACTTAGGGTTTGGTTAGGGTTAGGATGTCAAATCATGGGCCATGGGCCAAGTCACAAATCATTAAGTCCTTAATCACAAGTCCTTTCATTAAAACCACAAACCATAAAATAATTTTACTTAAACTAATCCTCTCATCCTAAAACTAATCTCTAATGACTAAAATGTGTTAACTCAAGCTAGACTAGGGTCACCATAGCTAGGGTTAGCTTTTAGGCTAGTTCACTAGGTCTCAACAAGTCAAGGTCAAACTAGAATTCACCAATTCAATAAATCATCAAATAATTCAAATAAGTCAAAATGACCAAATTACCCTTAGGCTAAAAATGATAATTAAATCATCTTAATGACATGGTTAGGCTCTAGGTCATGCAGTCTCTAGGATTTTACTGGCAGCACATCAAAATCACAAGTCATGACTTAAAGTAGTTTTTAAATAGTTTAAAAATTATTAAAAATCACCAATAATCATAATGTGAAATAATTATCAATAAATAATAGTTATAATTACAAAATTTTAAAATTACCCTCATCTGGAAAACTGGATGTTACATCAACTCCTTTTGCGTGAAGACGTACTTCAAGCTCTTATGATCCATAAATATCTCCATACGCTCTTCGTACAAATAATGCCTCTACGCTCTTCGTACAATTAATAACTCCACATCTTCAATACAAAGATCTCAACTGCTAACTCCAAATCATAAATAGGGTAATTCTTCTCATGTTCCCTTAGTTGCCTCGATGCGTAGGCTATGACCTTCCGTGTTGCACCAAAACACATCCAAGTCCACTACCCGACGCATCACTGTATACAACGAATCCTCTCGATCCAGAAGGAAGCGTCAAAATAGGTATTAAGGTCAACTTTTTTCAACTCTTCAAAATCTTTCTAATAATTTTCTGTCCACTGGAACTCCTGATCCTTACGGGTCAACCGTGTCATCGGCTCTGCAATCCGTGAAAAATTCTCTACGAACCTGCGGTAATACCCTATAATTCCGAGAAAATGCCTAACTTCTGCAACTGATGTTAGTGTCGGCCAAGACTCTACGGTAGCTATCTTCTCCAGATCTATTGAAAGTCCTTCTTCCAAGATAAACTGTCCAAGGAATGGAACTCTATCAAAGCAGAATTCACACTTACCAAGCTTGGGCTATCACTTCTCCTTCCTCAATACTCCCAATACAACTCACTCTATCGTTGGTATAGTATTATAACCTATTTAATGATACTCGTCAGTTCACTCCTAGCAATTTTTTCTAATAGGCTCTACGCATCCGATATCCAGACACTCATACTCGACTCATAATCTCACTAGCATCCATCTCTAAGAAACTAACCCATTTCTAGCTATCCAACATCACAATCAAACAAATATCTAGCTTAATTATATTCTATAATATAACTATAAGGTTTGTCTATTTTATTTATTTAATAAATAGAAGGTAACAGAACCAATGACTGGGTCAAACAAACCTACATACCAACTTCAAACAACGATAGGGTCAAACAAAGAAGGAAGGTTTGTCGAATTATCTTCAAGAACGGTATGAGGCCAAACAAGATGCGTAGGACGTAGTCTAGGTAAGACTCGAGAACCATATATCTCCTTGATTATGTCACATAAAGTTACTGCCACGCCAGTGTGCATCTGGCTGCAAATAACTTTCTAGATCCATAATACGACGGATGGCTGTAGTGCACATCTACCATGCCAGGTAATACAGGTTCTTGAGCTTATCTTGGCCAAATCTATGAAATATTTTTAAATTAACCCTTTTTTTTACAAAAATACATAAAAATGTCAACATACATAGGATATAGTTCAAGTAGAATTTGAGAAACATATGTAGCCATGATGCCGTTATCTGAAGTCTTGCCTCGCCAGTATTTCTCAGGCTGCAAAAACTTTAATTCCGTAATACATGGATAAATATAATTTCTTAAACTTTTCCTTGGACCAATCCATAAGGCAGTTTCCAACAAATTAACTAAAACGAACGAGAAGATTTACTCAAAAAGTCAATAGGGAAGGGTCTAGTCAAATCTCGAGTAAGGAAGAATACAAAAGCAATCATATTAAGAAATAAGATTGTTGGCCCAATGATTATATTATGTTTTTGAATATGGCTAATCAGTTAAGTTTAACATAATGATGTCACTAATATTCATATACTCACTATCATGTTGCTACTTAAACTTAGCATTGTCCTAATTGTCCTATATTATATTGCTATGCTTGTATCGTACTGCAACATATTTTGTTAGCCTAACATGCTATTATGTTGTTACTTAAATTTAGCAATGTCCTAATTGTCCTGTATTATATTGCTATGCTTGTATCGTACTGCAACATATTTTGCTAGCCTAACATGTATTTGTAGACATGCAGTAAGCATGATCAAACATGATCAAACAGGACATAAGCAATGAAGAATTAATGATGGAGCGAAGACGGCGTCATACAAAAAGATTTCTCCGAATCGCCTAGCAACCTATCCGGGGCCTCGCATCGGGGGTTCCGCTGCCCGGTCAGCGGACAGGGGTCGAGGGGGCAGTGCCCCCCGTCGAGGGTTCGGGAGCGAAGCCCCCGAAAGGTATTCAGATTTTCAGATCTGTATATCTTTGGACGACTGCTGTCAGGGAAAAAGACGTCTTCAGGGCTGCTCAAATATCAGAAGAAAGACATCATCAAAGGGCTCTTGGTTTTCCTACTTGTTCCAAGTCTGTAATCTTCAATTTATTGAGTCTAGGAGAATGTGTACGTTGAGTCGCACTGAGTCATCTCAACCCCTAGACATATCTCTCCAAACTCTACCATACAAACAGACCAATTCCTGAACTAAGCCGAAGCTCCACAAAGCCCAAAAGCCCAATGGACCAATTCTGTCTTCTGGAGACAGAGTTCGGGCCGAACTCTGCCTCCACACAGAGTTCGGGCCGAACTCTGCCCCCTGATTTCCAGCACCCTGATTTTTAGGGCCTGCTTGCTACAAGCTGTCCAACGGCCAAAAATTTGAATTATTTATACCGAATTCTGGCCGAATTCTGCATGTCCCGAACCCTATAAATAGGCCTTGGTTTCTCTCATTTGAAACCATCCACTCTTCTATTCTTCTTCTCTTACATAGCCTATATAGTCAAGAGCCTTACTCTTCCAATCTACTAGCCACAAAACTTCCTAAGCCCCAAGGTGCTCAAGTGCGATTCAGCTAGAAGTTTTTGTGCAAGAGTTGAAAAGAAAAGTCACTTGAACAATTCCAAGTCGCTTAGAAAAATCCAAACAAATTGCCACTGCGATCCTCTGTAAGAAGTTGACGTGCTCTTCTGAAGAAAAGGCACGGGTTGTAAACTACTATTTCACAAATAGTGGATTTGAATCCTGAGCTAGAGTTCTCAGGCCTGGACTAGTCCTCCACGAGGGAAACCAGGTTAAAACTGCTGTGTTTACGTATGCTCTTCTGATCTTTATTTACTTCCGCATTTCCTTCTGATTTATTTACTATCTTGATAGTTATTTTGTGGAGGTGATATAGAGTTAATTTTTATTTGGTGATTATCGACACAAACTCTATTCACCCTCCTCTAGAGTTGCCTACACCTGTATTTTCAATTGGTATCAGAGCAAGGTCTCTATTGTTAGGCTTAACATCCTTAGAGTAGATCCTTGTTTATTTGTGTATGGCATCGTATTCTTCCTCCTCCGATGAAGAGGGTTTTACTTCTAGTAGCATAGACAATCATATTTCTTCTAAATGCAATAAGTTCTCTAAGTGGAAAGCCATGGCTAACCAATCCTTAAAGTTTGCTAAGGCTTTTCATTCTACAAATGAAGAACTTGTAGAAAAGGTTATTCATTTAGAAGAAGCTAATGAGTTTTTGAGAAATGAAAACAATGTTTTATTATCTAGACTTGACTCTCAAAACTCATCTTGTGTTTCTTTAAAGAGTTTGAATGATTCTTTAATTTTGAAAATCAAATCTCTTTCCTCATCAATAGAAGATCTTAAGAAGCAAGCACATGAGCTAAATCATTTGCATGATTCTTCTATTGACTCTTTAAAGAAACAAAATGATGATTTTATTTCCAGAATTGCATTATTTGAAAAAGAGAATTATGCTTTAAATGCTAAATTTGATTCTCTTACTTGTTTGCATAATGATTTGTTATTAGAACATGATATTCTTAAGACCAAATCCATGCATAGTGATTCTCTTACTTGTGTGCATAATGATTTGCTATTAGAACATGATAGTCTTAAGACCAAATCCATGCATGCTCACTCTAGAGATATTCATCATTCTAGTATGTCACATGTTCATAATCATGCTCATTCTGATACATGTACACACACTAGTATTAGGTGCTTCTATTGCTCTCGCATTGGACACATGAGTGTAACTTGTCCTATTCGTAGGAGTTTTTCTACCAATGCTAGAGTAAATAGTATATGGGTCCCTAAAGCTAACAAATGTGGATCCAAGTTTATTTGGATACCAAAGTCTTCGCCTAATGTTGTAGGTGGAGCTTCTTGTATCGGGACATAGCACCGAGGAAGCGTGTTGGTGGTTGCAAAGCTCAAAGGTCATCTTCTAAGCAATTGCACCAACACAAGTGTGGCCACTAGAGCCACTTTGGTAACATGCTAAACGATTCTCTTTAAATGGTTTATATTTGTTGAATCTAGCATGTTTCTTTTGATGTCTTGCTACTAGCTCACATTGATATCTTTTAGTTGCTTATTATATAAATTAATGTGAGATATAATACTAGCATGCTTAGTTGATTTTCTTTCTATTTCTTTTATATAGCATGACTAGTTACATAGCTTTATATGATTAGTTCACACTATGTAGTTTATCACTCATTTTCTAGTAGTGTGATACATTTATATATGCATGCTCGTTATTCTTAATCCTTATTTACAAAGCATGCATATCACTCTAGTCCATATAACCTTGGTTTTGATTTGAGTTAACATAATTTTAACTCTTCATCTTTAAAAGTTTTGAGATAGTTACTTCTTGCCGATTTGTATTCAATATGTCATATTTATCTTAATTGCTATTTGTGAATATATGTGTTTAGCACAAGCTACTTATAATTTGATAAGTATATACTTATACTTCTTTTTAATCTTGTGCTTGCATAATATCTTCATTATTGATTCTCATGTTTTATTTTGATTATCCTATTGAGAATCAATTATGTCTTTGCCTAATAAAGTCTATTTATATGTGCTTTTGAATTTGTGATAGTTTTTCAAACATTCATGATGGATACATGACTATATTCATTAAATCTTCATTTACATGTAGATCATGTATTTATTATATTGACATCTATTTTTGTATAAATATCTTTATGTGGACATATGAGATAAGCTCAAGTTTCATATTATTTTGAAGAGTATTTATTCATACTTGTGCTTACCTTATAATTTAGCTATTGATTCTTTTGACTAAATTTGTGTTATCTCTACTTGAATCAATTAGCTTATTCCTTAAAGTCTTCTTTTTGATGATATCTTATTGGCTTTTATTTGTTGACTTTATGGATACATGTCTTTCACTCTTATTTTGATCTTTTTCGCTTAACCAATTTTCAGCCTGATTCCAGTTCTGTCACCAGAATTCGGAATTCGGGCCGAACTCTGCCCTTACCAGAGTTCGGGCCGAATTCGGCCTGGTTGTTCCAGAACCAGAAACAGCCTCAGCCGTTGATCAAATTATAGATCCAATGGCCTTTATTGATTCCAAATGTTGATATTTATTTATTCAAATGCCTTTAAGTTGGAATGTTGAGAGAAAATGCTTATTAGTGTCTTGTTCATGACTTTTATTGAAGTTCTTTTAAGAATTGCTTGGTTTTGTGCTTTACCTTACTTGTTGAGATCATCATACTTATTTTGAGTATGAATCTTCTATATATTTATTTTCATAAAGTGTATTATGAAAATATTTGTTTTAAAAATATTCTTAGCAAATTTTGATGATCATTCTTTCATTATTATTTGGGTATTTACCTCTCTTATTCATAGGGATTTTTATACTTTGATGTTGTTTGATGATATTGCATATATTCCTCTAAATCTAATTTCTTAAAAGTAAAGAATATTTTGGGAACAAGTCGAAAGGGTCCTTCTTTCATACAGGTGTAAATAGCCTGAAGCGACACGGTGCACTAGTCTTCGGACTACCGCTAGCTGGGAACCGGCCCCTACAGCTAACCCAAAGTGATCAACACTTTATAGACTTAAGATTTATTAAGGTCTACTTGCAACCATTATCTAGTTCTGGATCCTCCCCTAAGTTCCAGAATACTTTATCATATCTAGCCTTATATTTGAGCTATAAATATTTTATTATTATTGCCCAATGATGTTTTGTAGCACATAAGAATATATGAAATTGATATATCATACTTCTCATGTCTTTAGCTACTATGGGTTGAACTTTTACTTTGAGATTTTCCATTTCTAGAGAATACACTTTCATAATGGTTATAATTTTGCATTCTCTAGATCAATCTATTATTTCATTATCTTGGGTTAATCTCAATATTTGGCAAAAAGATTTGCTCCATTGTATTTTCATGAACATCTCTTTTGTCTTTTACTTGATGTGAGTCTAATTCATTTACTTGCTATCTTATACTCTTATCCTTGCTTAGCAAAGAGTATATAAATCATTTTGATCATTCAAAATGTATTACCCTTATTGTGAACTCTATGCTTAAGCATGTATTTTTTAGTGTTAGTGACTTAAGATTTAATGAGCACATTTATCATGTTAATGGCCTATCTCATTAATCTTAATTAGTTATGTAGCTAGCTTGCTTATTTGCGATGTATTGTTAAGCTACATAATTTTTGTTCACTTTCACTCATCTAGCTATCTTCTTGAACTTCAATCTATATGTGATATGCTAGTTTACAAAAACAAGATTTATGAATTCTTTCTGATTTGTATTCTATTTTAGATACATATGTTTGGTTTCTAAAATTAGTTTGACAATTTTTTTTATTTAATCTTGTTTCCATTAAGGTTTGTGATTCATCGCTTTAACTTCCTTCCATACTAGTCATTGGAAAGCATCTCTTAAATTTCTCTCATCTTTTGAGTCATGATTCTATTATATTATCATTTCTTTGGAATAAATTTGCAATGATTTAAATAAGATTGACTCTTTTCTATATTTTTCATTGGTTTGTTTATATGGTTTTTAGATGGAATTTATGACGGATCATAATTATTTATTGGTTTACTTTATGAATGATCCTATTGATAGAGTAGTCCTATATTATCTAATTATGTGGTTATCAAGTTAATTTATTACTCTAATTTGACTACTCATGGATTATCACATATGCTCTTTGCTATTTGAACTTCATTGGTTTCTCATTTAGTATTAGCAAGGTTGGATTATTACCCGTTGATGGGTACATATGTGGTAAAACATACATAGTCCTTGCAAAGCAATAAGTTGGTTGATCATTTCTTAATTAGATAATCATGGACATGATATTTGAGCTTTATTTTTTTTGAGCTATATTTTGACTTTCTTCGTGATTGATTTAATTGACTTTATTCATGATGACATTTTTTCTTTAGTTTTATTTTTATCTTTTAAGCTATATTGTGATTCTCATCATGATTGTTTTTAATGGACCTTATTATTCCTTTTCATAATTATATTTTTCTAATGGACCTTATTATTCCTTTTCATAATGATATTTTTCTAATGGACCTTATTATTCCTTTTCATGATGATATTTTTCTAATGGTCCTTATTATTCTTGATCATAATGATATTTTTCTAATGGACCTTATTTCTTTTCATGATGATCTTCTTCTCAAAAGGTAACATACATTGATCTATCATATTTCAATATGATATTCTTCTATATAGGTTAATGTATGTCTTCTTTTGATTACATGTGCTAAATTGAAATATTCTTTTGATTTCTCATCTTTAGTAACTATTAGTGGATATATCTTCTTGACTAAAGATGATATTTTTTTTCATAGCCTTATATCATTTCTTATGTCAGAAGTTATCATTTTTTTAGGTGCTTTGGAACTAGATACGCATATTTTAAGGGGGAGCAAATAAATTAGTTCAATTCATTTATACCCTTTAAAATGTCGTATACGTAGTTCATCATTGACCATTTTTTTTACTGATATTTTGTGAAAGGTTTATGAGAGTATATGCAATTTTTTTTCTCATATTATCTCTCTTTTATATGGGTCATTTCGTTAATATTTACTTTCGTATTTTATCTTGATGACGATTGTGCTTTCTTTGATTTGGCTTTCTTTGTATGTTTCATTTGGCTTTCCTTGTTGAGGACTTATCCAATATTCATGATTTTATCTTTATTGGTAATAGTTTGAGGGGGAGCATTTACGTTTACTGAATTTCTCCTTCTCAAACATTTTTCTACTTTACCTTCATATTTATCTAAAGGGTATTCATATAGCATGATAAGGTAATTGAGTTCTAATGCATGAATTTTGGATAAGCAAATAGATTTGCAAATAATGAGATCATTTTATATCAATTGCTCTATTTTACATTGATCATTCCTTTATTTTGTTTCACTATTTATCTGTGGACAATTGTGACTATCATAGTTTCATTGATCAATGTTTCAAGTTTTTATATTTCAATTGATATCAAGTTTGTCTATTTCAAAATCTTAATTGGTTTCTTTCTTCTTTGATATCTATTATTTGCAATTATCTAATCCTTATGGTTTTTGACTGAAATCTTTTATTTCATAATTCTCTTCCAAAACTAGAGCAATATTTCATATCATACTATGTTTTGGATGTCTTTCTTGGACTTCATGTTGGTAAACTATCTATTGATTATTTTCAAATTCTTTTAGTTTTACCAACTATTTGTGTCTTGACAAGCTATTTTCTTTTTGGCACTCTGCATTGGGTATGTAGTTTCTATACTTGTCTTTACACACTTCTCCCATTGTTCCTTATTTAGTATATCTTGATCATGATTGTCTATGCCTTCCTCCTTATGCTTGAGTTCATTTTATCTCTTATTACGAGGGAGCTTATTTTTGATCATGTCAAAGGGGGAGAAATAAGTTTAAGTTAGCACACTATCTTCTCGTAGTATGTGTTTATTAGTGATATATGCATCTATCGTATCTGTCTTAAACTTAACCGATTTGCCATAATCAAAAAGGAGGAGATTGTTGGCCCAATGATTATATTATGTTTTTGAATATGGCTAATCAGTTAAGTTTAACATAATGATGTCACTAATATTCATATACTCACTATCATGTCGCTACTTAAACTTAGCATTGTCCTAATTGTCCTATATTATATTGCTATGCTTGTATCGTACTGCAACATATTTTGTTGGCCTAACATGCTATTATGTTGTTACTTAAACTTAGCAATGTCCTAATTGTCCTGTATTATATTGCTATGCTTGTATCGTACTGCAATATATTTTGCTAGCCTAACATGTATTTGTAGACATGCAGTAAGCATGATCAAACATGATCAAACAGGACATAGGCAATGAAGAATTAATGATGGAGTGAAGACGGCGTCATACAAAAAGATTTCTTCGAACCGCCTAGCAACCTATCCGGGGCCTCGCATCGGGGGTTCCGCTGCCCGGTCAGCGGACAGGGGTCGAGGGGGCAGCGCCTCCCGTCGAGGGTTCGGGGGCGAAGCCCCCGAAAGGTATTCAGATTTTCAGATCTGTATATCTTTGGACGACTGCTGTCAGAGAAAAAGACATCTTCAGGGCTGCTCAAATATCAGAAGAAAGACATCATCAAAGGGCTCTTGGTTTTCCTACTTGTTCCAAGTCTGTAATCTTTAATTTATTGAGTCTAGGAGAATGTGTACGTTGAGTCGCACTGAGTCATCTCAACCCCTAGACATATCTCTCCAAACTCTACCATACAAACAGACCAATTCCTGAACCAAGCCGAAGCTCCATAAAGCCCAAAAGCCCAATGGACCAATTCTGTCTTCTGGAGACAGAGTTCGGGCCGAACTCTGCCTCCACACAGAGTTCGGGCCGAACTCTGTCCCCTGATTTCCAGCACCCTGATTTTTAGGGCCTGCTTGCTACAAGCTGTCCAACGGCCAAAAATTTGAATTATTTATACCAAATTCTGGCCGAATTCTGCATGTCCCGAACCCTATAAATAGGCCTTGGTTTCTCTCATTTGAAACCATCCACTCTTCTATTCTTCTTCTCTTACATAGCCTATATAGTCAAGAGCCTTACTCTTCCAATCTACTAGCCACAAAACTTCCTAAGCCCCAAGGTGCTCAAGTGCGATTCAGCTAGAAGTTTTTGGGCAAGAGTTGAAAAGAAAAGTCACTTGGACAATTCCAAGTCGCTTGGAAAAATCCAAGCAAATTGCCACTGCGATCCTCAGTAAGAAGTTGACGTGCTCTTCTGAAGAAAAGGCACGGGTTGTAAACTACTATTTCACAAATAGTGGATTTGAATCCTGAGCTAGAGTTCTCAGGCCTGGACTAGTCCTCCACGAGGGAAACCAGGTTAAAACTGCTGTGTTTGCGTATGCTCTTCTGATCTTTATTTACTTCCGCATTTCCTTATGATTTATTTACTATCTTGATAGTTATTTTGTGGAGGTGATATAGAGTTAATTTTTATTTGGTGATTATCGACACAAACTCTATTCACCCCCCTCTAGAGTTGCCTACACCTGTGTTTTCAAAGATAACCTGAAAGAAATCAGGCTGAAGAGTATGAGAAAAGTCTATAATCATGTTTGTGCATGTATCCTCAAGTCCTATTCCTTAATTGGTTGCAGGCTCGTAGTAGTATGACTATCCTAGGTATTACTATGACTTCGTAAAATTTAAGAAGACTCTACCTGCACCTATGACTTCTAGTGTCTATGCCTCTGCTTTCCAGATGTGATAGTAACGGGAAGATACATCCATTATGAAGATTCATCTTACTAGCATGAATATATAAGGATTACAGTAGAACATATCAAACTGGATGCAAATAAAAACGTCAAGTGTGAGTTTGAAACGAAGTCAAGGAATGTATCAAGCATGTGGATGTGATGAGTGTAACACCCAATTTTTTAAAATGAGGGTAATTTTAAAATTTTATGTTTTTAATTATTTAATTATGATATTTAAATAATACTATGATTTTTGGTGATTTTTAATCAATTTAAAACTATTTAAAACATTGAATTATGATTTTGGTGGTTAACTAGTTAAACCCTAGAATTGCTAAGCCTAGTGACTAACCATGACCAAGGGAGCATAGTCATGTGATTAGGATGACTAATTACTAGTTTTTAGCCTAAGGGTATTTTGGTCATTTTGACAATTTTATGAAATTGTAATTTACTTTAATTAAATTTTGTGCTAATCTTTTAGTTAAGCCTTAACCTAGAAGTCTAGCCTAATCCAGTTTAGTCTTGAGGTAAGAATCATGGTTAGTAGATATTTACTAGATGCCAAGAATTTAAATATCTAGTTTTAGCCTTGTAAGATATTTTAGAGTAGATATTATTGAATGAAACCTAGTTTTCTTCATGACCTTTGATCTAGACTTAATAGCTAAGTTAGAATCATGGCCACACATTGTGAACCCTAGCAAAACCCTAATTCTTACACTTATGGCCAGTGTAGGGATCCCCCCATCACTATAAAATCCCTCTCAAAGTTAGTGCATCCTTTTCATTCATCCCTTCATTTTTCTAAGGAAAGGTTTATTCTTCATTCAATGTTTCCTATTTTAATCAATATAAATCCTTTTCCATTCAAACTTCTTCCATGGTGTTCTAAATAGTGTCACCTACTGTTCATGGAGTTATTGGCAGGTTTGAAACAATTTGGAGCCATTTGCTAGCTAGAGGAGATCTTATTTTTGAAGCTTTTCCTTGAGGAAGACACCTATAGGTAAATTCCTATTTCCTCCATCTAATTTTGATTTCTTTGCATGGTTAGGAAGCCCTAGGTGTCCTCTTACTGTAGGAATAGGTTTTGCAAAGTTTCGTGTCCTTTACGTGTTCGTATCGGACACGTATCAGTGAGCAGTCGTAGGTGTTTGACGAAATGCCACAGTGGGCATTTCGATCGAGTTTATAGAATTTTTTTGAATAGGAAATTAGTTCTTCATGTTGCTTGTATGATTTTACATGACTGAGGTGATTTTGAGCCGTGTCCGAGTCGCACTGGACTCGTAGACACAGCCCCGCCCGCGGCCAGGGCTTCCCCTGCTGCTCGAGCCTCGTGCTCAGTACAGAGGCCACGTGGTGAGCCGTGCTTGGACTGAGAGGAGGGGGCAGTATCTGCGAACCTGTCCCCCAAGCCTTGTGTCCAACGGGGTCGCATCGGACACACGGAGTCACGCGCACTGGTCACACGTGCGCGCCGCATTCAGACGAATCACGTTATGATACGCAAGTCATGTCCACTCTGGACACGACGTGGTCGTGTTGTGTTGAGTCCTATGTGTGGCCTAACACGTGGGCTACACGTGGGCATGACGACGAGATCCAACGTGTCGTGTGTCGTGTCCTACAGACACGTGTACGTGTGTACGACACTGTGCAACACTGGGTGCACCCCATGTGTTTTCATCGTGTTGGACATGCCTGTGTCTTATTTCCTGGACATGTGAGGATACACAAGACATGTGTACACATGCTACACTAATTACCAACCATTAATTGTGATTTTTATGATTGTTTTTGGGATCGAATCATCAATTCCTATATGGGACTGATACCCGACTGTCTTTGGGCTGAGATGTGATATTCTTGGGTTAATTTCATTCTGATTTTATATTAATGATTTATTAGATTACCCGCATATGTAATAGACTATGGGTTATTGGTTTAGGTTTGGTGTTTGCCAGATAGATCCTTGGTTTCATGTTGAGTTGCTACTGATTTCCTTTTTTAACTGTCAAATGTTTGAAAAACCTGAGAACACCTCGATTGATCTGGGTTTCCTGAGTTTTAATTCACATTTTTCCTGAGTTTGATTCATTTCTATTTTTGTATTAATGATATAATTAGATCACATGCACATGTATCCTTAATTGATTCGAGTTTACTTCTTTATTTTGTTCAAATTGAATGTATCAATCTCCATGAGTTCAATTTTAGTTTTCGAGAGTGAGTTATATCACTATCCTGTCACCTTATTGCTACCTACTGTACACCCTTGTACAGGCACACACACACAAGCTCTAATTTGCCTAAATGCATACTGGAATTGACTGGACACTGTTATGAAATACTGAGACACTTTTGAACACACACACTGATTTCCTTTTGTGTTGTACACACACATTTACATATGCACACTGTTTTGAATACCTGGGCATGTTTTCCCTATTTTACTGTTTGAATTCCTAAAACCTGAGATTATGTTTGATTCCTGAGTTTGAACACATTGACACCACAGTTTTCCAGTTGAATTGCAATAGGTTTTAGCATGTAAATTAGTGTGGGTTCATTACATGTGTATTGATGACAGGTTAGAATGGGTTGGTTGAATCATGAAATGATTTCCCTATTTAATGTTCATTGGTTTTGTTAATCCTGAGACTTCACTCATTGTTTGATGTTTATGTACAAAATCTGGACTGTTTCACATTTCCTTTCACACTCTCACACACACAAACTAAACTCAATTACACACACACCCACACACACATTTTCCTATCACTGTTATGCCTAAACACCAATCCACACACACACACACACACATGACAATACAAACATTCCTTCTAACATACACACACACACACATATGAAATTGACACATACACATACACTCTACTACATGTACACACACACACACACACAAACACACACACACACACACACACACACACACACACACACACACACACACACACACACACACACACACACACACATATATATATATATATATATATATATATATATATATATATTATATATATATATATATATATATATATATATATATTAGCTTATGTGTAATGTATTATATAAATGTGTAGTGTGATAGTGTTATATGAATTAGAGAATTAATTAGCCTATACGTGTTTGGCCCATGGCCTAGGTAGAGTAGCCTATGGCATGGGGTGTGATACACTTGTGTATCACTAGGCTAGTGAGACTTGTGTGGTATTTAGTTAGTTGACCTAGATTGACTTGTTAAGCCTAGGTTTGACCAACCTAGATTAGTTTGACCTAGTTTAACCCTATTTGACCTTGGTTGACCTAACTGGACTAGAGTTGACCTAGTTTGACTGCTAGGGTTGATTAGAGTTGACCTAGTTTGACTGCTAGGGTTGACTATAGTTGACCAAAGGTTGACTTTAGCCTAGATTGACCCCAAATATCATGTAAATGCATTGTAGCAGTCTATTTCATTATTTTAGACATGTAGTGACTTGTACTATTTTAATAGGAGGCAGACACCACTCTTCGGACAGTATATACTCTTCAGATACTCAGGATATCAGGCGAGTACATTCTCTGACCATTTCATACTTGTCTGGATTTACATTCTTGCTCTAGATTACTGTACTTGATGCTGACACGATTGTTGTCACGGATTGGTACTATATGGATCTTCTTTTGAGATGTTATCCCCTTGTATTCACTAAATACGTATTATGATGTGCGTTTCACTTACATATTATATTTATTGAATACCCTTATCCTTGTATACTCATTGTGCATATTGTACTCTTATTATCACATGAGTCCTAGGGATAGACCATTGTACAACTATTGTATAACATTGTACATCTGTTGTATAACATTGTACACTATTGTATAAGATAACGTAACTGGAGTGGATCCTTGTGTATTGATTAGAGAGGGGGAGTAGAATTGGTTATGTAATCAAATCCTATTGTACAATATTGTATAACTATTGTATATGTCCATTGTGTACTCACGTACAATAGAGTTACCATTGCATTGTCCTAAACCGTTTACATAACCATATTGTACTCTAAATCACATATTGCTTACAGTTCTTACTTATCATATATAGATATTTTCTATTATCAAATCTTTGCTGTTTTTTTCATATACATTCTTCTTTCAGCGTTTTCTGTATCTTACTCTATTTCATGCTTTATATTTCCTAATTTGATATGAACTGCGTGAGATATTTTGTGCTAGCTCCTGTCCTGACTGGACCCGTTGAAAATATTATAGAGGATGAGGATGAGGCCTGCGTAGACACCTACTATGGGACAGCTATAGATGACTCTTGTGACCCGGACTTCCAGTCGGATCTACTAGCTGTAGAGGCTGATGTTCCTTAGTTTAGGTTTCTCTTATTTCATGTTATTGGAGATTTGAGTTGTATATTGGGATCTTGTATATTCTAGATGTTGTTGAGTTTTATCTTAGACACTTAGCATTATCTCTCTCTGTTGTACTTCTTGCGTGGATTTCTGGTTTGCATATCCATCTATCTTATCATATTCTACCTTAGTTGCGATTAAGATATATTCTGTTATGTCACCTCCATTCGGAGGGTATAACTGTATATTATCTTACTGTTAGATGTATGTGAACTAGGACAGCGTTCTACTGCCTACACTGCGGCGTAGGCTGGGCGTATTCACCTCTCGTGCCCTTAATCTAGGGTGTAGGTCGTGACACATTTTTAGTGGTGGCCCATGCAGGTCGAGTTTATGTAGTGGTATTCGAACTAGAGTATCACTACAGCCTACAGTAGGATTAGGATATTGTGAAGGTACTCAATCACATTAGGAAAAACTCTTATCTAATTCATACCATCTTAGTTCTTGCTGATATTGTTCTCCTTTAAATATAACTGTCCTCCTTTGCTATTTCGACTCATTCTCAGCAATTGTTTCTTTTGATCTGTCTCCAGGATGGTTGAGATGAGATCACATCGCCAGGGCCAGGGGGACGTCGATGAGAGGTCTGCCACCTCTCATACTCAGTAGCCAGCCCCTGGTACCGTAGCCCCGGTCATGCCAGCTGGGGTAGGCGTTTCAGCTGCGTTCGGAGGAGCCCCTCCACCAGCAGCAGGGTACAGGCCGAGCCCAGTAGTTTCGGAGGTGCTTCAGCAGCAGCAGCCGCCTTCGGGGATAGTTGACGCCGTTCAGTTGTTTGCCTTCTTCCAACAGTTTATGGAGGACCAGCAGGCCCAGCAGCAGAGGCAGACAGCAGAGTTCAGCCGAGGCATTGATCTGGCCTTGACTACGGTAGAGAGAGTAGTAGCTCGGCCAGCGGCAGCCCCGCAGCCACAGCAGCCGAGAGAGAAGGGCATCCAGGATTTTCAGAAGATGTACCCTAGGGACTTCCGAGGGACAGAGGGGATCCTGTATGCCGACGAGTGGATCGAGCACATGGCGGAGATATTCAGATTGGCTGTGATTTCGACAAGGCTCCAGATAGAGGCGGCGGCCAGCATGGTGCAGGATCTGGCCCGCACGTGGTACCAGACCGACCCGAGGGTTGGTACTATATGGCAGACTTGGGCAGCATTCAAGAAGCTGTTCAAGGAGAAGTTTTCCCGGATGCAGCGCTAGGAGCCCTCGAGACCCAGTTCGAGGACCTAGTCCAGGGCAGTCAGTCCGTGGAGGAGTATGCAGGAGAGTTCTGCCGTCTGGGCAGATTTGTCGAGGGGTTGTCCGAGGCGACAAAGGCCCGGAGGTTCAGAAAGGGATTGGTAAAGGAGGTAAAGTCCTATACCAAGAGTGCCCGCGGCGCCACTTATGAGGAGATCTTGATGGACGCCTTAGCAGCAGAGGATGATCTTGAGTTAAAGCTCAAAAGGGGGTGAGACACTGTCGGAGCCAGTAGCAGCGGTAGCCAGGCCAAGAGGCCTCACATACAGATTCAGCAGCCGATGGTCCACTTCCAATAGCAGCAGTAGAGGCCTGTTCAGCATCAGGGACAGAGACAGGTACTGTATCAGCAGGCACCTAGGCAGCAGCAGAACACTGTGTGTAACTTCTACAAGAAGCAAGGCCATGGGTGGAACGACTGTAGGAAGAGGCTGGGCATGTGTTTACTTTACGGTTTAGCAGAGCATCAGTGTAGAGAGTGTCCCAAGAACCCGACACCATTGGCTCAGGTAGCACTAGGAGCTAGGGCTCCGGCAGGGCAGCAGAAGGGACCACCATTGCAGACTCAGCAGCAGAGGTTCGTACAGCATCAGCAGCAGGCCAGGGGAGGCCAGCCAGGGCTAGCTTTCGCCATGATAGCCGAGGATGCTCAGGCAGTGGAAGAGGTGCTTGCAGGTTCTGATCTTCTCGATTCCATTTCCATCTTGTCTTATTATACCTATCTTGAAATTCAATTCCATATGTTCTTATCTAATTCCTTACTTGTTGATAAGTTGATCTGGCATTCTTTTCGATTTGGTTTTCTTTCGAGGTAAGTCGTATGGGCTAGGTCGCCTAAGTTATGGGATCTAGAGTCTTCTATAGTCATGTTAGCTGGCATAGTAAGGACATATAGTCAGATTTTGGATGTATTTCTCGGGTGTGGTAATTTAAGGTTTTCGCTGCCAAGCATGCGGCAATGCAAAAATTTTAAATACCATGATTCTAGAGGTATGTGCCTTAGTCAAGGACTCTGTGATTATTGTAGCCTTGCTCACTAGCATGACAAAGATTCTGAGTATCATGATTTTGGACAGACGCATATGATTATCGGACTGTGTGAATTGAGACTTGATTGTGGGGTGTTTGACCTAGAAGGATTACTACCATTTTAATTTCGAGGACGAAATTTTTCTAAGGAGGGTAGACTTGTAACACCCAGTTTTCTAAAATGAGGATAATTTTGAAATTTTGTGTTTTTAATTATTTAATTATGATATTTAAATAATACTATAATTTTTGGTGATTTTTAATCAATTTAAAACTATTTAAAATATTGAATTATAATTTTGGTGGTTAACTTGTTAAACCCTAGAATTGCTAAGCCTAGTGACTAACCATGACCAAGGGAGCATAGTCGTGTGATTAGGATGACTAATTACTAGTTTTTAGCCTAAGGGTATTTTGGTCATTTTGACAATTTTGTGAAATTGTAATTTGCATTAATTAAATTTTGTGCTAATATTTTAGTTAAGCCTTAACCTAGAAGTCTAGCCTAATCCAGTTTAGTCTTGAGGTTAGAATCATGGTTAGTAGCTATTCACTAGATGCCAAGAATTTAAATATCTAGTTTTAGCCTTGTAAGATATTTTAGAGTAGATATTATTGAATGAAACCTAGTTTTCTTCATGACCTTTGATCTAGACTTAATAGCTAAGTTAGAATCATGGCCACACATTGTGAACCCTAGCAAAACCCTAATTCTTACACTTATGGCCAGCCTAGGGATCCTCCCATCACTATAAAATTCCTCTCAAAGTTAGTGCCTTCTTTTCATTCATCCCTTCATTTTTCTAAGGAAAGGTTTGTTCTTCATTCAATGTTTCCTATTTTAATCAATATAAATCCTTTTCCATTCAAACTTCTTGCATGGTGTTATAAATAGTGTCCCCTACTGTTCATGGAGATAATTGGCAGGTTTGAAATAATTTGGAGCCATTTGCTAGCTAGAGGAGATCTCATTTTTGAAGCTTTTCCTTGAGGAAGACACCTATAGGTAAATTCCTATTCCCTCCACCAAATTTTGATTTCTTTGCATGGTTAGGAAGCCCTAGGTGTCCTCTTACTGTAGGAATAGGTTTTGCAAAGTTTCGTGTCCTTTATACGTCCGTATCGGACACGTATCAGTGAGCAGTCGTAGGTGTTTGACGAAATGCCACAGTGGGCATTTCGATCGAGTTTACAGAATATTTTTGAATAGAAAATTAGTTCTTCATGTTGCTTGTATGATTTTACACGACTGAGGTGATTTCGAGCCGTGTCCGAGTCGCACTGGACTCATGGACACAATCCCGCGCGTGGCCAGGGCTTTCCCTGCTACTCGAGGCCTCGTGCTCAGTGCACAGGCCACGTGGCGAATCGTACTTGGATTGAGAGGAGGGGGCAGTGTCTGCAAACCTGTCCCCCAAGCCTCGTGTCCAACGGGGTCGTGTCGGACACACGGAGTCACGCGCACTGGTCACACGCGTGCGTCGCGTTCATACGAATCGCGTCCTGATACGTAAGTCGTATCCACTCTGGACACGACGTGGTCGTATCGTATTGAGTCCTATGTGTAGCCTGACAGGTGGGCTATACATGGGCATGACCACGAGACCCCACGTGTCGTGCGTCGTGTCCTACAGACACGTACACGTGTGCACGACACTGTACAACACTGGATGCACCCCATGTGTTTGCATCGTGTTGGACACGCCTGTGTCTTGTTTCGTGGACACGTGAGAACACACAAGACACGTGTACACATGCTACACTAATTACCAACCATTAATTATGATTTTTATGATTGTTTTTGGGATCGAATCATCAATTCCTATATGGGACTGATACCCGACTGTCTTTGGGCTGAGATGTGATATTCCTGGGTTAATTTTATTCTGATTTTGTATTGATGATTTATTAGATTACATGCATATATAATAGACTATGGGTTATTGGTTTAGATTTGGTGTTTGCCAGATAGATCCTTGGTCTCATGTTGAGTTGGTACTGATTTCCTTTTTTAACTGTCAAGTGTTTGAAAAACCTGAGAACACCTCGACTGATTTAGGTTTCCTGAGTTTTAATTCACATTTTTCCTGAGTTTGATTCATTTTTGTTTTTGTATTAATGATATAATTAGATCACCTGCACATGTATCCTTAATTGATTCGAGTTTACTTCTTTATTTTGTTTAAATTGAATGTATCAATCTCCATGAGTTCAATCTCAATTTTCGAGAGTGAGTTATATCACTATCCTGTCACCTTATTGCTACCTGCTGTACACCCTTGTACATGCACACACACACAAGCTCTAATTTGCCTAAATGCACACTGTAATTGACTGGACACTATTATGAAACACTGAGACACTTTTGAACACACACACTGATTTCCTTTTGTGTTGTACACACACATTTACATATGCATACTGTTTTGAATACCTGGGCATGTTTTCCCTATTTCACTGTTTGAATTCCTAAAACCTGAGATTATGTTTGATTCCTGAGTTTGAACACATTGACATCACTATTTTCCAGTTGAATTGCAATGGGTTTTAGCATGTAAATTAGTGTGGGTTCATTACATGTGTATTGATGACAGGTTAGAATGGGTTGGTTGAATCATGAAATGATTTCCCTATTTAATGTTCATTGGTTTTGTTAATCCTGAGACTTCACTAACTGTTTGATGTTTATGTACAAAATCTGGACTGTTTCACATTTTCTTTCACACTCTCACACACACAAATAAACTCTGTTACACACACACACCCACACACACATTTTCCTATTACTGTTATGCCTAAACACCAATCCACACACACACACATGACAATACAAACATTCCTTCTAACATACACACACACATATGAAATTGACACATACACATACACTCTTATATATATATATATATATATATATATATATATATATATATATATATATATATATATATATATATATATATATATATATATATATATTATCTAGCTTATGTGTAATGTATTATATAAATGTGTAGTGTGATAGTGTTATATGAATTAGAGAATTCATTAGCCTATATGTGTTTGGCCCATGGCCTATATATATATATATATATATATATATATATATATATATATATATATATATATATATATATATATATATATATATATATTTATTTTATATATATATATATATATATATATATATATATATATATATATATATATATATATATATATATATTTATTTTATATATATATATATATATATATATATATATATATATATATATATATATATATATATATATATATATATATATATATATATATATATATATATTATCTAGCTTATGTGTAATGTATTATATAAATGTGTAGTGTGATAGTGTTATATGAATTTGAGAATTCATTAGCCTATATGTGTTTGGCCCATGGCCTAGGTAGAGTAGCCTATGGCATGGGGTGTGATACACTTGTGTATCACTAGGCTAGTGAGACTTGTGTGATATTTTGTTAGTTGACCTAGATTGACTTGTTAAGCCTAGGTTTGACCAACCTAGACTAGTTTGACCTAGTTTAAACCTGTTTGACCTTGGTTGACTTAACTGGACTAGAGTTGACCTAGTTTGACTGCTAGGGTTGACTAGAGTTTACCTAGTTTGACTGCTAGGGTTGACTATAGTTGACCAAATGTTGAATTTAGCCTAGATTGACCCCAAATATAATGTAGATGCATTATAGCAGTCTATTTCATTATTTTAGACATGTAGTGACTTTTACTGTTCTAATAGGAGGCAGACACCACTCCTCGGACAGTATATTCTCTTCAGATACTCAGGATATCAGGCGAGTACATTCTCTGACCGTTTCATACTTGTCTGGATTTACATTCTTGCTCTAGATTACTGTACTTGATGCTGACACGATTGTTGTCATGGATTGGTACTATATGATCTTCTTTTGAGATGTTATCCCCTTGTATTCACTAAATACGTATTGTGATGTGCGTTTCACTTATATATTATATTTATCGAATACCCTTATCCTTGTATACTCATTGTGCATATTGTACTCTCATTATCACATGAGTCCCAGGGATAGACTATTGTACAACTATTGTATAACATTGTACATCTATTGTATAACATTGTACACTATTGTATAAGATAACGTAACTGGAGTGGATCTTTGTGTATTGATTGGAGAGGGGGAGTAGAATTGGTTATGTAATCAAATCCTATTGTACAATATTATATAACTATTGCATATGTCCATTGTGTACTCACGTACAATGGAGTTATCATTGCATTGTCCTAAACCGTTTACATAACTATATTGTACTCTAAATCACATATTGCTTACAGTTCTTACTTATCATATATAGATATTTTCTATTATCAAATCTCTGCTTTTTTTATATACATTCTTCTTTCAGCGTTTCCTGTATCTTACTCTATTGTATGCTTTATATTTTCTAACTTGATATGAACTGCGTGAGATGTTTTGTGCTCGCTCCTGTCCTGACTGGACCCGTTGAAAATATTACAGAGAATGAGGATGAGGCCTGCGTAGACACCTACTATGGGACAACTATAGATGACTCTTGTGACCCGGACTTCCAGTCGGATCCACTAGCTGTAGAGGCTGATGTTCCTTAGTTTAGGTTTCTCTTATTTCATGTTATTGGGGATTTGAGTTGTATATTTGGATCTTGTATATTCTGGATGTTGTTGAGTTTTATCTTAGACACTTAGCATTATCTCTCTCTGTTGTACTTCTTGCATGGATTTCTGGTTTGCATATCCATCTATCATATCGTATTCTATCTTATTTGTGATTGAGATATATTCTGTTATGTCACCTCCATTCGGAGAGTATAACTGTATATTACCTTATTGTTAGATGTATGTGAACTAGGACAGCGTTCTACCGCTGACACTGCGGCGTAGGCTGGGCGTATTCACCTCTCGTGTCCTTACTCTAGGGTGCGGGTCGTGACAATGGTTCTTTCCTATTCTAATTGCAGGCTCACGTCGGTACAGTAACGTAACCGAAGTGATTAACTGACCTGCATGGGCCACCACAAAAATATGTAACGTCCCAGTCCCAAAATACGTAGGACCAGGAATACGAATACATGCCAGCAGCACTTCACTAACGGGCCAAGCTACACTACAAGCCTATTAGAGAAATTCTTAAGCTGTAAATTATAAAAATACCCAGAAATATAACACAGTCCACAGGTATATACATTAAATCACATCCACAGTGTCCACAAAGAGATCAAGAATAAATAAAGAATTGTCTCAAATATCCAGCAATAAAGGTAATAAAGTCTGTGCGGGTAAATCATCCCAAAATCATAGAAATAGAAAGAAAGTACAAATCAACTACAAGTCTGATAAAAAGAAAAGGAAATAATGTAGCAAGACTAAATATGATTATAACATGATCACAAAAAATCCTCTGGCACTATCTCGACCTCCTGTGCCGGTACGCCTCCGGTCTCAGCTCCCGAACAGTAAACCTCTGGGTATTCTTCAGCTTCGTCTAAGCCTGGGAAATAGCCAGGTCCTCAGAGGACTAGCAAGGTGCATAATATACATGCCAAGGTACAGAAATAAAAATATGAACTAAGATAATCTACTGTATCCGTCTATGTGCTATGCAAGTGAGTTACTTTTCTAGAATACCAAACCCCTTCCACTAAGGCTCACTAGCACCTCAGCAGGGTATTGTCCCCAATACCTGTGTCGTGGCACCAAGGACAATCGATTCTCGACAGTGATAATCCTTTACCCTGCTACAGAGATAAAGGTCACTAAATAACGGACCACACGACAATAGGTCTGATATTGTAGTCAAGTTCTCCCCAATCCCCATGTCTATAATCTAGCAATGTCAAGTCTGTACAGTCATCTCGAAAGTAATAGCAATACTGAAAAAAATCTAGAATGCTAACACGAGGTCAACACCAAGAATAGTCATGTAAACCTCGCATCATGAATGTGTCGGTGTCCTGTGGTCAATTGTGTCAATGGACACATCAGTATGTATGTAATGTCTAATGTCAATACTCGATGTCACTATCATGACATCGGCACCCGTCTATAGACGGACACTAAGTATCAACGTCCTACGTCATGCAATGCTAATCAAAAAGAACAAAAATAAAAAAAAGATAATCTGTAATGAAGGCAAGGCACGCTTGCCTGTAACTGCTGTCTGCGGGTAAGCCTGTCCAACTCCGGTGTCGTAGTCGATCCTCCCAAGCTCACCTATAATAACACTATATTTAATATTTTATATCAATACACCATATATATATTATATAGGTATCTACGCCTCCTAGTTGCCATAACGTTGCTACGATACTACATCTATTATATAAGTACATATAGGTACCAAATCCTCTCGTAAATACTTTACAATTATAACAAAATAATATATTTAAATTCTAAAATTTATCTATAAATACATATATTGTAGGAAATAATAATGCCTTGTTCTCATTGATGGGGGCTGATTACAATATATATAGGGTCTATATAATTGGGCTTATGGGCCATATTTACAAAGTTACAAATATAATCTAACACCCCCCCCCCCCCTCAAGTTGGAGCATGCAAGTCACAAATGCCCAACTTGGGAAGTAAAGAATCAAACACATGCGTTCCAAGGGGCTTGGTGAAGATGTCAGCCAGTTGAGAAGAAGTAGGAACATGCGAGGCTATTATGGTACCATCTCGAATAGCATCGTGAACAAAATACAAATCCACCTCAATATGCTTACTGTGCTCATGAAATACCGAGTTCTGAGCCAGGTGCAGGGCTGACTGACTGTCACAATACACCGACATAGTAGACTCCTAGCGAACACCCAAACACACCAATAACTCCTTCAACCATTTCAACTCACAAACAAGCGTAGCAAGAGATCGGTATTCAGCTTCAGCGGAAGATCGGGAAACAGTTGATTGCTTCTTGGTCTTCCAGGAAATAGGAGACCCCCCAGAAACACCAACCAGCCTGTAACAGAGCGGCGAGTCAAAGGACAATTGGCCCAGTCGGAATCACACCAACCAGAAAGACGGAGATCACAATCAGCTTTCAAAAGAATACCTTATCCTGATGCATGTTTGAGATATCTGACAACTCTCAAAGCAGCATGCCAATGATCTTGTCGAGGCTCCTGTAAGAATTGAGACAAGATATGCACAGCATAGGCTAAGTCAGGGCGAGAGGGCGAGTAAACGATAGATAAATCAACCTCCCAACCAGCCTCCGATAAGACTCTGCATCCGCCATCTTTGGACTAGTCGATTATGCCAGCTTGTGATTGGGCTCCATGGAAAAGCCAGCAGGTCGAGACCCCATCAAGTCGCATTCTGAAATGATGTCCAATGCATACTTCCTTTGACACAAGTAAATTCCTTCTGCACTCCGAGCCACCTCTATACCAAGAAAGTACTTCAACACACCAAGGTCCTTTATGTGAAAGCAAGAACTAAGGTACTTTTTGAAAGCATCTAAGCACATGTGTCATTACCAGACACAATCATATCATCTACATAGATCAAAACATGCAACTCTACTCGCCCTTTAGAAAGAGAGAAAGGGGAATAATCGGAATGAGATTGAATAAATTGATAGGATATCAGAGAAGCAGCAAGCTTAGCGAACCAACAACGTGGTGCCTGTTTCAATCCATATAGAGACTTACGCAGGCAACACACTTTGTTGGGTTCACTATGCGAAAAACCTGGCGGCAACTTCATATACACTTCTTCTGTCAGATCTCCATGAAGAAAAGCATTGTGCGCATCCATCTGGTACAAAGTCCAGCCTCTCACAGCTGCAACAGCCAACAACGCCCGAACTGTAGGCATCTTAGCTATCGGGGCAAATGTCTCTGAATAGTCGATCCCCTTAACCTGATGATTACCGAAAACGACCAGCCGTGCTTTTAAGCCCTCAACACTGTCGTCGGATTTGTACTTTATTTTGTACACCCATCTACTTTCCAATGCTTTCTTTCCAGGAGGCAAATCGACAAGACTCCATGTCCCATTATCTTCCAGAGCCTGTATTTCAGTTTGTATAGTCATGCGCCAGCCTAAATCTTGCGAGGCCTGACGATATGAAGTAGGCTCAACACCTGCAGTGATAGCTGCAAGAAAATCTCTGTGTCCAGCAGTAAATATGTCATAACTTAGAAATTATGTTAGAGGATACAAAGTACCTGAGGAAGTGACGGGAACAGATGAACTGTGGTGAAGGGGGGGGACTTTTATTTCGAACAGCATTCGTCACAAAATCCTGTAATCGTACTGGCTATGATTTCTTTTTCATTTCTCTTTCCAATACTACCTCGTCGGGTACCTCTGGCAACACTGTATCCCCTGTGTTAGCAGTAGTATCCGCATTACCCCCAGCGGACTCTCCTGTCAATACTTCTGCACCTACTTGTGCATCCTCGTCACTCGGTGCCGAGCCACCAGCAACCACTCCGGCCTCAGCAACCGTAGCCGGAACCATCCCAAAAGCCTCTATATCGTCTCCCGGTACCGCAACAGATGTATGGCGTGTCGCAGAATACATCTTGCTAGCAGAGCCAAACCCAGGAAATTCGTTTTCATAAAAAGTAACATCATGGGACACAAAAATTTATCAGTCTCCAAATCATACAGTTTTTATCCCTTTTTATCAAGTGGATACCCAACAAAGATACATTTTCTGCTCCTGCTAGCAAATTTATCATGTCGGGATTTTAAATCATACGCATAGCACAGACAACCAAAAATACGTAGATGATCATACGAAGGAGTCGAACCATATAAAACTTCATAAGGAGACTTAAAATGCAAGATACTAGAAGGGGTTCGATTTATCAAATAACAAGCACCCAGAATACATTCCTCCCAAAAATCTACGAAAAGAGAATCCTGAAATCTCAATGCCCTGGCTACATTTAAAATATGTCGATATATTCTTTCTACCCTTCCATTCTGTTGAGGTGTCCTAACACAGGATGTTTGGAACAATATACCTTGAGATGAAAAATAATCTCGTAAACAATTAAATTCAGTTCCATTTTCACTCCGCACATGACGTATATCAGCCCCAAACTGATGCTTCACCATAGCAATAAATTTAAGAAACGTAGAATAAATAGCACACTTATCCTTTAATAAAATAACCCAAACAGCTCTAGAAAAATCATCCACCAAAGTCAAAAAATATCGTGCCCCATTAGATGACGGAACACGTAATGGTCCCCACATATCACAGTGTATAAGTTCAAAGCATCTCAAAGCACGACTACTACTATCAGGAAAAGTATCACGAGTCTGTTTAGCTTGATGACAAATATCACAAGCCTTATGTGAAAACACACCACTACCAGAGAAAAAAGGTAAAGTCTGTATTACTTTATCTGAAGGATGCCCCAGTCTACTATGCCAAACCTCGAAATCACTCTCTTTGTATGCCAGGATCACCGAAGCCAAAGAAGCTGGAACCTCCGCCAAGAAGTAAAGTCCACCCCGTTGTTCACCTGCTCCAATTACCATCCTCGTACTTCGGTCCTGAACAAAACACAAATCAGGAGTAAATAACATATCACAATTTTTGGCACCAATCAATTGTGAGACAGAGATAAAATTGCAAGGCAATGTCGGAATATAAAGAACATCCGTCAACACCAGTGAAGCAGTCAAAAATACTTTGTCTCTCAGAATAGCCTCAATAGTGCTCCTATCAGGCAAAATCACAGGACAGATAGGGCCCTCAAAGAAATCAACTAAACAGTCACGAGAACCTGTCGCATGAAGATGAGCCCCAGTATCGAATATCCAAGGGACAGAAGAATTCTTACCCATCAGACGATCAGAGTTAGAAGAACCAGGGTTGGAAGGATTGTCGTTACCCAGCAAGCTCATCAGTTTCTGCCATTGTTCACCTGAGAGCGGTGAAGGATACCCTCCATGCATCATATCCGCCGAACTTCCAGCAAGACCAGCAGGGACACTATGACTAGCAGCGGCGACATGATGAATAACCCCTGTGCCACCAGCACGCGTCCCCCATCACGTCTCTATTGTGGTGCCGGGCCTCTTTCACCACCAGTACCATGTCCGCCCTCACGCCGAAGACGAGTCTTCCACCACTCTGGATAGCCAATCTTGGCAAAGCAAGTTGCAACATCATGACCTATTTTCTTGCAATGAGTACAGATCATACCTGATTTGTCCCTGGAATCTGAAGTTCTACTATTAGAAGTAGTAGAAAGACGAGGTGAAGTCTTGATAGTCAGCGCCAACACCTCCTCCGCAGTGGATTGGACCTGAGATTTTCGCAAATCCTTCTCCTCACGGATCGCCTGATATGCCCGATCCAAACTTGGCTGAGGATCCTGAGCCAGAAGATTAGATAGGGTATGACCATACAAGTCAGCATTCAACCCATACAAAAAGTCCTGAAAGTGGTCTTTATGCCTCATAGCCTGTAGCTTTGCAGCAAGTTCTCCACAGGTACAAGTAGACAATGGGAAATAAGCAGCTTGTTCATTCCACAAACACTACAAATTTCTAAAGTAGGTTTCCACAGACATCGAAGCCGTTTGTTTACACTCAGCCAAAGCCACCTTAATTTGTTGCTTCCGAGTGCCATTGATAACAACAAATCTTTTCTCCAACAAGTTTTATAATGGATATACCTTCTCAAAGTACGGCAAAGATTTCTTCAGAAACGGATCAATGGTATTAAGAACCCATTGAACCAATAGCGCTTGCACACATCTCCAATCAAGCAATGTACTAGCATCATTAACAGGTTTGATTTCAGTACCTTCCAGAAAACTGATCTTTCGCCTAGAGATCAGGGAGAGACGTATCGATCGAGACCACTCAGCATAGTTCGGGCCACGAAAAATAATAAGAGCAATAATATTTTCTGGTTGATCAGCAGAACTCAGAAAATATGGATCCTTCGCGATGGAGTAGTGTGTGCAATGAACTATAACTAACATAATATGAATACTGCGAGGGTACGAGAGCGTAACAACGCCCAGCCTACGCTGCGAGGGTACGAGAGCGTAACAACGCCCAGCCTACGCCACAGTGTCGGTGGTAGAACGTTGTTCTAGGTCATGAACTATAACTAACATAATATGAATACTCTCCATAAGGAGGCCAACACAGAGGTACAACTCAATCACAATCTAGAGATAGAATATGGCACGATAAAATAGATAAGAGAATCCTCAACTGAGGTACAACAGAAAGAAATAACAAAGTCTCAACATCTCTAAAATATACAACTTTGAAAATAAGACAACAGCTAAACATGAAAAGAAAGGACAGTCTAAGCTATCTACACTATACAAGGTATCATCCTGAGCAGCTGCCTGAACCTCCCTAGGGGTCTAGGTTGCGAGTGTCATCTAGGCAAACTCCAAGTAAGGGGTGCAGGGTTCCTCATCATCCTCTGTAAAAATTTTAACAGGTCCAGTCAGGACGGGAGCGAGCACAGTACATCTCAACATTTCATAGCAGGTTAGAAAATATAATCATGCAGTAAAGTAAGATATAAATACTGAAGGAAATGCAGTATGTAAACAGAGAGAGAACTGTAATAGAAATATCTACTATAACTAGAGAGCTACCAGTGACTAGTGATTCAGAGTACAAAGTCGACATGTGAACGGCTTGATTTGTACATGGCTATACTAAAGAGGCGTACATGGCTATTTTACTTTGGAATTGTTCACATAGCTATTTATACTCCTCTGTACCCCCAACTAATACACAAGGATCCAACCAGGTTATGTTATATTCTATGTAACAGCCTCCGAAGGGTGGTAAGCCCCCAAAGGGTGATATGCCCCCAAATGGTGATAAGCCCCCGAAGGGTAATATGCCCCCAAAGGGTGATAAGCCCCTGAAGGATGATATGCCCCCAAAGGGTGATAAGCCTCCGAAGGGTGATATGCCCCCAAAGGGTGATAAGCCCTCGAAGGGTGATATGCCCCCAAAGGGTGGTACATAGTAGTCCCATAAATGGGATAAGGATTCAAAGAAGACTCTGTGATCATATGCATATATGTCACAAGTGATCAAAGAACAAAAGAAGCATAGTGATACACCATGTAAGTGAAACGCACAGAACATAGAGTACCCCGATGCTTCATGAAGGGATAACATCTCAGGAAGGGATCCATATTGTACTAATCCGTGTGACCAACGTGTTAGTATCAAGTAAAGTAATTTAATGCAAGAAATAATTCTAAGCAGGATATAAAATGATCAGAGAATGTACTCGCCTCGTATCTGAATGTCTGAAGTAAATGTACTGTCCGAGATGAGGTACCTGACTCCTAGTTAGAGCAACACAAGTCAAGATGTATACAGGGGATGATAAATGTAATCTACGATGCGTCTGTATGCTGTCTAGGTCAAACTAGACTAAAGTCAACACTTGGTCAACTCTAGTCAACTACACTAGTCAAACTAGGTCAACTAAACCATTCCAAGTCTAAACCTAGTCTAACAAGTCATTCTAGGTCTAACCAAGCCTAGGCTAGCACTCTACATCAATCCCAAGGCTATACAAGCCAAACCCAAGCCATACATCATAGGCACATTCACATTTAGCTATAATCATGAATTTTATATATATGTATATATATATATAGGATTACATATATTTACACAACATTATATATATTTAGAGAGGGAAAGAGCTAGCAATATGAAAAAGGCTTTGTGGTTAGTGTGTGTCATGAGTCATGAGGGTGTGTATGTGTGAGTGTATCATAGAACTTGTGAGTGTGGTAGTGTCAATAGAGGATGACATGGTAGTGATACAAGGATGTGTGAGGATTGTAGAGTAGTGTGTTGGTGACATAAAGTAAAAGGAAATGTGTCAAAAGGGTTTTAGAGTGTGGGGCATGGTGTGTAATAGGGAATAGGAATGAGGGCTTATACATGTGTGTGTGTCTATATAATTACATAGGTTCTCAGATTTTAGGCACATGTGAGTGTGAAAGTTACATGAATGTGTGTGTGTACACTCAGATTTATGGGTGAGTGAGCAAGGACTGGTTTGGGTATGTTAAGGACTGTTATATGGGCAAAGGGGACAGCCATGTATAGGCTAACTAAGGGACATTTTATTGGACAGTCAATCAAGGCTAACAGTCATGAACCTATGGCCCATTGGCCAACACTCAACCTCAGTTTTAGGTTCACTGGTTTAGACAACCAGGGAAAGGAAAACAGTGTTCAGCATCTTAGGAATCAAGTGACAGATGTGTCCAGGTGACAGGAAATGAGTGTTAGCAGGTCATGTGAACTTGTGTATGTGTGTGTGCAATTGGGGGTGCAACTAACATGTGGGTAATGTGACAATGTGCAGGAAAATAAAAACATGGTATACATGATGAAGAAATTCAGAAAGTGTAACAGGAATACCCTAGGCCATGGTTTGTATCAGAGTAACAAGCAGTTCTCAGGATTGAAGTTCAATCTCAGGTAAACACAACAGTAACATAGGTGTGCAGGAATATGTGTGTGTGTTTGTAGACATACAAAACAGTGTGTTCCAGTGCATGTGTCATAGGAATTGACCCATGTGTTAAAGTGGGTAACAGGATAGGTGAGGGTGTGGAAGGGTGAACTGATATGTGTGTGACAAGGTCTGTGTGTGTCAATGAAGCAATAGCATGGCAATGTGTGTAGGGAACTAGGCAACACATACAGGGTGTAATTACAGGAACAGGGAATGAAGGGTGTGAGAAATCTGGGAAGGAAATTAGGGAGTGATATGCTGGAAGAACATGACAGTTAACTTAGATAAGCTAATCCACCACCACACCCATTCCGAATTCAACATGAAAGCAAACCAATACTAGTACAAAAATTATCATTTAACATTCCCACACAATTTTGAATCAGTCCTTGCAATCATTAAATTAAAAATGCAATTTAAACTCAGAAAAATACAATTCATAAGAGGGGTATCAGTCCATTTGAGAATTCAGTGAATTCGAAATCAATAAGCCATCAAAATGATTCTTTAACAAACCCTATCATGTTATCAATATATAACCATAATTAATCACATTAATTATATGAGAAAAATAACATTAAAATGTAAATTAAGAGGAAGAACAGTGTACCATAATCTCATAATAGTTTTTGCCATGTAATCCCAGGTTTTACAACAGTGAGGGAAAATTGTGTGTTCATGTGTGCTTTTGATTTCAGTCTCGATAGAACCAATGTGTCTTAGTGTGTGCAGGTGACAGGTGTCAACAGTGAACATGATCTCAGGTTTCAGATCAATCTCAGGAATTCAGTTATAGGGAAGAAAATCTCAGGAAATAGGAAAACATTTTTAGTCTACAGTGGAATGAAAAGAAAGGAACTAATCTCAGTTAACAAGCAATTCAGTATATTAAGAATGCATCTCATTCAATCCAGTTTACAGGAAAGAAGGAAAGGAAACCAATTTCAGTTTTGAGAATTGAACAATCATTCAATTGAAGTAACAGTCAATATAGCCATTCGAAAACCAATACATTGTCCAAAATCCTATTTCCATATCAAAAGCCTAATCTAAATAAAACATTGAACTAGTCATGAATAATCAAACGTGTGGGATCACTGACAATTGAAAACATTAGTTTAAAAAAATAGGATTGAAATGGATTCAAGTTTTAGGAAAAAAAACTAATTAACAATGTGTATCAGTCACTTACTGTTGAAACCCAAACTGAACATCTAAATTCCCATTTCCATACCATAAAACTCATTATAATATGTAAATCGAATCAACCATGAACAAACAATTATGTGGGAATAATTGATAACTGAAACAACAATTGGAATTCAAATTAAATAGGATTTTAAGTTAGGAAAAACTGAAGTATCAGGTATCAGTTGAAACATTGAACCCAAACTCAATCAAATATTCCACTTCATAACTACAACCTAATTCCAATAAGTAAAATCAACTAACAGAGATTGTTAACCAAGTCTAGGATCTTAATTAGCATTTAAATCATAATTTAAACAATTTAAACTGGGAATGAACATAGTGAAATTAACATAAACTAAACACAGGAAAAACAGTGTCGTGCAGGCAAAACATGAGCTCGTGGACACGACACGGTGCGCCTTTGGCCACGTGCTTGTGTCCACGTGTTCGCCAGGGATAGGGGTAGGTCGTGGGGTGCCTGCACAGTGTCCCTGACGTGTCTGTGGGGGACACGAACAGCGTATCAAAATCGCTATTCTGACTGTGTGCGCACAGTATAGCATTGGTGCACGTGTCCGTGCTCCCTCGACACGACACAAGGCTGTGTCAAAGTCGAGGGGTGGCACGTCAGTGTGTGTCCCCTCCTTCATGCCAAGTGGCAGCCCGCCACATGGCAAAACGAGGAAGAAAATAGAGTGTGGTAGCAGGGGATAGCACGAGGGTGTCGTGCTGTGTGTCCGTGGCAATTTTGGACACGGACATGACACAAAACCTGGCTCTGTCTTCATGAAATATTGCATACACACATAGATCTATAATCCCATGTAATTAGTTTTTCAAAAATCAAAAATAAAATCCTTTGTGACATTTCATCAAACACATGCACACATAACATGATACGTGTCCGATACGGACACCAAACGGACACGAATCGACACAAAACCAATACCTACGGCTAGGGGACACCTAGGGCTTCCTATCCATGCAAAGAAAACAAAAATCTATGGAAGGAATAGGAAGTTACGTATATGTGCAATTTGCATGAAAAAGCTTCAAAAGGGGGTTTTTCTCCTTGATGGCCAAGTGCTCCAAATTGGTCCAAACCTGAGATTCCTCTCCTTGAACAGCAAGTAGAGGTGGATTAGGAACTAATGCAAAAGACTAGAGGGAAAAAGGAATTAAAACAAAGAAACTAGGGCTTGAGGAAGATTCCTATACCTTTCATTTCTTCAAAATGTTGAAACTCAATAAAGAGGCAAGAATCCTAAATGAAGAGATTATTTATAGGGAGAATAGCCCTAGGTGGCTATTCATAAAGTGATAGTTAGGGTTAGGGTTGAGTCTAATAGGCTATGGACCTATTTGCACTAGTCATGGAACCAAATTTTAAGTATCAAGCCTATGGTCCAAATTACTAAGCCTTCTATCCAAGTCTTGATTCCTACATGAATAACTTAGATTAACTTAAGTTAGACTAGGGTTCTACCATGCTAACTAAGTCACCATAGCTAGGGTCAACTTCTAGGTTAGTCTACAAAGTCTCAACTAGTCAAGACTAACATAACACATAGCAATACTTAATTTATATTAAAATTACAGAAATTCCCATAAATCATAATAAATTCAAATAAATCCTAAAATGACCAAAATACCCTCTAGGCTAAAATGTACTAATTAAATATCCTAATCACATGGCTAGGCTCTAGGGTTACAATAACAAGACACCAAATTATAAGTCATGATTTAAATAGTTTAAAAATAATTAAAAATTACTAAAAATCATAATATGAAATAAATATCAATAAATAATAATTATAATTACAAAATTTCAAAATTACCCTCATTTGGAAAACTGGGTGTTACAATCCTACCCACCTTATAAAAATTTCGTCCTCGAAATTAAGATGGTAGTAGTCCTTCTAGGTCAAACACCCCACAATCAAAATCTCAAACATACCGTCAGATAATCATATGTGCCTGTCCAAAATCATGATACTCAGAATCTTCGTCGTGCTAGTGAGCAGGGTTACGATAATCACAGAGTCCTTGACTAAGGTACGTTCCTCTAGGTTCATGGTATTTAAAATTTTCGTATTGCCGCATGCGACGGCAAAAACCTTAAATTCTCACAACCGAGAAATACATCCAAAGTCTGACTACGTGTCCTCACTATGCCAACTATCACGACTATCGAAGATTCTAGATCCCATGATTTAGGTGACCTAGCCCATATGATTTTTCTCAGAAGAAAAACAAACATAACAAAAGAACAACATGACAAAATTAATCAATCAGCAAGGAACAGATGGAATCGGATTTCAAGGTAGTTATAAAAGACAATTTCGAGAATGGAATTGAGAAGAATGGAACTTGCAGCAAGATCTCTAATGGTCTGTGCATCCTTGACTGTCCTGACGATGGCTTCCTGCTAGTTTTCCCTGGTCTGCTGCTGATGTTGCATGAATCATCGCTGCAGAGAGAAATCAGAAATGACGGAAGAAAATCTCTGTACAGATAGAGGTGTACCTCCAATGTAGCAGATAAGCCAACCTGGGTCGGCACAACAGGAACTGCGGTCTCGAGGCCCTGATGAACAAGACGAGAGGTGGCCAGCCTCTCGATAGTATCCCCCGAACCGAAACGATGAGATCCTGTCTCCATGACCATCATGAAGACAGATCAAAACAAGAAGCAATTTCTGAGAATGAAGCGAAATTCAAGGAGGACAGTTTATATTCAAGGGAAAACAACAAGCAGCAAATTTAGATAAAAGGGATCTGATAAGGAGTTTTTCCTAATGTGATTGAGTACCTTCAAAATATCCTAATCCTACTGCAGGCTGTAGTGATACTCTAGTTCGAATACCACTACATAAACTCGACCTGCATGGGCCACCACTAAAAACATATCACGACCCGCACCCACTGCGAGGGTACGAGAGCGTAACAACGCCCAGCCTACACCGCAGTGTCGGCGGTAGAACGCTGTTCTAGGTCATGAACTATAACTAACATAATATGAATACTCTCCATAAGGAGGCCAACACAGAGGTACAACTCAATCACAATCTAGAGATAGAATATGGCACGATAAAATAGATAAGAGAATCCTCAACTGAGGTACAACAGAAAGAAATAACAAAGTCTCAACATCTCTAAAATATACAACTCTAAAAATAAGACAACAGCTAAACATCAAAAGAAAGGACAGTCTAAGCTATCTACACTGTATAATGTATCATCCTGAGCAGCTGCCTGAACCTCCCTAGGGGTCTAGGTTGCGAGTGTCATCTAGGCAAACTCCAAGTAAGGGGTACAGGGTTCCTCATCATCCTCTGTAAAATTTTTAACAGGTCCAGTCAGGACGGGAGCGAGCACAGTACATCTCAACATTTCATAGCAGGTTAGAAAATATAATCATGCAGTAAAGTAAGATATAGATACTGAAGGAAATGCAGTATGTAAACAGAGAGAGAACTGTAATAGAAATATCTACTATAAGTAGAGAGCTACCAGTGACTAGTGATTCAGAGTTCAAAGTCGACATGTGAACGGCTTGATTTGTACATGGCTATACTAAAGAGGCGTACATGACTATTCTACTTTGGAATTGTTCACATGGCTATTTATACTCCCCCGTACCCCCAACTAATACACAAAGATCCAACCAAGTTATGTTATGATTCTATATAACAGCCCCCGAAGGGTGGTAAGCCCCCAAAGGGTGATATGCCTCTAAAGGGTGATAAGCCCCCAAAGGGTGATAAGCCCCCGAAGGGTGATATGCCCCCAAAGGGTGATAAGCCCCCGAAGGGTGATATGCTCCCAAAGGGTGATAAGCTCCCGAAGGGTGATATGCCCCCAAAGGGTAGTACATAGTAGTCCCATAAATGGGATAAGGATTCAAAGAAGACTCTGTGATCATATGGGTATATGTCACAAGTGATCAAAGAACCAAAGAAGTATAGTGATACGCCATGTAAGTGAAACGCACAGAACATAGAGTACCCCGATGCTCCCTGAAGGGATAACATCTCAGGGAGGGATGCATATTGTACTAATCCGTGTGACCAACGTGTCAGTATCAAGTAAAGTAATTTAATGCAGGAAATAATTCTAAGCAGGATATGAAATGATCAGAGAATGTACTCGCCTCGTATCTGAATGTCTGAAGTAAATGTACTGTCCGAGATGAGGTACCTGACTCCTAGTTAGAGCAACACAAGTCAAGATGTATACAGGGGATGATAAATGTAATCTACGATACGTCTGTATGCTGTCTAGGTCAAACTAGACTAAAGTCAACACTTGGTCAACTCTAGTCAACTACACTAGTCAAACTAGGTCAACTAAACCATTCCAAGTCTAAACCTAGTCTAACAAGTTATTCTAGGTCTAACCAAGCCTAGGCTAGCACTCTACATCAATCCCAAGGCTATACAAGCCAAACCCAAGCCACACATCATAGGCACATTCACATTTAGCTATAATCATGAATTTCATATATATGTATATATATATATAGGATTACATATATTTACACAATATTATATATATATTTAGAGAGGGAAAGAGCTAGCAATATGAAAAGGGCTATGTGGTTAGTGTGTGTCATGAGTCATGAGGGTGTGTATGTGTGAGTGTATCATGGAACTTGTGAGTGTGGTAGTGTCAATAGAGGGTGACATGGTAGTGATACAAGGATGTGTGAGGATTTTAGAGTAGTGTGTTGGTGACAAGAAGTAAAAGGAAATGTGTCAAAAGGGTTTTAGAGTGTGGGGCATGGTGTATAATAGGGAATAGGAATGAGGGCTTATACATGTGTGTGTGTGTCTATATAATTACATAGGTTCTCAGATTTTAGGCACATGTGAGTGTGCAAGTTACATGAATGTGTGTGTGTACACTCAAATTTATGGGTGAGTGAGCAAGGACTGGTTTGGGTATGTTAAGGACTGTTATATGGGCAAAGGGGACAGCCATGTATAGGCTAACTAAGGGACATTTTATTGGACAGTCAATCAAGGCTAACAGTCATGAACCTATGGCCCATTGGCCAACACTCAACCTCAGTTTCAGGTTCACTGGTTTAGACAACCAGGGAAAAGAAAATAGTGTTCAGCATCTTAGGAATCAAGTGACAGATGTGTCCAGGTGACAGAAAATGAGTGTTAGCAGGTCATGTGAACTTGTGTATGTGTGTGTGCAATTGGGGGTGCAACTAACATGTGGGTAATGTGACAATGTGCAGGAAAATGAAAACATGGTATACATGATGAAGAAATTCAGAAAGTGTAACAGGAATACCCTAGGCCATGGTTTGTATCAGAGCAACAAGCAATTCTCGGGATTGAAGTTCAATCTCAGGTAAACACAACAGTAACATAGGTGTGCAGGAATATGTGTGTGTGTTTGTAGACATATAAAACAGTGTGTTCCAGTGCATGTGTCACAGGAATTGACCCATGTGTTAAAGTGGGTAACATGATAGGTGAGGGTGTGGAAGGGTGAACTGATATGTGTGTGACAAGGTCTGTGTGTGTCAATGAAGCAATGGCATGGCAATGTGTGTAGGGAACTAGGCAACACATACAGGGTGTAATTACAGGAACAGGGAATGAAGGGTGTGAGAAATCTGGGAAGGAAATTAGGGAGTGATATGCTGGAAGAACATGACAGTTAACTTAGATAAGATAATCCACCACCACACCCATTTCGAATTCAACATGAAAGCAAACCAATACTAGTATAAAAATTATCATTTAACATTCCTACACAATTTCGAATCAGTCCTTGCAATCATTAAATCAAAAATGCAATTTAAACTCAGAAAAATACAATTCATAAGAGGGGTATCAGTTCATTTGAGAATTCAGTGAATTCGAAATCAATAAGCCATCAAAATGATTCTTTAACAAACCCTATCATGTTATCAATATATAACCATAATTAATCACATTAATTATATGAGAAAAATAACATTAAAATGTAAATTAAGAGGAAGAACAGTGTACCATAATCTCAAAACAGTTTGTGCCATGTAATCCCAGGTTTTACAACAGTGAGGGAAAATTGTGTGTTCATGTGTGCTTTTGATTTCAGTCTCGATAGAACCAATGTGTCTCAGTGTGTGCAGGTGACAGGTGTCAACAGTGAACATGATCTCAGGTTTTAGATCAATCTCAGGAATTCAGTTATAGGGAAGAAAATCTCAGTAAATAGGAAAACATTTTTAGTCTACAGTAGAATGAAAAGAAAGGAACTAATCTCAGTTAACAGGCAATTCATTATATTAAGAATGAATCTCATTCAATCCAGTTTACAGGAAAGAAGGAAAGGAAACCAATTTCAGTTTTGAGAATTGAACAATCATTCAATTGAAGTAACAGTCAATATAGCCATTCGAAAACCAATACATTGTCCAAAATCCCATTTCCATATCAAAAGCCTAATCTAAATGAAACATTGAACTAGTCATGAATAATTAAACATGTGGGATCATTGACAATTGAAAACATTAGTTTAAAAAATAGGATTGAAATGGATTCAAGTTTTAGGAAAAAAAACTAATTAACAATGTGTATCAGTCACTTACTGTCGAAACCCAAACTGAACATCTAAATTCCCATTTCCATACATTAAAACTCATTCTAATATGTAAATCGAATCAACCATGAACAAACAATTATGTGGGAATAATTGATAACTGAAACAACAATTGGAATTCAAATTAAATAGGATTTTAAGTTAGGGAAAACTGAAGTATCAGGTATCAGTCGAAACATTGAACCCAAACTCAATCAAATATTCCATTTCATAACTACAACCTAATTCCAATAAGTAAAATCAACTAACATAGATTGTTAACCAAGTCTAGGATCTTAATTAGCATTTAAATCATAATTTAAACAATTTAAACTGGGAATGAACACAGTGAAACTAACAGAAACTAAACATAGGAAAAACAGTGTCGTGCAGGCAAAACATGAGCTCGTAGACACGACACGGTGCGCCTTTGGCCACGTGCTTGTGTCCACGTGTTCGTCAGGGATAGGGGTAGGTCGTGGGGTGCCTGCACAGTGTCCCCGACGTGTCTGCGGGGGACACGAACAACGTATCAAAACCGCTATTCAATTCTGACTGTGCGCGCACAGTGTAGCATTGGTGCACGTGTCCGTGCTCCCTCGACAAGACACAAGGCCGTGTCAAACTCGAGGGGTGGCACATCAGTGTGTGTCCCCTCCTTCATGCCAAGTGGCAGCCCGCCATGTGGCAAAACGAGGAAGAAAACAGAGTGTGGTAGCAGGAGACAGCACGAGGGTGTCGTACTGTGTGTCCGTGGCAATTTTGGACACGGACACGACACAAAACCTAGCTCAATCTTCATGAAATATTGCATACATACATAGATCTATAATCCCATGTAATTAGTTTTTTCAAAAATCAAAAATAAAATCCTTTGTGACATTTCATCAAACACATGCACACATAACATGATACGTGTCCGATACGGACACCAAACGGACACAAATCGACACAAAACCAATACCTACGGCTAGGGGACACCTAGGGCTTCCTATCCATGCAAAGAAAACGAAAATCTATGGAAGGAATAGGAAGTTACCTATATGTGCAATTTGTATGAAAAAGCTTCAAAAGGGGGTTTTTCTCCTTGATGGCCAAGTGCTCCAAATTGGTCCAAACCTGAGATTCCTCTGCATGAACAGCAAGTAGAGGTGGATTAGGAACTAATGCAAAAGACTAGAGGGAAAAAGGAATTAAAACAAAGAAACTAGGGCTTGAGGAAGATTCCTATACCTTTTATTTCTTCAAAATGTTGAAACTCAATAAAGAGGCAAGAACCCTAAATGAAGAGATTATTTATAGGGGGAATAGCCCTAGGTGGCTGTTCATAAAGTGATAGTTAGGGTTAGGGTTGAGTCTAATAGGCTATGGACCTATTTGCACTAGTCATGGAACCAAATTTTAAGTATCAAGCCTATGGTCCAAATCACTAAGCCTTCTATCCAAGTCTTGATTCCTACATGAATAATTTAGATTAACCTAAGTTAGACTAGTGTTCTACCATGCTAACCAAGTTACCATAGCTAGGGTCAACTTCTAGGTTAGTCTACAAAGTCTCAACTAGTCAAGACTAACATAACACATAGCAATACTTAATTTATATTAAAATTACAGAAATTCCCATAAATTATAATAAATTCAAATAAATCCTAAAATGACCAAAATATCCTCTAGGCTAAAATGTACTAATTAAACATCCTAATCACATGGCTAGGCTCTAGGGTTACACTAACAAGACACCAAATCATAAGTCATAATTTAAATAGTTTAAAAATAATTAAAACTTACTAAAAATTATAATATGAAATAAATATCAATAAATAATAATTATAATTACAAAATTTTAAAATTACCCTCATTTGGAAAACTGGGTGTTACAAATGGCTCAAATTGGCCTAAGTTGGCCCGAAGTTGCACGAAGTTAAAAGAATATTGAAAAGCAAAATTGGATGGGACATGATATATCAAACTCAAGGTGGACGCGTCTAGAATTCAAATATGGAACTGGATTTGAGAAAGAAATATTTGTTGTGCTTCCAAAATCAAAGCTACAGTAAACCACTAACATAGTCATTATTGACTTTAATCAATTAAAATGTCTATATAAAATAAATAAAAATAAGATCCAAAAATGAGGGGGCTTACAAATCAAGATGACATGATACTCGAAGTAGCGCGGGGCTTGAGACATCCCGCTGTCCAAGGCAGCGCATACATCGAGGCAGCACGAAAATTGAAGCTAATACGTACCTCGAGGTGCACACATCCCGAAAGGCACAAGAAACGAGGGCACGCTGTCCGAGGAGTACACAGGCCGAGGGGCTCGCTGCTCGAGCAGCACGGGGCCCAAGGGCGTCCCGTCGCTCAAGGCTGGCACTGTCCCCGAAGTACGGCGACTGTTCGCCAGGAAGAAAGAGAAATGGGGGCGGAGGAGCTCGCCGGAAACGTCCAAATGGTCGGCCGCTAGCGGAGGGGAGGGCAGCAGCGACAAGGGGAGCCGCAGAGGAAGTGGCGGCGGTGGTGGCGTTCGCAGCTCCGAAAGAGGGGCAGGGCGACTGGAAGTGGTGGTGGTCGTGGAGGCCATGGAGGTGGTGGCAATGGAGAAGATGGTGGCGGCGCCGGAGAACGCTGTGATGATGGTGGTGGTGGTGGTCGCGAGGATCTTGGGGGAAGAGGAAGGGGGAGATAGTGAGCGGGAGAGGGAGATGGAGAGATGAGAGCGGGGCTGAGGGTGAGTGTGTGATCGAGAGAAAGAGAGTGGTGAGCTCTAGGAAGAGGAAGACTCGGAGTGAGCGAGAGAGAGAGAGTTGCCAGGGGGTGGGAGCTGAGCTTAGGGGAGATAGTAATGGAGCTGAGAGAGAGAGAAGGAGCTGGGGGGGTGTTCCAGTGAGGGGAAAGAGAGGAGGAGAGAGGTGAGCGGGAGAGAGGGAAAAGTGTGGGAGGGGCGGCTGAATGAGTGTGAGTGATGGGAAAGGTTAGGTAAGGGGAGGGGTAGGGTTAGGTAGGAATTGAATCAAAAAAAAAAATAATGATGATAGTAACAATAATGATAATGGTAACAAGAATAATAATAGGAAAAAACCTGAAGCTAACAATGTAAACTTCAATAAAATGATACCGACAATGATAATAACCAAGTGCCATGACTCAACAACCAAGACCAAATCAAGATCCAAGAATAATAATAATTTAAATAGATACAAAAATTTAAAAAATTCAAAATACGATCAAATACCTATTTTAAAAATAGAGATTTGACATCCTACCCACCTTTCAAAAATTTTGTCCTCGATATTTCAAAATCGTTTAAAATAGAATTTTCAAAACTAGTACATATATATATGTCATGAAAACTCTACCCACCTTACAAAAAAAAAGTAATACAACTAGAAATGAACAAAATCTCAATATTAAAAGGTCAAAGAAAACAATGTCTAGCTACACAAATCAACTCTTAAAGTAAATCCAAAATACCGAAAGAATCTCAAAAAATCAAAATCTCACATGCACGAAATAACTTCATAAATCAAAACGAGTACCAATATCGAAAACAATATCGAAAAACCTGAAATCCCAACTGCATGGAAATCCATAGAAAATCATAAAATTTAGGATATTCGTCTCAAACCGACGACAGTAGTTTCTTTATATCCGATCATAATGTGTGTCACGATCATTCTATGCCACGCCATCCGAAATGGCTACAAAAGATTCACCATGGCACTATAATCGAGCGGCTACAACTTTCATTACTACGCCATCAAGGTATACTAGAGTCACCCGATCACTCTTGACAAATACCCAAAATGAATCAAATTCACAACCCAAATGTCCATGTCACTACAATTACAAAACATTTAACAATATAACATGACAGTCCTAGGAAAATAATCAAAATCCAAAATTCAGGTCAATCCTAATATATACCCAAAAACACCTTTAATAATAATCATAAGATAGTTTTCTAGGAAAATACTCCAAATCCAAAATCCATATCAAAACATACTGTATATAAAATATATCTATAATCAAAATAATATATGAAACAGATAATCATGATTGCAGAATTGTCCAGAATCAAAGGAGCTGAATTGATACAAGAATATCCACTGGATACTCAATAAATGCTAAAATATCCAATCTCAGAATCCTGATAAAATCTTCCTTTCACAACAATCACGACAATGCTCGAAGAGAGCGATAATGATACTAAGTCAACACGAAGTCAATACGCGAAAGGGATAACAGGAAAACAACCAAGGCAAAATACCGGTAGAGAGTACAGAACCCAAGATAGATAACGAGTAACCCAATCATAAGACAAGACGTCGTCTCATCTGATAAAATGATCAACATCGCCAACAACAGGACCATGTCTCTTAAAATAAGGAATAATAGGTAGATAACAATGAATAAGACAGGACAAAGCAAAATAGGTCTATGTAGAGATGGGGACCAGTTCATAAGTTCAAGGGACCGAAGGACAAGTGTATTAAGTTAGAATACCAAGGAATAGTGGACTGAGATCAATAATCATGTGATACCCAACAATATCTCAAAACGAGACCTGCATGGACCACCACTAAAATTGTGTCACACCCCAGTACCGAAGTACGAGGACGGACGTAGGCCAGCTACACCGTATAAGGTACGAATACGTCATACGACGATTACAGCTGTCAATCTTGTTAGGTATCCTAGCATACAATCAAATCTATGGCCTAAATTCGATCTCATATCCACAAACAATAATAATAAAATAATAAGCCAGAGAGAGAATCATATAGAAGCAAGAAATACTCATATGATAATCATAAAATCTAAAGTACAGGATAATAATGTAGATGAGTATACCTTTCCACAGTTTCTAGCATGGTCTGGAACTGAAGCACATCCTCCAAGTCAAGTCTTGAAGATCCACACGGTCGGTCACTAGCAATCTGGGAACAATCCAGGATTAGTCAAGCCAACCGTAGGAAATACTAGAAAGGAAGGCTCAAGAACGGACGAAGAAAAGCCAGCAGGATAAAATATATGATAGAAAAAACATATATGAACAGTAAATAAAGGTAAGAATCGTACGGTACCAACGTACGATAATAATCCACAACTAATGTAGCTAAAACCCCAATAATCATCATAATCTTCCCAACATCCAATAATACCTAAATCACCAACTGTAAGTCAATATCAGCCAGCTTTGTAAGCAACAAGCCAAACAATTTAGGGGAATAAACGGCCACTCAAATGCCTACGGCTTTTTATGTGGAAGTTGGGTTACCCCAACAATGTAAAAAGATAGGAATCCTCAGGTCGTGCCGATCCAACAAGCTAGTGTGGCCAAATATATCAAGACTAGATAAGCACCGGTCCCTCATAAGGCCACCGTACGAGCAAGACAAGCATGTAGTACATAGTAAGTAAAGTTGCCGGATAATGCCATCCGCTAATATGGATAGTAACAATATCCGTAGCCGCCAGCTTGGCACTCCCTGACTAATGTCTGGGAAGCGGCTACTACTGTACGATCTTGGGATTTCGTTCCCTCCCAATTTTTCTACCAGTTTAAGTTACCTAGATTATCCCTATAGTTATCCAAAATCACATGCCGTGGTCACATCCTTCTTGATGTCGTACCTTAGTACGGGAACGCTAAGTAAGAATCAATTTCGGCACCTATAGTCCCCATTGTAATTCGTTCTTAGTGTTATGCAACAAGCAAACAATCAATCATGACCACGCTAAGACTACAGGCCAACTACCAAGGTACCCGTACAGGTAATCATATTATATAGCTAGAATATCAAGATTGCACCGCAGTGCAATATAATAGGGGGGATAGCACCTCAAAGTGCCAGTAGACAGGCAGCACCTTAAACTGCCAGTAGATAGGGCCAATACCACAAAGGATAAGCTGGAATCATAGCACGAAAACACGTGGTCATGTCAAGAACAAGGACAATCAATCAATCACACGAAGTCATCTTCACACATCGTGACATGGATATCCAATCAGGTACATGGTCGGGATCTCTACTAGAATAGAATCTCAAGTACACATGGGAGCCTATAGCTCTAATCATCAAGTCAGTCTACCTACCGGATCAATCTATCAGCAGTCTCCCATCTACGATGGAATAAATATCATGTCAGAAAAGACGATCTCCAGATACTAAGCTAATCATTATAATCAATGCCAGGCCCTCTGGCTCACAAGAATCTTATGAATTAATGATCACAAACTATCAGAAAATAAGCCTCTCAACTACCAAGATATAGCAATCGTACCAGATTTTGGGCGCTTGGAAAGTCGAGTAAAAATCACATAATGATACCCTTGATATTCTTCTCGTTACACGAAATACTCGCACAATCATCAAAATTCAGAAATCCACATAATCATATCTGATCAAAATAAACATCATCTAAAAGGAAATGACAACACTATCCAAGAATCCACATAAGCCTACCAAATCAATATCCCGGGATCATACTCCATATAATACCCAATCCTCATATATATCCAAAGGTCACAAATCCCGATACATAAGACAACTGTCAACCCTATCTAGCTAGACTATGATAACTTCTAAAATGAATGGTTAGGGGATAAGAATATATTAATTAACGTCGTCGAAAAAATGGTAAAGATTGCATGAATCGCTCTGTATCAGATCCACAACCCTTAAACCAAACAAGGACCAGGGTTGCAGACCGTCCCCCAAGTGGAACCGCACTCCTCACGCTATCCGACAAACAAGATAGGTCAAGTTGCTAGATGACTAATCTAGTCATGAGTCTACCTAGCAGATACTGGAATCAGGTATACTATACTACAGTAAACGTGCATAAGTCTGGTTCAACAAACCAAAGGAACAGTTCTGTCCAAATCTTTGAACCAAATTTTCGATCGGGAATTCTGGAAAAATTCAGTAGAGTCTCCTTTGTATTCTGGATGGGGGCTCCCAGCGAATTGGGACTAAATCTACTCGGCGCAATCTGCCAAAGAATCACAAACCGAGAACACTAAGTCCCGGGTTCCAGCAGCACTATAATGCATACTGAAAACCAAACCATAGCCGAGAATACTAAGTTTCGGCCTCCAGCAGTACAACGATGCGTACTGGATACCAAACCAACATAAGCAACATAAATTGCCACGCAGGCGCATCACGGACCCACAGTCATATCCAGGCCATAAGCACAGTCATAGAAACAGTTAGCCAAGTCATTACCCGACCGTGAGTCGGACACGGAGAATGTGGGGACAATCCATACAAGTGAGTCATGCTCGTGTCCTCGGAGGTGTGGATGACCCGTCCGAGTTCGTCCGATACGGCTTGACCCGGTATTCAACCAAGCTATCCTAAGTTATCGTCATGGCAGTTCTACTACTATGCTATAAATCATGGTTATAAATTTGTAATTATAAAGGAAATAGATACAATTAAATCTATGAGGAGGGCAAGAGCCGTTGATGAGCAAGGGATACTTTTCTAGAGGGCTCGGCTAGGTAAGCAAGTCTTCGGCGATCAGGATCCAAGCTAGCACATCCATCGAGGTCCTTGGAACACATAATAAACAATCATTAGCATTAAATATTAAAATAATAACAAGAAGCACAATGATGGCAGAAGGCTATACTGTTTAGGTCCTACAAGTAGTGCAGGGATTTGGCACAAAAACATAGGCACACGGATCGACACGGACACGCAAATCGAAAAGTGCACATAAATCAAAAAATTATCAGGATGATGCACCCATCAATGCGACACATAAATTAAAGCATGCATGCAAATCGAGACTATACAAAATACAAAATGGCACACAATTCGATGTGGTACGCAAATCGGTACGTGTACGTAAATCAATACGACACGAGTCACGAGGTAGGCACAAAGATCGAGGTATGAAAATCAAGGCGATATGCAAATCAAGATGACATGGTACCCGAAGCAGCGCGAGTCTCGAGGCATCTCGCTGCCCAAGGCAGTACGTACATCGAGGCAGCACAAAAATTAAAACTAACACGTATCCCGAGGTGCACGCATCCCGAAAGGTACAAAGAACGAGGGTACGATGTCTGAGGAGTACGTAGGCCGAGGGGCTCACTGCTCAAGTAGCACAGGGACCAAGGCGTCCCGCCACTCAAGGCTGGCGCTGTCACCGAAGCACGATGCTCGTCGGGGAGGAAAAGAAATTGGGAGGTGGAGGAGCTCGACGGGAACATCCAGGTGGTCAGCCGCTAGCGGAGGGGAGGGCAGCAGTGGCAGAGGAAGCCATAGAGGAATTGGCGGTGGTGGTGGCGGCCACAGCTCCGGGAGAGGGGCGGAGGCAACTGGAAGTGGTGGTGGTCATGGAGGCCATGGAGGCGGTGGTGATGGCAAAGATGGTGGCGACGCTGGAGAACGCTATGATGATGGTAGAGATGGTGGCTACAGGGATCTTGGGGGAGGAAAAAGGGAGGGAGGGGGAGACAGTGAGCAGTAGAGGGAGATGGAGAGATGGGAACGGGATTGGGGAAGTGAGTGTGTGATCGGAAGAGAGAGAGTGGTAAGCTCTAGGAAGAGGGAGACTGGGAGTGAGCGAGAGAGAAAGAGAGAGTTATGAGGGGGTGGGAGCTAAACTTAGGGGAGAGAGTGATGGGTGCTGAGAGAGAGTGAACTGGGGGTGTTCCAGTGAGGGGAAAGAGAGGAAGAGAGAGGTGAGCAAGAGAGAGGGAAAAGTGAGGGGGCGGCTGAGTGAGTGTGAGTGATGAGAAGGGTTAGGTAAGGGGAGGGGTAGGGTTAGATAGGAATTGAATCAAAAACAAAAATAATAATAATGATGATAGTAACAATAATGATAATGGTAAGAATAATAATAATAGAAAAAATTATATAATGAAGCTAACAATGTAAGCTTCAATAAAATGATACCGACATTGATAATAATCAAGTGCCACGACTCAACAACCAAAACCAAATCAAGATCCAAGAATAATAATAAATTTAAATAGATACAAAAATTTAAAAACATTCCAAATACGATCAAATACCTAATTTAAAAATAAGGATTTGACAGATCATAACCGTAACTTTTGATTAATCAAAATCTGACATAATTCGGCCAATGTATTAATTTGCCAACACAAGTTCGGTGTGCAACCGTATCGATTCGTTTCTTATCGATTTATGATTTCAGTTTCCTCTGTTACATCTTGTACAATATTTTATTTCAGTTTTCGTCGTTGCATCTCGTGCAATATTTTATTTCAGTCACTCCGTTGCATCTCATACAATATTTTATTTCACTTTCCTCCGTTGCATCTTGTACAACATTTTATTTATGATATTCAAAGCCAATACTTGAATCTGTTCAACACATTTGATATTAACTTTCACGTTCATTTCAACGCAACATTCACAATCAACTCATTGCAAATCATACAATAAACATTTCACGACTTTTCTCAGCAAATATCATATAATTTCCAAAATACATGTGGCAAAATTACATGGCTTGTATTATACTTATTGTACGGAACATCCAATGCGGCATTGAGTAGAGTCAAGAGTGATTTGATTGGTGGTAGGAAACTTTAAGAATTGAAACAAAGTAAGCGTCCTGAGAAAATTAAATCTGGAGCTCTGATACCAATTTGTCACGTCCCGGCCTGAAAAATTGCCCGTCCTTGCATCGACTTATCCGAATAGTTTGCCCTCGCTGGAGCGTGATGTCGTATGAGTCTAGAGTTGCACCGTACAAGACAAGATGACAAGTTCTCAAATGGTTATCTTCGATTTGATATTTAGCAGCGAAAGAAATAGAATATACGAAAAAAATTCTTTATTGATAAATGAACTGAGGTTACAAAGACACTTAATAGCCCAACTAAATTTGCCTGATTGGCTTACAATACTCAGGTTCTCTTTTGCCCACAAAGGATTTTACTGTTTCATACATCATACCTTCTATATCTCGCTCGTACTATCATGTTGCAAGTTCGAGCATCAATGCGATCACATGCCTCAAAATGCTACGACATTTCATGCCTCAGTGTGTTCAAGTGAATCTCCGTCGCGAGCAGATCATACCCTGAACCTGCAAGTAATCTGCTGGAGGATCAATACTAATCCTCTCGCGTACTGATAAGACCCACTTTGCTAAACCGACATTAAGTAATGTATTGATTCACGCAGCATACAAATTAGTGTTCTTTCTAAATTGCCTGAGGATATGTTCATAGCATATTCGATGCAGTAAATCATGTTATCATGGCAAGCATGTTAGGTTTGATTTATATAAGCAAGCCAGCAGCATATAGCAATCTCGTGTTTGTTTCGTGGCATGACTTCTTACCAACATTGACACACCCACCCTTGCCCGACTCAGGGTGATTACGCTTACCATCTTTTTCTGTCATGTTATAAGTGATCTCTGTGTGCCTGTACTTTCAACCTGTCGTTCTTTAACTATATGAACGTCATTGGCTTTGTAGCTATAATGGACATATCAAGGTATGATAGTGACTACTTCAGCCTAGGGTGCTAATCCTATGTCCTGAAGTACTCCCGAACGATACCGGTATTTGTGATGCTCTATTTTATTGGTAGATCGTAAGCCAAACAGATTGAAATACCCCACACAATACCCATTTCAAATTCCCTTTCTAGATCAAATGGTTTCGACATCCGACCTACCATGTTCGAGGGATAAAACTTGTGCACAAATTGTCCGTGACCATACAACACATCAAACTCATACAACCAAGCAATTCGTCTATCTCAATTTCCACTGGCACAATCCCCTAACTCTATGTTCATCAATGAACATCCCAAAGGCTATAAATATTTCATAGCACCATGCCACCTTTGACAGTTCCGTCATATTCATGCCATACCTGTTCTCTTCCCAATGAAGCCATCATTTATGATTCTCGTGCACGTACGCACACTTTGACACATTTATTTTCTTTCTTTCGAGTCGTGCATTTGATGCACACCTCGATACCGTATTTCCATGTTCTATGCCTTAGTGTTCACGATGTATATTCATTTTCTTCGACTCGTGCACTGAGGCACGCCTCGATAGGGTATTCAATGTTCTATAGCTCGTGCATGAGGCACTCGTGCCACTACAAGAAATTGTATTTTTAGCAACATGTTTTAGCGACATTGGGTCTTTTATTTCTCTAAAAGCTATTTTTTACATGTATTAGCGACATGAGTTGTACTATGTCACAGAATATAGAAAAATTTCACTGGAGGGAAATGAAATACCAATCCCGCCAAAAATCTCTTATATATTGCAACATCCATATGTCGCAGAAAGATACGATATTTTTTGTGACATATGCTATGTGTCCAGAAAGACACTATATGGTCAGCGACACGAAAGGTACATGTCGTCGAAAGACACTATATGTTCGACGACATGAATCTATGTAGAAAAATATATTTTTATAATTTTTTAATCGAATAATAATTTTAAATATAAGAAACAAAACCCTAAAAAAATAACAACCCCCGACTAGTGTTTTGGGTGTTTTCGTGTCCGCACTTTCTCTTCTCTCGAGTGCATGCTTCTCCATCTCGAGCGCGTGCTTCTCCATCTAGATGTTGGAGTCCAGTCTGGATTTGGTAATAGCATATTTATGGAGTCCAAATCTGATTAAATATTTGAATTAATTTGATTTAGATGTCCATAATTAGTGCTGGGCTATTTTAGATATAATAGAATTCTTATTTGAGGGTTTCCTATTTAAGAGATCCTATTATAATTTAAAATAGGATGTTGATAGGCTATTTTAGGTGTAGTAGGATTCTTATTTGAGGGCTTCCTATTTAAGAAATCCTATTATAACCTAAAATAGGTTTTTCTCATCCTATATATATGGGGTGAGGGTGGAGGCACAAAGTACAGCACAAAAGTGGAGATTCGAGGTGCTCGTCAACAGAAAATCTAAGAGAAAGTTCCGCACTTTGCTCTTAGGACTTCGCCATCCAAGACAGAAGGAATACGAGATCTAATCGAGGGATCGTCAACTTCGGTTAGGGAGATTACTACGGGTTGGTGAGCGATTTTAATTGTAATATCTTTCTTTTCTTCTTGAGTGTGGTGAGGGAGTTGAGCCTATTAGGGCAAAATGTTCAACATTAGTTTTTGTAATCTTGTAATTTCATTTGAGTTATAGAGATTAGGATTTGTCCATATGACGTAATCACAGCCATATACTTGTCCTTATCTGTGCTTGGTGTCCATTAGACGGGGGCTGGTTATTTCAGGTGGGTTGGCCTAAGTTTCTGATGCGAACGTCTCAGACACGGTATCGGAGCGCAAGAGGGCGCATCCGATTCCCAACATCTGGTGTTAAAGATTTGGAGGTTCTGGAAACCATATCTACAGAGCAGATGAACACTCGTATGATCACCCTCACAGGGAGAAACTGTGCGATTTGGAAGCCAATGATGGAGGATCTACTCTGTTGCAAGGACTTGCATGGTCCGTTGGAGGGCAACAACGCAAAGCCAATGGACAAAGATGCTGAAGACTGGAAACGACTGGATCGGAAGGCCGTTGGATCCATCCGCCAATGGTTTGATGATTTGGTGTTTCATCACGTGTCCATGGAGAGTTCAGCAAAAGCATTATGGGAGAAGCTGCATTCGTTGTACAAAAGAAAGATGGCTGGCAACAATGCATTTCTTACTCGCCAACTCGTCAACTCGAAGTACACGGAGAGTGCCCCAGTGGCACAACATCTGAACGAGGTTCAGGGTATCATCAATCAGCTGTCTCCGATGAAGATAGTGATTGATAAAGAGCTTTAAGCCCTACTACTCTTGAGTTCTCTGCCGAAAAGCTGGGAGACGTTGGTGGTATCGGTGAGCAACTTTGTGTCTGATGGAGTTGTTACGATGGAGGCAGTCAAAAGTAGCTTGTTGAATGAGGAGGTCCGGCGCAAGCAAGTGGAATCATCGCAGGAGTCCGCTCTGGTGACTTCCTACAGGAAGGGAAGACCCAATTCACAGGCAAGGACAAGGGTAAGTTCTCGAAATCTTGCGATTATGGACCGCAAGGAGGGCTGCTATCACTGTGGCGAAAGGGGTCATATCAAGAGGAACTGCATGAAGCTCAAAGTTGAGAAGGCAAAAGGTAAGGACGGTCAGGAGGATCTCACAGCAATGGAAGATATCATTATCGTAGCAACCGATGTAGAGGAACCTTGTGGCATGTGTCATGACGGCAACTGGGTTATAGATACGGGGGCATCGTATCACGCCACTCCACATAGGATGATCTTCATGTCATACCGCGACAGTAGGTTTAGACGTGTGAAGATGGGCGACAAGGGGATAGTTGCAGTTGTAGGCATCGATAATGTGCACTTGACAATGGAGCTCGATGAGAAGCTCACTCTCAAGGGTGTGCGACATGTACCGAGTTTGTGCTACAACTTGGTTTCGGTAGGGATGCTGGCAGATGATGGCTGTCGCAGTCTGTTTGGAGACAAAGGTTGGATGCTTGCGAAGGGTTTCTAACAGCTGGCTCGGGGAGATTTGTGTTGTGACATGTACAGGCTCAAGCCACTGAGCTGTACAAGTTGGCCACAGACACCGGATGGAGGCTCGAGGGGTGCTCGACAGGAGGTTGATCGTCGAGAACTTACTGAGGAGGGGCTTCTAGGTGCTTTGAGGGATATGGAGGATTCGGTTCATCGAGACAAAGCGACGGATGGTGGTGAGTCAAAGATTGAGGGTCAGTCTGTCGGTCCCATGATAGCTGGTTGGTCTCCAGGTGGGGGTTGCTCTATAGATCCGGTTTTGGCGACGGGTGGTTTGCCAAAGCTTCACGGAGCGACATCGGTTTCAGCAGTTCGAAGCCAGGAAGGAGATCAAGGTTTGCAATAAACTCAATCTGAGGCGAGAGCATCATCATTCACACAGTTTAGGGGAAGCTGTGGGTCATCGATGACATGCACAGTGCATGATGTTCTGCTCAAAGACGCATGTGTATGGGGAGCTTCAAGTTCAGAGACGAAGGTGGGCAGGTTCAGGAGTTTGAATCTCAGGTGGACCACACTGTCTGCTTGGTTGGGCCAGCCAAGGATGAAGAAGCTTGTCGGAACGTTAACACTTTTCGGTGGAAGACAGAAGTCGGGAACAGGCAGCCGAACTTGCGGTGAGGCTGAGGGACTTCGGTCTTGATCGTGTTATTGATATCGGCAGGATCCCAGTGGTACAAGAGGTGCTACGCATGGCAGCTAGCGTCGACGTGACGGTCGAGGAGCTGGAGACGAAGGAAGATGCAAAGAAGATCGGGGGTCGAAGATCAGTGGCATAGGAGAGCAGGATCTCTGTCGCATGACGACATGTATGGAGTCTATTTGAGGAGCCATGGGGTGAACACCCTCTCATCAGACTGGAGGGGAAGATTATTGGAGTCCAGTCTTGATTTGGTAATAACATATTTATGGAGTCCAAATTGATTAAATATTTGATTTAATTTGATTTGGATGTCCATAATTAGTGCTGGGCTGTTTTAGATATAATAGGATTCTTATTTGAGGATTTCCTATTTAAGAGATCATATTATAATCTAAAATAGGATGTTGATAGGCTATTTTAGGTGTAATAGGATTCTTATTTGAGGGCTTCCTATTTAAGAAATCATATTATAACCTAAAATAGGTTTTTCTCATCCTATATATATAGGGTGAGGGTGGAGGCACAAAGTACAACACAAAAGTGGAGATTCGAGGTGCTCGTCCACAGAAAATTTAAGAGAAAGTTCTGCACTTTGCTCTTAGGACTTCGCCATCCAAGACAGAATGAAGAAGAGATCTAATCGAGGGGTCATCAACTTCGGTTAGGGATATTGCTACGGTTGGTGAGCGATTTCATTTGTAATCTCTTTCTTTTCTTCTTGAGTGTGGTGAGGAGTTGAACCTATTAGGACAAAGGGTTCAACATTAGTTTTTGTCAATCTTGTAATTTTATCTGAGTTATAGAGATTGAGATTTGTCCAGATGACGTAGTCACCGCCATATACTTGTCTTTATCTGTGCTTGGTGTCCGTTAGACGGGAGTTAGTTATTTCAGGTGGGTTGGCCTAAGTTTCCGCTGCGGCAACGTCTCAGACACGGTATCGGAGCGCGCAAGAGGGCGTATCTGATTTCCAACGCTAGAGTCTCCAGCTTCTCTCCATCTTCAGGCTACCACCACCATACCTCCAGCTCCGGTGGCAAGGACGTCGACACCACCACACCTCTATCTTCAAGCTACCACCACCATACCTCCAGCTCCAGTGGAAAGGACGTCGACACCCCCACACCTCTATCTTCAAGCTACCACCACCATACCTCCAGCTCCAGTGGAAAGGACGTCGACACCCCCACACCTCCACCAACCCGAAGGTGCTTCCACCACAATCTCAATTTTTGTTTGATAGTTTCCTTTTTCGTGTTTTGTTGATTTTAGGGTGTTATTGATTTCTGATTTGAGTGTTTTGCTGATTTTAGGGTTTTAGATTTACCAATCCACTTGTTTTCCATCAAGAATTGCTTTAGGTTTTGTTATTAAGGGTTTTATTAATTTTATTCATCTATTTAACACTGATATGGATGTGATATGCAACATACAAACAATAATGTTGGTTCCCCATTATATTTTTGGAGAGTGTCATATCAGACACACCTGAATGGTATCTAAATTGGGGAACAGAAGTACGAAAATTATTAAGGAATTTGTTTATTGGAAATGAATTTCTATGGAGTATGAAACCCAAGAATCATCTTTCATGATTTGCCAACTATGTTCAAGCTGGAAATGCATTATTATGTTCTTTCTTGCTTCCTCCTGCCCCTTAGCTCAATGGTCCCAAAGGTTAGTGGAGTAATTATTCCATTCCTTGAGCAATCAACCCCTGTGCTGCTCTTGCAGGTCATTGGACTCGGAGGCTCCATCTATGCTTCAAACATACAATAATATAATCATAAGCACTTAACAACCTAAAGCTCAAACTGTTGGGAAATAGATTGGTATGACAAATTTTACAGTTAAAGCTAACAAATCATCAAAAACACGTTGAGTTCACAACTTTAAGGACCTTGGTCTATCACGCCGACTGAAAGCAACTACAACCATAAAATCTTTGCATCACAAGCCATATATTTCTAAAATCATGCCAATACTAAGGCTGGTCAACGATCCAGTATTACAAATGACAGCAAGCACAAGATTAAACAAAAACACCAAAATATATATCAAGGCATTAACAATATTTTATTGGGAATGGATCGTTTGTATAATACTTCTAATATTGAATTTTAAACAATCACCCTAAATAAATCAGTGACACTGATCTTCAATCAGGATACAAACAGCTAAAGTCAACATGTCAAAGACATGAACAACTCAAATGTCTTATGTGCTCAAGTCTGGCCATCAAAATCAATATGCATTTGAGTTCCACAAGTTAGACTAGTACCAAACAAAACATTGCTAAATTGTAGGCTGCAAAATGTAGTTTTTTCCCCCAACTATCCTCTCTGATGTCACTAAGACACTGTAAATATAGTTTTTTTGTCGAACTATTAGAAATACATACTGTTCTTCACTTTACATTATGTGACTCATATTGTGTTCCTTGAAATATCGATCTCTCTCTTAAAATTTGATCGAATGGGGCTAATTTGTAGATTTTTATATTAGCATATTTTTCATAAGAAAGAGGAATCTGTTGTTCTTTTTCACTTATAGAGCAATGCGTTATTGGCATATTGCCCTTGCCTCTTGGCTAACTTTCAGCTAGCAATATTCTCTCTTTTTTCCTTGGAGGGTGGGGGTAGGTGCGGTTGTTTTGCTATCTATACCCTTTCTTATATTGTGTAGCTCGTAGATGGTTACTGAAATTCTTCAAGTTCCCTTGTATAATTAATGACATTGCCATCACCCAGGATGGACCAACCATAGGTCGAGGTTGGGTACTGGCTTACCCTAAGTTTTTTCTTTCCTTCTATAGTATATTTGTTTGTCCTATCGTTTACTTCATTTTGATTTTCAAATTTAACAACCAAATGGTGGCCTAGTTACTAAATTGCTGAGGTTATAAGTAGGAAGTCTTGAGTTCAATACTCACTATCCACATAATGATTGCTTATAATAATTTTAAAAAAAATTCTATATAATGGTCACTTAAATTTTATGAATATAATTTTGTTCCCTCTTAAAATTGTTCATACGTCTGCCACCGTCTGTCCTTACCCTATGTTGCATGGACACAAATACGGCACGACACTAATACTTCAAGATGGACACTATCCAAAATGAATACTTCAAGATGTACACGTCATTGATTCTGCCATGTTTAAGTGTATTTTGGGTGTGTCGTGTTGGATACATGTCTAACATGATGCAGGAAAGACAAGACATTGATTTTCAGAGTGCCTATGCTTCCTAGCCCTCTTTGCGGATGTTGGAACATATTCCAATTAGCATTATTTTCCTCTCCCAAAGGATGTTGGCACATACACCAGTTATCATTGTTTGGCCAGTTAACTTAGTAATGGTCCACCTTTAGATTCTATACCATACCGTGTCACCAGCATGCCTTTTGTGATCCTCAATGCCCATTTTTAGCTTGATTGTCGTCTTTCTTTGACCTTTATGACATTGTTACTTACCCCGAATGTTATACCATTGACACTATCGGTCACTTAGATGATCCTTGTGAAGGTCCCTGCCATAACTCAAAAACTCCAGGGTTGTAGTAACTTGAGGGTTAAATATATTATTCCAATATGCTCCCATGGTTCAAAGGCCCATTTTATGGATCAAGAGCACAAATGATTTTTTTTATATAAAATTTGCTTAAATTGTGCGTTGGAGATATTCGAACTTGGATTTCTCTTAGACTATGTTAAAGTCATTGCCAGTACACCAAAACTCCATAGTTGTAGTGAGGGTTTAATATTTATTCTATTCCAAAACCCGCAAATCAAAGCTTAACATCTTTGGCCTTTGCATCTTAGTGACAATTTCTGACTTTCTAATCTATTAGTTGATTTTTTTTTCTTGTTATTTTGAGCTGTAACATCACCCATTCCATCCATTTGTTATTGGATTCAGGTTCATGGAAGCCTATTTTTACTAATGAATGAAGGGAAAGCATATGTAATTATTCTTATATGTACTTGCTTTCATTATTACGCATGGTATATCCACTACCAAGTACCAAGAAAGAATTGTATGGAGTTAAAGCTACCTTCATATAGAAGAGAAGGTTGCCCTTTTATTAAAATTTGAAAACATTACTTCTATATGACAGAGTACCATATATGACTTGAGTCAAGTTCAGAGTTTGCATCCAGTTAGGACCAATATGATATGGTGGTTTGTTAGTTTGGTTCAGTTGGTTTGATTTAGTAGTAGGTATGGTTTATTTTATGTGGTTTAGCTTATTATGTTTGGTTAAAATTATGATTTAGTTGTAATCTTTTTACTTTTAGATATGATCAGCTATAAGTTGGTAAGGTTGCTATTTAGCTTAAAGAACCGCACCCACCATCTTCTCCGAGACCATGACAGTAACCACCAGTTTCCCTGCACCTGATGTATCTGCTCCTTGTGATTATCTTCTATTAGACAACTGACGGATAGCTTACTATCTAACTGGCCAGCCGCCGGCCTCTGCTGTCTTATTGCAGTACCTCTTGTCTGATTATTTTGCAATTCAAACATTGTCAATTGTCGCATCAAATTCCATTCAACTTTTGGTAAATCCAATGCAGTTCTTTTTCAACTTAATAGTTAACTCCGATATCTGCTAGTATTTTGTGGTAATTTTAATAATTACTGTTTTATAATGAAACTTGTTCTAAATCTCACATTAGTAATTTGTGAATCTGCCCATCTTGGCTATAACTAGAAGTGTTGTCTCGCGTCATATACTTCCATTTTCTTGTATTCTTTAAATATGCTTCAATTGTTATGTGATGTAACATTGATAAACTCAATGGTTTATCGTCGACATATACCGAAGAAAATGTCTGTTTTTTCTGCACTATTTTCTCACAAGCATAAAAGGCAACATTTAGCTTGGACCCACTCGCTTGATTATTTTTTTTAATGAATGTTGATGCTTTGATCTGCAAGTGCAACTATCAATCACTCACCTTGGTTGTGTTGATGAATTCTTGATTACTTGATTGATTTCTTTACTGTGAATATATATTATGATATTTTCTGGGAGCAAATAATAGTAACCTTTTATTTTAATTTTATGATGGTTCTAATATAACCGACATTTTTAGACAAATAAAATAGGCATACTTTGTTGCTGATCCCAAGAATTTGGGATAAAGCTATTTTATTCTATTAAATTTACTTTTTTTGTTGATTGCAGCGTATGGCATGATACATCCATCCCATTTGCAGACATGCTTGAAGAGTTTAAGTTATGGATTGAAAATCATCACTTGTGGAAGAAAGAACTTGGAGGATCACTTGATCGAGCTGCTTTTATATCTTGGTTAGTCGGTAATTACTCAAAATATTGATTAACTTGATGAATCTAATAATATTTTATATGCCCGTTTCATCTTTATTTATGTAATTACTTTTGATTTTTGTACCAACTATTTCTTTAATCACACGGTGTTTTTTTCGTTTTCACAAATTTAAACATTAGACTCCCATACGACATCAAAAGCTATGGGGTCATATTGGTGCTTCCCTTGCGTCAAACGATCTTTAAGAGGAATTGGTACGAATATTTGATCCGTACTGTGATTGTTAAAGTGCATATAGTTGCTCTGATCAAATACGTCGTACACACATGTAGACTTGTTTTCCACACAAGTATTTGATATCTTGCTGAGGATGGCAGCTTCTAAATGGAAATTACGTTATTTGTCCTTGCATTCTATTTTTCTTTTCAATAGTTGCTACTAAATGTTTTCAGTAAATGTGTCAGAAATTAGTATGTAGCCTATGGCTGCAAAATTGTTTGTACTCGACCAAAAGATACTATGCACGAAAATGGGTTACTAGTTTTCATTCACTGTCGTGAAGTATCATATGATTTCTTTCGAGTCTTTTATATTGTTCTCTTCCCATGCACTGATCACAACTATGGGGAAACAATTGCCACTAGGATATACATATATTAGCCCTTCATATGGACCCATATGTATTTGTATATCACACTAGTTAACTTCCTTAACACTGGACTCTACTTACACTGATACGCACAACACTGATACTATATTCCACTTATACATACCTATGACACCCAGGTTCTATACCCATACTCTTGAGTATAGCATCTTTTGGATATTTTTATTTTGATTACTTGGTTATAAAGAGTTGCAATGATTTTAGATCATTCAGAGTATACCCTTAAGAATTTTGAAGTTACCACTATGTGCCAGAAAACATTAGGAACTACTACAACAGTTTTAGTCAAACCAAAAGGTCTGTTTAAATAATAGTGGGTTTTCATATCTTTTTTGATCTTTAGAATATATTTTTAAGAAAGAGCCTTGTTTGATTGCAAGGTTGAAAATACGTGGAAAACAAATTAATTCCACAAAATTATTTTACTAGGAAAAGTATTCCATGGAAATTTGAAATTTTATGGTGGAAAACTTAAATTGGGTGTTTGATTGTTATTCTTTTCCACAGATAGTTATTTTCCATGGAAAGTGATATTTTTCTATGGGTTGGACAGTTTCATTTTCTACCATTTTAGAAGAAAATGATAGTTTTTTGGAAAATAAGTCCACGAAAAATATAAGCTATCAAACACTACAATTGGTGGAAAATTTGTTATGGAAATATATTCCATGGAATAAAATCTCAAACAAACACACCCTAAGATATGATTTAAACTACAAAAGATAATGGCAGGGGAAAGAATAAGTTATTGTTGGTATATTTAGTATGGAAATATGTTATATTTAGTATGGGAATATCCTGAGGACGTATTTGGTGTTGGTATATTTATTATGGAAATATGTTATATTTAGTATGGGAATATCCTGAGGACATATTTGGGATGCCAGAATATGCCACAGGATATTCCATTGGATATTCCATCATGTAAAGGTTATATAAAGCCTATGAGACTCAATCAATAAAATCACTCAATTACAACATGGTATCAGAGCCACAAAAATCTTAGCCGTCACCCCCTCCCCAAAACCCTAACCATAGCGGTCATCAACGCGGCCGCCACCACCACCGACACCACCACCACTACCGTCACCACCGCCGCTGCCGTCACCACCGTCGACATCACCGCCACCTCTGCTGTCCCCATCGCCGACATCAACGTCACCACCGCCGACATCACCGCCACATCTGCCGTCCCCACCGTCGACATCACCGTCACCACCGCCGACATCACCGTTTGTCACAGAAATGAAGGGGCAATCCAAATATGACATTGAGGACCTAGATCTGATGGGAGAGAGACATGTTTGGATCAAGGATCGGACGACGAGGACGAGCGTGAGTCGTGGAACGGACGTGATGTGATCGAAGAGGAGAAGCATCGATAGAGGAGATCATCAAGAAGCTGGATCCTATAGAGGTTGTGACGTTGATGAAGTTGATGAAGATGTCGGCTAGTGAGGGCACGACACGAACGTCGCCGAAGTTGGAGCTTTCCTCCATCGATCTGAAGCTTGATGGACCGACTACCTACCTAAGTTGGCCACGACGGGAAAGTAGAATCCGAAAAAAGAAGATAGAGCCGAATGAGAGCTCGACAGGACGAAGAGCACCGTTATGACCTAAGGAAGAGCCCCGACAGTGCTTCAACTGCGGGGAGGTGGGTCATCTGAGGTATGCTTGCACCAAACCACCCAAGGGAGATTCAGGCGAAAGACATAAACAGTTTGGAGGATGTGACCATGGTTGTAGTGATCGACGGGGCGATCGAGGAGGTTGTCGTGCGAACCGGCTGGTAGCAGAAGGCGAGAAGACAGCTGACGGTCCCTATACTGAGGAAGATCAGGCACTGCAGGACATCTTGGAAGTACTCAGGAGGAGGCAGAGAGCGTCGAGCGATAGAGACAAGAGGAGTGGGACCGGGGAGACATCCACCTCATTCTTCGCCAGAGGCAATGCTGTCATGTATGTTCATCCGTCGGCAGAAGGTATTGATGACTCGCTCGCCCTTGCATCTATGTCTTCCCTCAGATCGTCGGATTGGATTATCGATTCGGGTGCATCTCGGCACGTGACAGGGAATGCTAGTGAGTTTTCTTCCTACACTCACCTAGCATCAGCGGACAGCATTCAAACAGCTGATGGTACTTTCCAGCCAGTGGTCGGTAAGGGTATTGTCGATCGTACAGGTTCAGTAAAATTATCCAATGTTTTGTATGCTCCTTCTTTTTCGGTAAGTCTTTTGTCCATTAGTTCTATAATTCTCCAATTAAAATGCACTGTCTGTTTTGATATTCTTAAGGTGATCTTCCAGGAGAAAAATACGGGACGAAGGCTTGGGACTGGCACTTGGCATAATGGACTGTGGTACCTGGATCGAGAAGGGCTGGATTCAGCATTAGTATCTATGGCAGAAAAGGCAGGAATGGGAGGACTGAAGAAGATGAGTGTGGAAGATACATTACGACTCCACCACAGGAGGTTGGGACACTCTTCATTTGATATTTTAAGCAAATTATATCCTGCAATTTATGAAGAAGTTAATAAAGAGAAACTAGTTTATGATACTTCTGAGTTAGGCAAACTTACTAGGAGTTTATATGTGAGTAGCGGTCATAGGAGCTCGTCCATTTTTGATGTGGTACACTCTAATGTTTGGGGGCCTTGTACTACACCTATGAATGGTTACAAATATTTTGTTACCTTTATAGATTGTTTTTCTCATACTACTTGGCTGTATTTGATGAAAAATAAGAGTGAGGTCCCCTCCTATTTTCGGGACTTTTACAAATATGTCTAGACTCAGTACAAGGCAGTGTTGAAGGTACTGAGGCCTGATAATGGAATGGAGTATACCAACAAGACACTTGTGGAATACTTGTCCGTCCAAGGGATACGGCATCAGACCGCCTGTGCATATACACCAGCATAGAACGGAGTAGCGGAAAGGAAGAACAGACACCTCCTGGAAGTGGCGAGAAGTATGATGATAGACATGAATGTCCCACAGAGTCTATGGAGATATGCAGTGTTGACAGCAGCTCAACTGATCAACAGGATGCCTTCGAAGGTGTTGGAATAGAGGTCTCCATACGAGATGCTGCAGAAAAATAATAGTGGGATGCTCCCACTAAAGGTGTTTGGTTGTGTATGCTCCGTAAAGGACAACAGACCGTCGGTAGGGATTGATCCTTGAGCAATCAAGTGCATCTTTGTGGGCTACTCGGGAACTCAGAAGGGCTGCGTATGCTAGAGTCCAGTAGAAAAAATTTTGTAAGTATGGATGTTAACTTCAGAGAACATGAGCCATACTACATTTAGGAGGAAAATCCAAATATCTCGCCTGATACTGCAAGTATAAGACGAGAGGGGGAGTTGTTGGGAAGCATTTCGACTGATCTCGGAGTATGGCTTAGAGGAACAAATAGGGTACAGGAAGGGAAAAAGTGACAGGGAAAGGAAATAAGAGGTGTTAGGCCCACAGCTCAGGAGGATATACTTACCTACAGCATGTGAGAGAAGCAACTTGCAGTACCAGTTCCTACAGTGCCAGTGCTAAGTCCCTTGCCTGCGTCCATCTTGACTCCTGAGACACCTACACCACCACCTTCCCCTTCAGGTGATATCTTTCCTTCTCCTCCTCCCCAACCAATCATCAGTATGGAGGTCCACTCGTAGCAATGCGAGAAAACCTCCTGATAGATATGGTTGGGACCTTACTAAATTTGTCTCATATGATCATATCTCTTCTTCTCATGGAGCTTTTATTGTATCATTGGATAGTATTACTGTACCAAACAATTGACAGGCAACCAAGAATGATCCAAAGTGGAAAGCAGCGATGCATGAGGAGTTGGGAGCTCTGGAGAAGAACCGAACTTTGGACCTGGTGAGGCTGCCAGAAGGGAAGAGAGCAGTCGGATGCAAGTGGATTTTTACTGTAAAGTAGAACCCAGATGGACAGGTGGAGTGCTACAAAGCTCGACTGGTGGCAAAAGGATACAGTCAGACATACGATATCGACTATGATGAGACCTTTGCACCAGTGGCGAAGATGAGTACTGTCAGGACCTTGATCTCTCTGGTAGCCAATGGAGGATGGAAGCTACACCAACTGATGTGAAGAATGCATTTCTTCATGGTGATCTAGTGGAGGAGGTGTACATAGAGATACCACCAAGATTCGGCACCAATCAGACAGAAGGCAAGGTCTGCAGGCTGAAGAAATCCCTCTATGGAATGAAGCAGTCTCCTTGAGCGTGGTTTGACAGGTTCAGGAGAGCAATGATAGGAATGGGATATTAGCAGATTAATGCTGATCATACTGTGTTCTTCAGACGAAGTGGAGGCCACATCACCATGTTTGCGGTGTATGTGGATGATATGATTATCACAGGCGATGATGAGCAGGAGATCGCCTAACTCAAAGCTTGGCAAGGAATTCGAGGTGAAGGATCTTGGCCCTCTTCGATACTTCTTTGGGATTGAGATTGCTCGAGATACATAGGAAATTGTTCTTTCTCAGAGGAAGTACGCACTAGACCTGCTCACAGAAACAGGGATGATGGGATGCAAACCAGCTACGACACCGATAGACTAGAAGTTTAAGCTGAATGCTAAAGCCGTAGAACCAGTTGACCGGGATAGATATCAGAGATTAGTGGACAAGCTGATCTATTTGAGCCACACACGTCCAGATATATGCTTTGCAGTTAGTATGGTGAGCCGCTACATGCATGACCCTTGAAAGGGTCATATGGATGCAATATACCAGATTCTTAGATACTTGAAGGGTGCCCCTGGGAAGGTACTGATGTTCAGAAAGAATAATCACATGGACATCGAGGGCTACTGTGATTCTGACTGGACTAGTTGTGCTGATGACAGAAGATCTACCTCGGGATACTGCGTCTTTTTAGGAGGCAACTTGGTCTCTTGGAGGAGTAAGAAGCAGTCAGTGGTAGCTAGATCGACAGCTGAAGCGGAGTACAGAGCTATGGTCTTAGGAGTTGCAGAGCTACTTTGGTTGAAGAATATGCTGGTGGAGCTGAAGCTGGATCCAGGAGCCAAGATGAAGCTGTAGTGCGATAACCAGTTGGCTATTAGTATTGCCAACAATCCAGTACAGCATGACAGGACCAAACACATCGAGATCGATAGGTTCTTCATCAAAGAGAAGTTGGTTAGTAGACTACTGGAACTAGGCCACGTTCCAACAAAGCATCAGGTAGCAGACAGACTGACCAAAGGACTTAGCTCTGTGAGCATGATCAGAGGATGTGACAAGATGGGCTTAGTGAATATCTTTCGCCCATCTTGAGGGGGAGTGTTGGTATATTTAGTATGGGAATATGTTATATTTAGTATGAGAATATCCTGAAGACGTATTTGGTGTTGGTATATTTAATATGGGAATATGTTATATTTAGTATGGAAATATCCTGAGGACATATTTGGGATGCCAGAATATGTCACAGGATAATCCATTGGATATTCCATCATGTAAATGCTATATAAAGCCTATGAGACTCAATCAATAAAATCACTCAATTGCAACAGTTATATACATATCATTTGTTGTATGTTGCATAATACTGGAAGTACTGGATATCTCTCACAAAATCTTTGAAACAGTAAATTCAGAAACGTGTAGCATTATTTCTGAGGTTAGATAGCTGAGCCTATCAAGATTTTACCCTCGCTTTGTGCCGAGGCATGTGGTTTGCCTTGTGAAGATGGTGTTTTCCGCAGAAGTTACCAAATTGAAGCTGCCCATTCTCCTTCAACCAATAATTGTATGGATCCAATTAAAGAAACATCACCAGAAACTGGAGTTAATGACCCCAATCACAGCTGAAGTGAGTTCCTTTTGATATCTTCATATCATTAAACTTTTTGCATACAACTCAACTATAATATGTTACAGTGCTTTGGGCACCATTTATTTATCTTTTTGTTTTTCAATTTTGGATCTCAGTGTTGGGATGAATAAAATTTCCTGTTCACTGACAATATCAACTTACTAAAGCTGATTGAAAGAGGAAGAAGACAATTATGTTAGTTTCCAAATGTTATGACTTTAAAGTTTTTGGGAAAGAAAGGACATCTATTTTTGTAGCATCAAGTTGTATAGATTTTCTTTTCCCAACTTGTATTTAGAGCCTGTAGACTATAATGCTGCCCGTTGCTGTTGACCATTGTGAATGAATATCTTAAGAAGACCTCAGCGCCTGCTCATAGCTATTTATGACTTAAAAGTTTATATGGATGCCTACTATACTATTATGAACTTAAGAAATTGAAATGACAACTGACTACGGAGACAATATCCTTGTTTTCTTAAGTTTCAAAAAAGTATCAGCATAAACTGACTTTTTGTAGTTGTTTGCTTCTAAACTGATTTTTGGTCCAATTTTACATTTTTAGTCCGTTGGCTGGGTTTGCTACTACTTTATTTTTGTTACTTCAGTACTGATACTAACACTACACTTGATTACATGGGTCCGTACTTGGATATCTAGGTTATTGATACTACTCTTCTTGTCTTTTCTTTTCTTCTAATTAATTGCTGACATACGAGTGAAACACAGTTTGGTTGTCTTCAGTATTTTTTTATATTTATTACATACTAATTAGGCTTTATTCTTGGCATGAGTTTGGTCTCTTCTAATCTTTGTTTTTTGAAAAGTGATGAATGTTTGTAGCTTTGTTACAAACATAGAGCTAAGGATTCATACTCCAATGTCCTAACTAACTACACTTGGATCAGTTGCTTAACTTTGGGATAGGTGGCTTTGGTTTCTTTAATTCTCACACTGAGTTTAATTTATGATGAGTATCACTTTTTCGTGAAATTGTTTGGGCTATGTTGGCATTTGGTATTTGAGAATTTTTTTGGGTAGGTCCTATATTATGCTGCAAACATCATATAATGCTATTGCTGCTGTGGCACATTTTTGGGGACAGTCACTTGCAGTATTGCTACTGGAAATGAATGTTTTTTCTAATACTCTAGCACAAACTTTGATGTAGGCTAGGTTTGATATATATTTTGCAATGCTCTGAGCCCTACTTTTGACAAACTTTAGAATTTATTTGGACATTTGGAGTGATAGTCTTCTTAATTTGTTTAATGCAATATTATTGAGCTATGGATGCTTATTGGGTCATGTTATGGTTACTTTGCAAGCTACGGATGCTCTAACCAGATTCAGTCATGTTATATAATACTACTCTCCTTCAGAATTTTAGAACTGTTTTCTGTTCTACTTGCTAAATTTTGGAGTTATGCTATTTTAAATTCCGTCTTTTTAGCACTGTTTAGTGCTCCACAAAGCGTGTATTATATAATTTGATCTCAAAATTACTTTATAATTTTTGAATTATGTTGATCCTGTCAAAGTATCAATAGCAATTATGTTGATCCTATCGTTCTTTTCGTATATATTAATACAATATGCTCGTGGGTTATTTTGTTGAGTTTTCACATGTAAGTCCCTTAAACCTGCATTGGCATGATAATATGTGTGTGTGTGTAGATTTTTTTTACATATATAGTTCCTTAAACCTATCATTTTAGTATATTTATATTTTTTTGTTTTATTTACATTTTTTGGTTTTGTTTGCAGGATCAAATAGACACATTGACAAAAGCAAATTTTTGGGAAAGACATTCATGTCATAAGATCTATTGTAGGCTTTTTTTGGGGAAGTCAATCAAATATTAATGTGTTTATGTCTACATTATAGTTGTGTAACTTGAATACAGTACATGAATACATTTTTTTAGTATATGGGCTACTTGAAGTTGTTAAAATATTGTATTGTGGACTATTTTATAAAGAGATGTTATAAGACATTATTTGGATTCATGATTTGTTCACGTAACTTGTTGTCTTTTGTTCTCAAGTTCTTTGAATAATTTTTTTTTTTTTTTTTTATGTTTTTAAGTTATTTCCAAAATAAATTTTTTAAATTATGTTGAAAAGTATAAGCAAAAATAAAAATTAATATACAAAATATAAATTAGCTTTTGGGAAACCAAAATGTGCAGCAGAAAGCGTATTTATATTCTGCTACATTTGCTTTTGCGACATCAAATTGTGTAGTCAGAAGTGTTTATATTTGGCTACATCAGCTTTCGCGACATTTGTCACGACCCGGTCCCAAATTCTTGGGTCGAATTGGATCATGCCCAGCCTGCACCGTTGTTGAGACGGCGGTAGTAAGCTGTATCACTCATGCAGGTAATAAACAACACAGTCTAATTGTCACAACTTTAATAATTCGAATAGTTTAAAACTTTTTACAACAAAATGAAGGATACATCTGAAATACACTGTTTCCCACAAACATCATGAATTATAAAAGAAGAAGAAAATCTAGGCAACCAGCTCATCAGTCTCGAGATCATCGTCATCTAGTTGGGATCTCGGGAAAAATACCGCGGAATAAAGCATCATCAGTGATACCTAAAATGTTGGGTCTCCAGTCAGGAGGGAGCAAAGTACAATTCATGCTAATTTGACAATTGAAATAATAATAGAATCATGCACTTTTAAACAATTTGAAATAAACAGTTCTCCAACAGTTTAAACATTGTGATGTGAATAGGCAATGAATATGACCGGCTTGGGTTTGTTACAGTGAATGATATGGCTTATCCCCGTGTGTAAGAGGGGTAAGCTCGCACAGTTCTAAGTTATTATTTGGATGTGGTCATACTCATTACATTACTCCCCCAGTACCCAACAGTTACAGTAGTTACAGTCATTACTCTCAGAGAGAGTTCCGTGTTGCATCGTGGTTTAAACTTGCATTAAAACGATTATCACATAATTGTAAACTAACACAAAATGTACTTGCCTCAAAATGGACTGGACTTGAAGGGGTGAAGACTTCGAGATGGGATTTAGACTCATCCTCGAAATCCTACATTCGAGAAGTTCGACTCAGATTCCAGAGTTACCAAGCTAACTATGCTAGTTGCAATCTCCAAGTTGTGTCATAATCAATTTTAATCTTTATTAGTAAACACGAACAAAACACGATTATCGGTGCGTTGTAATTAATAACGAGGGAAAGATCAATTTAACTTTGTATTTTGGAAAAACTCGTAGTTACCAATTTATTGGGTTAAAACTTTGTGTTTTCGTAATTATACATATAAAACTAAATTTCTTATTTAATGAGAAAAACATGATCGTTGTTAAATATTAAAACTTGTAAATTTTAATGTGAGAAAACTTCATTAATTTTCTATATCAGAATAATTATCTATTTGATTTACGCGTACGCTAAAATAACTCGCAAAACCAGAAAAACAACAGAAAACCTATGCTACAAAATTACAGGTCAAAGAGCCAAAAGACCAGCTGGGCTTATGCCCATTACAATTTATTTACATAAATTGAAATAAGACGAAACAGTTATTAGTTCTAAAATCTTCCTACAATTTAATTATGAGTGAAATAAATAATAAAAATAAATTAAATATTAATGAGTCTCAGATATTGGTCCAATCATCATATAGGCTAATGTCTCAACGTCCGGACGAAGCCGGTTTCGTTTGCACTTAGCCAGGGCCCATTGACCAATACGGTCGTCGTCCAAAATCCAAAATATTAATATTTTCTGAAAAACCATTTTAAAATTATTTTAAAATTATAATTAAATTTTATGGAAAATCCGGCAGCATTTCCTCTATTTTGGGTCAACCCAGAAACTGGGAAAGTGTGCCAATATTTTTCTGCAAATCCCAAACCAGGGAAATCCCAACATATATATAAAAATAACCACAATCATTCCCAATATTAATTCGGAACGACCCGAAACGAATTCGGGAATCCGAAACCAACCCTAAAACATCACATCACAAAATCGGAAAGATACAAAAACCAATTTATCCAGAAATCCATTTCCGAAAGATCTGAAGCTACGACGTCGCTAAAAAATCGAATTCTCGGGAGGGAATCGGGGACCAACCTCATCATAGACAAACGAAATGGGACGGGACAGAGGAATTATACCTTGGGTTGCTCGGCTAGAGCTCTCAGATGAAATTTAGAGAATGATAATCGCGGACAGCGAGTCGGGAAAGCCCGGGACAGCGCTGGACAGTGCTGTCCAGGTCAGCGGGGCACGGCTCGGATCTGGGACAGCGCCGGACTCGGATCCGCGGAACTGCGGGTCACCGGAAAGCGGGACAGGCTTGGAGTTCGACTAGGGCACGCCCGAACTCGGGGAAACCGGAGAGAAGGCGGGATGGCTACGCCGGAGACGGCCAGGGGCGGCCACCATGGGCGCTCGGCCTAGGGCACAGCGGCCTGGCTGAGGGATCAGGCGCGGTGGTTCGCTGGGCGGGCTGCGCCGGGGTCGAGTGACCGGCGGGCGGCTGCTGGGCTCGGCGAGGCTCGGCGCTGGCCGGGAGAGGGCGGCCACGGGCGGAGGTGGCCGCGGGATGGTTTGTCGGCGAAGGTGGCCCGCCGGAAGACGTGCGCGGTGATGCGCGCCGGAGGGGACCGCTGGGAGGCGCGCGGCCTGGGGCGCGGGGTGCTGGTGAAGGGGTGGCCGCGGCTGGGCGCTGGAGCTAGGCGCCGGAGTTGGTCGGCTAGGGCACGGTTGGGAGGGAGTGGGGAAAATCTCTCTGGAGAAGAATAGTGAAGGAGAGGAAATAGGTGGTGGTGTGTGTGCTCTTAAAGAGAACGGGAAGAGGAGAGCTGGCTCTGGAGAACGTGGTAGTGGGGGAAAGTGGTTATATGCTTGTGTGGAGAGGAAAGAAAAGGTGGGGAGTAAAGTAAGGATGATCCTGGAGAATAGGGGGGTGGGTGCTGATCGTGATAAAAGACTGGGTCAGGGTTAATTTAGGATTAATAATTATTTATTTATTTCTCATTTCGTTTTCTTCCATTCCATATATAAATAAATAATTATTAATGGAATGGAAGAAAATATATATATATATATATATATATATATATATATATATATATATATATATATATATATATATATATATATAAAGAAATTAAGAATGGGTTCAGGAGTCAGGATTGGGTTTCGGAACTCGGGTTCGGAGTCCGGACTCGGGTTCGGGGCAGGGACGCAATCAAAAAAATCAACGGTAATCTTTTAAAATAATATTTTCCTAAAACCAACTAAATAATAATAATAATAATAATAACTATCAAATTAAAATTACACTACAAACCAAAAATCTAAAATCTGGGTTTCACAATCTTCCCTCCTTAGAAAATTTCGTCCTCGAAATTTCAAAGATAAGGGCCGGGGTACGAACAAAAACTTAGCCTTAAACAAAAATGAACTTTAAATCAGCAGGCACGATTGAAATTATCAGAATATGATCTAAAATTGGACTGGAATGTTTGTTGTAATCAAAATCATTTTAGGCACGAGAAAGAACCTAGTTACAACCAGGATCATAGAATAGGAGAGAACCAAATAAGGTTTCGTGAAGTAGGAAAAGCAAGAAAGGAGCGGAGGTCAACATTTTATTGAGAAGGCAGAAGGTAATGGAATCCTTTGAGATGAGGAACCTAAATGTCGAATCAAATTGGAATGGGGTACAAAGATTTATGACTCAGGAAGAATAGAAAAGTTGTACGATAGTAGGATATTAGAGATGATTAGAATAATATACCTACGATAGTATGTAATTGAGTGCAATATTTCCATTGAGGCCCGAGTGATGATCAAAGAGGATAGAAAGTATGTCGTTTCACTGTTCAACGGTCAGAAGATAAGATATGCGGAAAAGGCTTACAAGATAACTATCTATAGCTTCCAAAATCTGTAACTAAATAATAACAATAATAATAAATGAATAAATAAATAAGATATAAGAATATATATGTATGCAACGTACTAAGGTTGGAACAGAAAAGAGATTGAGGTAATAGAGATTGATATGGTCCTAATAAGTTCTAGGGAATCAAGTAGAATTTTATAGGAAATCTTTTCTTTCTGATTATGATAAGAGATTTCTGGGAATGGAGACAACCGCTAGAAATGTAAATTCTTTAATCAAGCAAAAGTCAGAATGATTTGATGGTGCAAAAGACAACCATGGTTTGGATATAGTCTGAATAATATTCGGAAACCAAATATGTTTAAAGTCACTTTGTCTCAAATTCATGCCTCGCTAGAGTGCACCTGACTGCAGTGAATTTTTGACCCAATAACTTGAATAATTTTAGGTTATCGAGTACTCTTTTAACTTTATCCATTTCATGGCTAAGCAACATAGAAGATCAACATGGTGCATTTAGGACAGTCACAATAATATCCGAAAACCTATGAACACCCGAAATCACTTCAACTTTAGAGTCTTTTGCCTCGCCAGTGCACAACTGGCTGCAGTAAACTCGCAGTTTCCATAATTCAGACAATTGACTATAATGCAATGTGCGAAATCATATTAGGTCACGGAATATTTTCTCAACTTTGTCCATAAGAATTTCAAAGAAATTTCCAAAAAATTCAAACGAGTTCTACGGTTCCAGTCATGATAGAAAAAGATGTTGATGTATGTTCTTCTGGTTTCAAGAAAATTTATCAGGATAAATATGTGTTCTAGTAGCTCTTGAGATTGATCAAACTTGAGTATGACCAATTGAGTTGGATACAGGATAAGGTAGAAGAATCAGAGCTTGAGTTGAGTTGAAGAAGCCCAAAGAGCAATATTCCCGACAAATCACTTAAAGGATACAGATGTTTACCAAAAATTTTTGAAGAAATAATTTCTTATCCAAGGAAAGTTTTGAGAATGTGATGGGTAAGTAGGGTTGACACAAAAGAAGTATGCCTTTATGGATTCAAGGAAGTCAGGTTAAAATGGTTTAGTAAAGCCAACAAGGGAAGGTTCAACAATTCAAAAGTTTTTTAATGACTAAAGAAAATTTAATAATAAGATGGAATCAATTTTCTGTCCGTTCGTGCTGAAGAACAGATGGCAACTCTAGAGGGGGGTGAATAGAGTTTATAGCGATAATAGCCAATTAAAAAATTAAACTCTTTCACAATCTAAGAATAATCAGAGTAAGTGCGAAAATAAATAAGGAGCAAGAAAGCATACGTAAATACAGCCGATTTTAACCTGGTTTCCCTCGTAGAGGACTAGTCCAGGCCTTAGAACTCTAGCTCAGGATTAAATCCACTATTTGTAAAATAGTAGTTACACCCCGTGCCTTTTCTTCAGAAGAGCACGTCAACTTCTTACAAAGGATCGCAGTGGCGATGCTTGGAATTTTCCAAGCGACTTCTTGAACTCTTGCACAAGACTCCTAACTGAGAGATACTGAGCACTCGAGACTTAGGAAGCTTGTGGCTAGTAGATGAAGAAGGGTATGGCTTATATTGAGCTTAAGAGAGAAGAGAAGAGAAGATTGGATGGATGAAAATGAGAGAATTCTTAGCCTATTTATAGGTTTTTAGCAGGCAGAATTCAGCCAGAATTCTGGTAGGAATTTTCAAAAATTTGGCCGTTGGACAACTAGCAACCAGCCAACCCTAAAAATTAGGATGCTGATTTTTAGGGGACAGAGTTCGGCCCGAACTCTGTGTGGAGGCAGAGTTCGGCCCGAACTCTGTCTCCAGAGCACAGAATAGGTCTAAGGGTCCAATGGACTTATTTTGGATGTGGAGCTTTATGGATTTTGGATAGGTTATGGGTTTAGTCTCAAGAGCTCAGCACAACTCAGCTTACAATCATTCTAGACTCAATAAATATAAAAGTATAGACTCAAAAAAATGACTGCATTTGCAAAACTGAGCTGTCGTCTGGCTTGAGCTGGATGTAGTCGTCGTGTGTCGTATTGAAATATTACAAGTATTATTTAGTCAATGTTATCACACTACTAAAATACCCAACTTTACCGACGGACGTTTAGCGACGAACGAATTCCGTCGCTAATAGCGACCAATTTCCGACATCTTAGCGACGGATTAGCGACAGACAACACAACATAATTTTTTTCAATTTTAAATGTAAAAATTTGTCGGGTTTCCGTCGCTACGTCGACGAATATTAGCGACGGATTATTTTTCGTCGCTTATCCGTCGCAAATGTTGGCGGCAAAATCTTTACAACATTGGCGGGAACTTTGGCGACTACCTAGCGACGGATATAGCCGTCGGAAAATACCTTTTAATTGGCGACGGTCTAGCGACGACTTTTTTCCGTCGCTATTCCGTCGCTAGATTCTGTGACCTAACTTAAATTGAACCGACGGGGGGGAATTTTTCATTCCCCCCAAAACTCTCTCTCTCTCGCGCGGCTCTCCCTCTCTCGCGCGCGGCTCTCTCTCTCGGCTCTCTCTCTCTCTCTATACCAGGTCTCTCTCTCTCTCTCTCTCTCTCTCTCTCTCTCTCTCTCATTTTCTCTAATTTTGTGTTTTGGGAGTGGGGGGGGGGTCGGCTTCGCGGGGGGTGGAGAGGGCGGGGGGGGGGGTGGTGAATGGGGTCAGGGGGTCGGGGGGTGTGGGGAATGGGGGCAGGGGGTGGGGGGGGGTGGTGGGGAATGAGGGTCGGGGGGGTCGGGGGGTTGGGGAATGGGGGCAGGGGGGTCGGGGGGTGGGGGGTGGAGAGGGCAGGGGGGTCGGGGGGGGTGTTGAATGGGGGTAGGGGGTGGGGGGGGTGGTGGGGAATGAGGGTCGGGGGGTCGGGGGGGGTGGGGAATGGGGGCAGGGGGGTCGGGGGGTGGGGGGTGGAGAGGGCAGGGGGGTCGGGGGGGGTGTTGAATGGGGGCAGGGGGTCGGGGGGGTGTGGGGAATGGGGGCAGGGGGTGGGGGGGGGGTGGTGGGGAATGAGGGTCGGGGGGGTCGGGGGGGGTGGGGAATGGGGGCAGGGGGGTCGGGGGGTGGGGGGTGGAGAGGGCAGGGGGGTCGGGGGGGGGTGTTGAATGGGGGCAGGGGGGTCGGGGGGTGGGGGGTGGAGAGGGCAGGGGCGTCGGGGGGGGGAGGGGGGTGTTGAATTTCCTTTGACACACTGTCCTAGGTATCTACACATACACACACACTGTCACACAAACACACAAAATCTGAATATATGTAATGTAGGAATACACGTTGGTAATGTAGAATATTGACATGTATGTATAATGTATCTAATTGATTTTTAACCCATGTCTATACATATATATGTGTAGGCAAGCATGAGATTATGAAATATAGGCCATGTATATATATGCTAGTATATAGGAATGCATGTAGGTAGGCAATGATATAAAATATAATGTAGTGTACAATGCATGTGATAGTGTAAGTTAATGAGTGGTATATATATGCAAGTTATAAATGCAATGTTGGATAATATGAGAATGTAATGTCAACATGTATATATATGTAATATGTGTTCTCTATGGCTTGTGATGGTGTGTGTGATTGCTAGACTAGGCTTGGTTAGGCCTACTGAGACTTATTAGACCTACTGCTACTTTGTATTGCTTTCACAATGTCACGTACCCTGCACTAAACATCCGATACTTCGATCCGATACCGCCGATACTACCGATATCGCCGATACCAATACTACCGATATCGCCGATACTACCGATACCGCCGATACTACCGATATCGCGCGCCGATACTACCGATACTACCGATATCGCCGATACTACCGATACCGCCGATACTACCGATTCCGATACCGATACTTTGAACCTTGATTTAAATACATGTTAGTATAGTGTCTTCACATATATGTTAAGAGTATATACATGATTAGCAAGGTAACTAGATACAAGTTATGATACAATGTAAATGCAAGTATACATGTTAGCTAGATAGCTTAGACTTATATTGCAATCTCCTATTCACACGAGTATTGATATCGCCGATACCAATACTCGTAGGAATAGTCCGAGAGATACTACCGATACTTCGATCCGATACCGCCGATACTACCGATATCGCCGATACCAATACTACCGATATCGCCGATACTACCGATACCGCCGATACTACCGATATCGCGCGCCGATACTACCGATACTACCGATATCGCCGATACTACCGATACCGCCGATACTACCGATTCCGATACCGATACTTTGAACCTTGATTTAAATACATGTTAGTATAGTGTCTTCACATATATGTTAAGAGTATATACATGATTAGCAAGGTAACTAGATACAAGTTATGATACAATGTAAATGCAAGTATACATGTTAGCTAGATAGCTTAGACTTATATTGCAATCTCCTATTCACACGAGTATTGATATCGCCGATACCAATACTCGTAGGAATAGTCCGATACCGATATACATTGTAGAGCTCTGTTTTGCTATTCTGGACATGTTGTGACCTGTGCTGTTCTAAATAGGAGCCAGACACACTCCTGAGACGGGGGAGTATGTATAGTGATGTGGATTCTTACTAACTTATCATGTGAACCCATTTATGGGCCCTTCATTGAACCTTCTCATGTGCAACTTTCAGTCCATTCACAGTTCCCTATATTGTACTCTACATCACCTAGTTCACTTATATCTAACATCCTAACCCTAATCCAAATTTATGAGTATCGGTATCGGGCTATTCTTATGTTTAGTTTGTCTTACGATACAGATTTTCACATCCAAATTGAGGATGAGTCGTTATTTTGTTGATCGTACATGGATGTACAAACGGCAACACGAGAGTAGAATTGGTGTGAGTGACGATTTTCAGGCAGGCGTGGAAGTATTTCTTAATTATGCAATGAGCAAAGCTCAGTACATGGACGGTAACAAAATTAAGTGTCCATGTGTTAAATGTCACAATAGACATTACGAAGAAGTGGTGACTGTGAGAGATCATTTGACCCGTAAGGGTTTCGTACGTAATTACGGCCTGTGGTCATCGCAAGGTGAACTATATTCGGAAAGACAGGCTGCGGAAGCTGCTACTTATGCTTTTGATGATAATGCTGCAACGGATGTCATCGAAGACCACGGATGCTCTGTTGATTATGGAGATCTGCAGAACCTTGCACGAGATATGGTGTATGATGCGGCAGGGCCTAATTTTGATCCGGAGGATCCTAATCCCGAGGCGAAGGAGTTCTATGACATGTTTCAGGACGCAGATACTTCTCTATATCCTGGTTGTGAGACTCATTCCGCACTGTCAGTGACGATGCGGTTGTTGAACATAAAGTCTGATTTTAACTTGCCACAAGCTTGCTATAATCGGATCACAGAAGTAATCAAGGAGGTGTTACCGAAGGAATCAAAAGAGCTACCAAGAAACTTTTACAAGTCAAAGATGATGGTCCGACAACTGGGACTGGGGTACGAGAAGATAGATTGTTGTCGCAACGGATGCATGTTGTACTACAAAGAGAATTGTGTATCAGAAAGTTGCAGCTTCTGTAATGCGGATCGTTACAAGCCAGTACAGGAAAAAGGAAAGTCGACTAGAAAACGACGTCCTTACAAGTATATGCATTACTTGTCGATCACGAAGCGCTTGCAGAGGATGTATATGTCTCTAAATACAGCAGAACACATGACGTGGCACAGCGAAGAACGCATAAAGGACGAAGGAGAATTGTCACATCCTTCGGATGGAGAGGCGTGGAAACATTTTGATTTGTGTCATCCAGATTTTGCTGCAGAGCCTAGAAATGTACGCCTGGCGCTATGTGCTGATGGCTTCGCCCCTTTCGGACAGTCGGGATCTCAGTACTCATGCTGGCCGGTCATTCTTACCCCTTACAATCTGCCACCATGGATGTGTATGAAGACTCCTTATATGTTTCTGACAGCTATCATACCCGGTCCTAAAAATCCGACGAATAACATCGATATATATTTACAGCCGTTGGTGGATGAGCTGAAACAGCTGTGGGAGATCGGCGTCACGACCTATGATATTTCCAGGAAACAGAACTTTCAGATGAGAGCTTCACTCATGTGGACAATCAATGATTTTCCAGCATACGGTATGCTGTCGGGATGGAGTACGCACGGCAACATGTCTTGTCCGATATGCATGGAAAATAGTAAGGCGTTCCGCCTTAGGCATGGAGGAAAAAACATCTTTCTTTGACTGTCACCGTCAATTTCTGCCCGCGGCCCATCCTTGGAGAAAGAATAAGGATGCGTTCAGATATGGAAAACAAGAATTTTCTCAACCTCCTGCCAGATTTTCGGGATACGATATTTGGGAAGCTGTAAAGGAATTGCCCACCGCAATGGAAGATCCATCGAACCATCGTGTCGAGGGGTTCGGACAAAGCCATAACTGGACCAAACGGAGTATCTTCTGGGACTTGCCTTATTGGAAAGATAATCTTATAAGGCATAATCTTGATGTCATGCATATCGAAAAGAACGTGTTCGATAATGTCTTCAATACCGTAATGGATATTAAAGGAAAGACGAAGGACAATCCAAAAGCAAGACAAGACATAGCCGAGATATGCAAGCGTCCTCATCTGAACTTGATACAAAGGGGTGCTGGTGGACAATTAAGTAAGCCTATAGCGCCATACACATTGAGCAAGGAAGATAGATTAATAATCTGCAAGTGGATATCTAATTTAAGATTTCCCGACGGCTATGTTTCGAATTTGTCTAGATACGTTGATCTCAATGAACGCAAGCTAACGGGAATGAAGAGTCACGACTGCCACGTGTTTATGGAAAGATTACTGCCCATTGCTTTGAGAGAGTTGTTGCCTTCTGCTGTATGGGTTCCGTTGGCCGAGCTGTCTACATTCTTCAGGGATATCTGTTCAACTAAGCTGACGGTGCAACATATGGTACAACTTGAGGAGAAGATTGTCTTAACAATCTGCAAGTTAGAGAAAATATTTCCACCGGGCTTTTTCGACAGCATGGAGCATCTACCGATTCATCTAGCATACGAAGCCCGTGTCGGTGCATCTGTTCATTATCGATGGATGTACCCCTTTGAAAGGTAAATAAAAATCGATATAATTTAAGTGAAATTTAAGTGGATTTTACAATTCATTGTTAATTCTCAAGATAATTTGTCTCTTTAGGTACCTACACCATCTAAAGAAGAAAGTTGGCAACAAGGCTCATATAGAGGCTTCGATATGCGAATCATATCTTATCGAGGAGGTGTCAAATTTCTGCTCCATTTATTTCGATACTCATGTCGAGACAAATCGAAATAGACCTCAAAGGAATGAAGAAGACGTTGAGGATGGAGGTATATTCAATTTAAGGGGCAAGCCTATTGGGGCTAGTAAGAAACGGTGGTTGACCGACGATGAGTATGATACCGCTCACCGATATGTCGTATTAAATTGTGACATACAAGAAGTGAGAGATTTGGAGAAGTAAGTGACTACGCCTCGTTATAATCTCTAATTTGGTGAATTAAGTGACTACACTTATTTTTATTCTCTCTAACAGTGTATTTAGAGGTGAAGTCAAAATGAGGACACCATATATTACAGATGAGGGACTTCAAAGAGAGGTTGATTGTACCTTTCCGTCCTGGTTTCGTAAATACGTAAGTAACTGAGATAATATGTTATGCGGCTACCATTAAAATATATGCAGCTAAAATATTTAAATTATCAATACATGTTTACAGGTTTTATTGCCTGAAACAACACTCATAAATGAGAGCATTCGTTATTTGGCATTGGGACCGAAGAAGCATGCAAAGACTTTGTCAGGCTATGTCGTTAATGGCTTCAAGTTTAAGTCAACTCAGCATGCTATAAATGCCGAATTTCTCAATGACGGCTTCGATACCAAGAATTCTGGTGTTTGCATAAGAGGCACCATCTATGACGACGAGCCGGACTTTGACTATTATGGAGTGCTTCGGGAGATTGTAGATTTACAATATAGTGGCCCATATGATATGCATATTGTGATGTTCAAATGTGAGTGGTTCGATACGAGACCAAATATCGGTTGGAGAATCGATAAACAATTTGGATTCGTCGATATAAATCATCGCAGGAGGTATAGAGGGTCCGACACGTTTGCGATAGCAAGTCAGGCTGTTCAAGTCTACTATACAAGCTACCCAAGGCGTCGTAGAGATCGATTTGACTGGTGGGCAGTATGCAAGATTAAATCTAGAAATACATTTAACGTTGGAGACCCAGCATACCAAGAGGACCAGATCGAGAAGCCCCAATACATGGGACAACAGTCGGATACCATGGACGTGGAAGATGTCGATATACCTCATGCTGAGAAAAATAGAGGGGAGGAAGAGGTTGATATACAAGACTTAGCTGTCAACCAGGGGAGAAAGAGGCGTCTTGTCCCAAGTATTGAGCCTGAAGAAGAAGAAGAAGAAGAAGAAGAAGAAGAAGAAGAAGAAGAGGATGAGGATGAGGATGAGGATGAGGATGATGATACAGATGAAGTCGACGATGAGGATGATGATATAGATGAAGTCGACGATGAGAATGAGGATGAGAACGATGACGATGACGATGAGGACGAGGACGATAACGATGATTAGATTAAATATCGGTATATATTAGAAGCACTTACAACTAACTTAGTGAATTCAGTTTAGACGGACACATTCTTATTTCAGTTTATGTTTTTGTCGTTCGATCATCTACTTATTGTATGATTTTCTTTTTACAGATGGCACTCTTAGTTCTCATTGTCTTGACGGCACTCGCCGCCCTGCTGCTGGTATATATATTTTAGTTCAGTTTTATATTCATTTATACTTCTATATTGTTAATTATATTTATGTGTTCTATTTACAGGTCATGGTCACTACCACTCGTGCTGCTGGTAGCCGTGGCGGTACTGGTGGTGGCGGTACTGGCCGTGGTGGGCGTGGTGGTAGCGGTGGCCATGGACGTGATGGTAGCGGCCGTGGACGTGATGGTAGCGGTCGTGGTGGTAGCGGTCGTGGTCGCCTTCCACATACCCCGGATATAGAGTCCTCCGATCCCGACCTGGAGAGCCCGGCCACAGACTCTTCCCGCCGTCGATCTATCTCTGCGACCCATCCTTCATCTTCATCGAGGCCTGAGACTCCATCCGCTAGCGGATCCGTTCCGCCCCCGGATGCACCAGCGGGTACACCATCAGTTACTGCAGGGTGGGCTCCGGAGTACCCCCGGATTCAGCTTCATCCTGCTACCGGTGAGTACATCCGCGGACCCGCGGATCCTCCGACGCCTCCAGAGAGGCCGATAGGCGAGAACCGACGAGAGCTATGGCCCGCGGGTGATACGTAAGTAAATTTAAGTTAATTTATTAAATTTGTTTCATTTATTCAAGTTAATAATCCAGTCTTTGCTTCTTTGTAGGTTTTTCCCGTATGATGCTGCCCGGATACTCGGGCAAATTATCCGGGAAAACTACCATGGCCCCTACCTCAATTTTTCTGAGGTGCCTCAGAACATGCAGTACGTCTGGCTCGAGGAGATGAAGGTATATATATATCTTTTGGTTAATTATTAATTATTCTTTAATCCACTAATTTTTTAATTACGTGATAATTTAATTTGTATGTCAGACGACGTTCTGGTGGCCCCCCAATCGCGATGAGTTGATTCGCAAGGCCTACAAAGCCGCCGCCGGAAAGAAGATACGGGATGCGGTGTACGACGTTCGTACGGCGCATTCGAGGAAGAAGTGGCTCCGGGAGGAGTACTACGAGCAGATGTTGGATAAGATGAATACTGCTCAGTACAGGAAGAAATCAGAGAAAGCGAAGGCGAGCAGACAGGCCGCTGGTCTGCATACGGGAGGTTCAAAGCCCCACGCAGCGACGCGTGCAGATTTGGTGAGATACCGCAAATTCATTTCACTATTAAATTCGGTACTATTAATATACGTAGTTAATTAAATTCGACGTATATTTCGTATGCAGGCAAAACGGGCGGTAAAGGAGGGGAGAGAGCCGGAGTCGGTCACCGCCTACGATGTATTCCTGCATACACACAAGAGGCGGGCAGACGGGAGCTTCGTCGACGCGAGGGCCAGGGCGACTGATGTAAGTAATTACGTTTATGAGATTTATATTAGAAATATAATTATTGTTAACTTAATTAGGTGAACGTAGGATTCAAATTATAACTTAGGGAAACATAGGATTTAGATTATAACTTAGGAAAACTTATAGTATAAACACATTCATTGGATAGGCTGCATATCGTGAGGCCCTTAGTCAGATTGAGCCCCCTGCCGAGGTTGTCGGCGAAACGACGCCCACCCAGACGCCCTCTTCTATGGCCGCTCGCTACGACGACGTGTTCGTAGAGTCTGTCGGCGGCTTTAATAAAGGGCGCGTCTACGGCGTAGGTTCCCTGGCGGCGTCGTTGCAGGGCGCGACTCCGAGATATCCACCGCCCCCGCCTCCTCCCGCGCCCCCATCGGACGATATGAGGACGCAGCTTGCGACTCTCACCTCCGATATGTCGGAAATGCGGAGTCTTATGTCGGATGTGCTGGAGCGCCTTCCGCGTCCTTCTTCTGCTCCCGGTCCAGATCCGTCTGCTCCCGGTCCGTCTACTGCGGTTGCCGGTCCTTCCGACCCTAGACGTTATTCATTTGACCGTTCTGCCGAGGTCCGCCTGGTACCGGATACTGCGCTCATTGGGCTCATGGACATGATGTCGCCAGAGCAGCTCCGTAACCTTCCAGAGCATGTGTTGTCCCAGGTGCCGGCGTACATGGTGGAAGAGTACATCCGCAGAGCCGAGGCGGCGTCGAGACGACCACGCGATCCATCTCCGGGAAAATGATATTTGTACTGTTTTTTGATATTATGAATTTGGATATTATGAATTTAGATATTTGTTATTGGATATTTAATATTGGATATCATGAATTTGGATATTTGTTGATCATGTAATGTTTGGATGGATATTTGGATATTTGTTGATCGTAAATGGATGTTTGGATATTGGATATTATGAATGTGTAATATTTACGAAAAGGAAATAGAATGTTTCTGTAATTTTTTTTAATTGATGTTACATTTAGCGACGGACTAGCGACTAACTAGCGACGGATTATATAAATATTTGCAGTTACCGACGGAAGGGCGACGGAATATCCGTCGCTAACTGGGTGATATAAATATTTTACAGGTACCGACGGAAGAGCGACGGAATATCCGTCGCTAACTGGGTGATATAAAATATTTTGCAGTTACCGACGGAAGAGCGACTACCTAGCGACGGCGAATCCGTCGACATGGTTCTGGAAATATGGTAGGTTTCCAGAGACTTAGCGACGGATAGGTGGTCGCTAATCCGTCGCTAATCTGTCGAGGATGACGACGGACTAGCGACGGATGAGCGACCAATTATCCGTCGACATGGTTCTGGAAATATGGAAGCTTTCCAGAACCAGGCCGACGACCTACCCGTCGCTAATACGTCGCTATAACGTCGAGGTTAACGACGGAATGGCGACGGAATAGCGACTGATTTTGCGTATCAGGAACCTCTCTGATACGCTTTTACCGACCTATTGACGACGGATTAGCGACGGATATTTTAATATTATATGGCATGTAAACCGACGGGAACATGTCGCTAATCCGTCGCTAAGTAGGTGAAAGACAACCGTCGCTAACCAGTCGCTAGTCCGTCGGATAATTATTTGTCCGACGGCTTAGCGACGGACATTTTTTAGCGACGACGTTTTTCCCGACGGTCATTTTCAACAAATATCCGTCGCCACTACGTCGGTAAAAAATGTTACCGACGGATAAGCGACGGATCTGGCCGTCGCTAAAGCTGGTTTTTTTGGTAGTGTCAATATTTGGTTGACTGTGACTTTGTGTCAACAATCTCTCCTATATTGATAATTGACAAAAATAATAATTGTATATTCAATATTCATACCTGGACACATGAGGCGACAAAAATATAGACAAAAATATAGCTCCCCCATAATTAGTGCCGAGCTTAAGAATAGCTCCCCCGTAAACAATGCTGTGAATCTTGTTGGCCTGTTTAAGAATATACTTCCAAAAGCACATATAAACCAAAAACATATATAAAAACAGAATATACACATATCTCCCCCTTTTGGCATTTAGCAATATGAGATAACAAATAATAGCTAGCAAACACACCCAAAGGAGAAGAAACTGCATATAAACTAAGATAATGACCAAATGTCTCAAGAGTCATATAAATTGATAATAGAACTACCAAAGTCTCAAAGGTCACAACTCATAATAAGTCTACTACAAACCAAGTACATAAAAGCAACTAAAGCAAAATGCATAAACCATAATCTAAGATCCTCAGTAGCAGCATCAAAAGTAGTCCATATCCATCATCGAGCATGAGAGGGCCCGGCGCCGTCCGATGGATCAGTAAAGGATCGACGTGGGTCCACAAATGCCGCATCCGGATCCATGTAGCGACGAACCCAAGGGTCATCAATACGAAATCCCTCACGATCGGGGTCTCGCTCCATAGGAATGGGCATGGAAGGATGGCGAGACATAAAATACCGAATGTCATGCAGCGAGTTGCTGATAGCACTCATCTGCAAAGTAGTCCGATAATCCAGCTGAGTCCATCGATCGTCCTCCAAAGTGAAGCGATCTCGGAGCATGGTCTGAAGAGACTCGAGAGTGGCAGGAGGAGGATCCTGTCCAAGAGGAGGGGCATCTGGCTCATCATCAGAATGCTCAGACACTACTGGTGAGCCAATGGCCGCCTGAAGCCTCCTTGCCTTAGAGAGGAAGGCAGGGGCAGGTAAGAATGGACACTCATCAAGGGGTACATGAAACGCACGAAAGATCATAGGAAGGTATAATGCATAAACCAAAGATCTTGGTTTCTTCCTACTGTTGATCATCCAATCCATCATTGTGCGTGGAAGATTAAAGGGAACATGGAAGTGGAGATGGTATAAGGCCGAGATTTCAAAATAAGTGACTTCATCGGTAGAACCCGCTTTGGGTAGAATGGTGTTGAATATGATCCGATAAAGTTCATAGAAATAGGGATTGAGGAATTTAGCCAAAAGCTTACGAGGATGAGTGTTAGGGCTACACAAGTCGTCCTTGAAGCTTTCAAGTGAAATTTCTTCGGGAAATTGAAATGATCTAGCTTCAACAAGCTTTTCCCAAGAATTTGGCTCTTGAAGTTCAAGATATTCGGCCAATTCAAAATCATCAAATGAGATATCGATTCCCGCAACTCGTGAATAAATATGAGTATCATCATGGGTTAAGTTGCAGTAAAATATTTGAATGGCACTACGATAAATGAACGAATTTGTGGTAACAAGTTCATCAAGGCAAAGGTCATTAAAGAGTGCATCATATTGTGAGAATATAGTAAAGTTGATGGGTGTCCCGCAAACACCGGACGTGTCCGAAAATCACTAAACCAATCATTTGAGGCGTCTAGTGATACAAAAATTCGATCGTCGTAAGTGTTTGGATCATGTGGACGTGGAGGATTGAACAACGGATGGATTTGTTGTTCAATGGCCGGTGCAACGGGTGGTGCAACGGGCGGTTCAACGCGTGGAGGAGCATTCGACGAGGATGCTCCCTCTGTCCGAAGTCTCTTTCCGCGGTTGAACAGACGAGGAGCCATAACACAATAGATAATGAAAGAAATTGAGATATAGAAAAGTAAGGAATTATACCTCAAACTAGTGATGAACAATGAAAGAGAATTGAAAAATAAGTCTTCTCCTTGAGTTTGGGGAAGAATGGAGCTCTAGAAAGAAGAAATTAGAGTTAGGGTTTTGAGAGAATTGAGTTGGAGAAGTGGAGAAGGTGGTAATGAGGAAGGAGAGGGAAGAGAAACCAAAAATATGGTGAGGGTTTCTCTTGGTCGGAGCAAATCATGGCTATTGGATCTAATTTTTGATCAACGGCTGAGACTGTTCCCGGTTCTGGAACAGTCAGGCCGAATTCGGCCCGAACTCTGATAGAGGCAGAATTTGGCCCGAATTCCGGATCCTGGTCACAGAACAGGAATTAGGCAAAAAAAAGAAAAATATTGGTTAAGTAAAAGAAAAACCAATATAAGACATGAGTATAATTACAGAAAAGATCCAATAGGTAAACAAAAGAATAACAGATTGTGAGTTTAAAGCAGCAATATGAAGTTTGAAAAATTAGTATTTCAGCATGTGATAAATGAAAATGAACCGTATAATAAACAAGGAATTATATCGTAATTCAATATTTTGAAGCTGCCATGGGTTAGCTGCAGGGGCCGGATCCCAGCTAGCGGTAGTCCAAAGGACTAGTGCACCATGTCGCTTTGGCTTTTACGCCTTGTTGTCAGAAGGACCCTTTCGGCTTGTACCCATAGCAAGTTCATTATAAGAGAATCAAGATATACTCGATATTTATGCAGGTTTATTTTAATTTACAACAGCTTCATCTAAAATTCCAAGTTCACGACAAAGAAAATTGAAGCGCTCTTCGGATAATAGTTTTGTAAAGAAATCTGCTAACTGATGATCAGTGTCAATAAATTCTAAGTTAATCGTGCCATTACGCAAAAAGTGGTGATGTATTTCAATGTGCTTCGTGCGTGAGTGACAAATGGGATTCTTAGTAAGATTTATAGCACTAGTGTTGTCACAAAATATTGGAATGTGCATGAAAGATAAGTTGTAGTCTTCAAGGGTTTGCTTCATCCACAGAATTTGTGCACAACAACGCCCAGCTGCGATGTATTCAGCTTCTATTGTGGATAGTGCGACAGAATTCTGCTTCTTGCTAAACCAAGAGACTAAAGCTTTTTCTAATAAATGATACGTGCCGCTCGTACTTTTACGGTCGACCTTGCATCCGGAGTGTCAGAATCAGAGTAACCAATGAGGTCAAATAATGTTGACTTGGGATACCATAGGCCCACTGTAACCGTACCCTTAAGGTATCGAAAGATACGCTTAACCGCGGTCATGTGTGATTCCTTAGGATTAGCTTGATATCTAGCACACGCTAAACATAATATCAGGGCGACTAGCAGTAAGGTAGAGTAGACTGCCTATCATACCTCGATACTTACGTTGATCTATGGGTTTGCCGCTATCATCTGGTTCAAGTTTGGTTGAAGTAGCCATTGGAGTGCTGATTGGTTTGACGTTGTCAAGGTCGAATTTCTTCAGCATGTCCTTTGTATACTTCAACTGACAGATGAAGGTTCCATTTGACATTTGCTTGACTTGCAGCCCAAGAAAGTAGTTGAGCTCCCCCATCATGCTCATCTCAAACTCGGTCTGTATACACTTGGCAAAATCTTGACAAAGGGTTTCATCAGTAGAACCAAATATAATATCATCTACATATATTTGTACTAAAAGAATAGTGTCTTTGAAGGATTTTATGAAAAGTGTAGTGTCAATTTTCCCTTTTGAAAAACCTTTCTCAAGCAAGAAGTTGCTTAGCCGTTCATACCAAGCTCTAGGGGCTTGTTTGATGCCATACAACGCTTTCTTTAGCTTGAACACGTGGTCGAGAAATTTGTGATTTTCAAAGCCATGAGGTTGTTTCACATAAACTTCCTCCTTAATAAATCCATTCAAGAAAGCACTCTTAACATCCATTTGAAATAATTTAAAATTTTAAAATTTTGTAAATGTACAAAGCATCCGAATGGATTCTAATCTAGCAACAAGAGCATACGTCTTATCGTAGTCGATACCTTCCTCTTGGTTGTATCCTTGGGCTACTAGACGAGCTTTGTTGCGTGTGACTGAACCATCTTCATTCACTTTGTTTCTAAAAACCCATTTAGTACCAATAATCGAGTGATTAGCCGGTCTAGGAACGAGTTCCCATACTTGGCTCCTCTCGAATTGGTTGAGTTCCTCTTGCATAGCAGAAATCCAAAATTCATCATTGAAAGCTTCTAAAATGTTTTTTGGCTCAATTTGTGAAATAAAGGCAGTGCTAGCAATAGAGTCTCTTAATGATGATCTAGTAGTTACTCCACGTGACACCTCACCGATCACCAAATTTTCTGGGTGTGATGGCTTGAAAGAGAATTTCTTTGGCAAGCCCTCCAGAGAATTGGTTTCGGTTGTGGTATTCATTGGAGTAGAAGTTGATGGCTCAACATCATCATCAAGAGTAGCTGTTGCACTGTTATCTTCATCAAAAGTCACATTTGTAGACTCTTCCACAATTAATGAGCGTTTGTTAAAAACTCTATATCCCTTACTCTTGGCAGCATAGCCAAGGAAAATACCATCGTCAGCTTTGGCATCAAATTCCTAAGTTGTCTTTGGTGTTAAGGATAAAACATCTACAGCCAAAAACTCTAAAATAAGAAACATTTGGGGTTCTCCCAAATCAAAGCTCATAGGGTGTCTTCTTCGTAATAGGACGAATAAGCACTCTATTTAAAATGTGGCATGTTGTACTGACAGCTTCAGCCCAAAAGTATTTCGGAAGTAAAAACTTGTGCAACATGACTCTAGCCATATCGCCAAGAGTCATATTCTTCTGCTCCACAACACCATTTTGTTGAGGAGTTCTTGGACAAAAAAACTCATGATCAAAACCATTGGAATCACAAAACTTTTCAAAATCAGAATTTTCGAACTCGTCTCCATGATCACTTCGGATACGAGTAATCATGTAGCCTTTTTTGTTTTGAACTTTCTTAACAAAAATCTTGAAAACCGAAATAGTATCACTTTTATTTGCAAGAAAGAAAACCCCAGTAAATCTTGAAAAGTCATCAACAATAACAAAGGCATAGAGTTTTCCACCAAGACTGGCTACTCTACTAGGGCCAAATAAATCCATATGGAGAAGTTGTAGGGGTCTAGTAGTACTTACAGAGTTAATGGAAAGGAAAGAGGACTTGGTTGCCTTATTCAACTCACATTCGGCACATACGGTGTCCTTTTTGAATGTGATATCGGGCAAACCTCTAACTAGCTTTTTGGTCGATAGCCTGGATATAGTATCCATATTGGCATGACCAAGACGCTGGTACCATAGTAATCTTTCATCTTTATGAGCATATAGGCATCTACCTGTATTGTTAGTATCTGTAGACAAATAAAAAATATAAATATTGTCCTCTCTTACCCCTTCAAAAACAATGTCTCCTGTTGACCTATCATAAATAAGGCATTTGTTTTGTCCAAAGTTAATGTCATATCCATGGTCAGCAAGATGAATGATGCTGAGCAGGTTATGCTTTAACTCGGTCACTAGGTAGACATCCTTTATTACGGAAGAGGGAGGATAACCAATATTACCATTACCTATAATATAACCTTTTAGGTTGTTGTCGAAGGATACATATCCTTCTCTCTTCATCGATAGTGATGCGAAAAGATTTGCGTCTTCCGTCATATGCCGCGAGCATCCACTATCGAGAATCCACTTACTCTTAGTTGAAGAGGGAAGGTCCACCTACATCAAGAGTAGATGTGACCTTTGGTACCCAAGTTCTTGAGGGTCCTGAAGAGTTAGTTTTTTTGAAACCATGCATATATCTTTCTATCTACTAATCTTATAATTCTATATTGTGGTGAAATGTGTCCATGTAAACCACAATAAGTACATGTAGCATTTCTATTTATATTAGGAGCATGCTGATGATGTCTATAAGTATAGTGATGAGGAGAAGTATGAAGATATGTAGAGTTAGCATGGTGATGATGACTGTTTGTAGAGTGATGTGGAGTGGCATGGTGATATTGTCTATATGGAGTAGCATGGTGATGATGTCTATATGTAGAGTGATGGTAATGTTGTTTTTGTGCAACATGGTGATGATTGTATCTATGTGTAGCATGATGATTTTGTGACATATGATAGTTATTTCTACGTGCATGTGGTTTGTGTACTTTATGAAAGTGTGTGTATATGTAAGCATGATTAGGTGTTGCAGGTGGATGACGTGGGTGACTAGTATGAGAAGTATCATGCTTTGTGTGTGTCTCTTGGGTTTGAGGTTGAGCAACCTGTTTTCCCAATTTAGTCTCTAGTTTCTTAGAGACAGCTTGCAGTTCAGTAATCTTAGCATTCAAACCATGCATCTTAGTAATAGATATCTTGTGTCTACTCTTTTCTTCTGCAAGCTCCGTGTTGAGTGTTGTGATTTCTTGTGTTTGTTGTTCAATGCATGCTTCGGCATCATGTAAGCTTATTTTAAGCTTAGATACCTCATCAGTGACATTCGTGGGTGAAGTGTCTCTAATGTTATCAAGTAATAGAGAAAGTCTTTGTATTTCGACTTCATGACTTTTGATTTTGTCCTTGGCATGTTTGTATTTACCAATGACCTTTTTGTGATCACTAAGTAAATCGGTGAAAGCATCGCCAAGTTCATCAAAAGTGAAGTCGTCAAGAGTTTCGTTTGATACCTTTTCGGACGTCGCCATTATGCACACATTAGCCGCATCTTGAGGAGAGTTCTTTTCTTCCTCGGAGTCACTAGCTTCGCTTTCATGCCAAATGCTTGTGTTGGCATATTTTTTTGAGGAAGTCTTCTTGTATGGCTTCTTATAGCGGTTGCTCTTCTTCAAGAATGGACAATCTTTTCGGACGTGTCCAGTCTTCTTGCAACCGTAGCAAGTTGGCTCTTCTTCGCCATCTTCTTGTGGTTCCTTCTTTCTTCGATTGAAGCGAAGGAATTTCTTGAAGTTGCGGACCATAAGAGCTTGATCACCATCTTCTGAGTTGTCGTCATCCGTCTCTTCGGGTTCAGCCCTCCGTCGGTGAGCTTTGAGTGCGATCTCCTTAGCCTTAGGAGCAAGCTCTTCGAAGTCCTTGAGGTCAAGCTCATGAGTCATCAGCTTTTCCATCAAGGTCTCCATGGACATGGTTGTGAGATCATTTCCTTCTATGATGGCTGTCACCTTAGGGTTCCAAATTTTTGGTAGCCCCCTAAGTAGCTTGTGAATCTTCTCGTGATTTGAATATTGCTTGTCGAGCGAAGACAGGGGATTGATGATGTTAAAGAATCTTGTGAACATTTGCGTGATCGTCTCATTTGGCTTCATCTTGAAAGCCTCATATTCTTGAGTGAGACGGCTTATCTTTGATTCTTTGACTTGGGTGGTTTCTTCATGCGTCACTTCTAGAAGTCTCCATACTTCGTGAGATGTGGTGCATGTAGATACCCTGTTGAACTCATTCCTGTCTATAGCACAGAATAAAGCATTAATAGCTCTCGCGTCTAGACTTGCCTGTTTTTTCTCCTCGTCAGAATATTTGTCATGTGATTTTTCAACAAGATCACCATTGACAACTATCCTGGCGGGCTTTTTGTAACCGTAAGTGACGCTAGTCCACAAGTCAAAGTCTAGCGACTTGAGATAAAAGCTCATCCTTGTTTTCCAATACGTGTAGTTAGTTCCATCAAATAGGGGAGGTCTATGAGTGGATTGTCCTTCACCGTGATTGGAAATCAAGGATTGTGTGGTTGCCATGGATCAGCTCTAGGATGTAAGTCCTTGTAAAGAGAACAGAGCTCTGATACCAATTGAAGAACATATGGCAACTCTAGAGGGGGTGAATAGAGTTTATAGCGATAATAGCCAATTAAAAAACTAAACTCTTTCACAATCTAAGAATAATCAGAGTAAGTACGGAAATAAATAAGGAGCAAGAAAGCATACGCAAACACAGCCGATTTTAACCTGGTTTCCCTCGTGGAGGACTAATCCAGGCCTGAGAACTCTAGCTCAGGATTAAATCCACTATTTGTGAAATAGTAGTTACACCCCGTGCCTTTTCTTCAGAAGAGCACGTCAACTTCTTACAAAGGATCGCAGTGGCGATGCTTGGAATTTTTCAAGCGACTTCTTGAACTCTTGCACAAGACTCCTAACTGAGAGATGCTGAGCACTCGAGACTTAGGAAGCTTGTGGCTAGTAGATGAAGAAGGGTATGGCTTATATTGAGCTTAAGAGAGAAGAGAAGAGAAGATTGGATGGATGAAAATGAGAGAATTCTTGGCCTATTTATAGGTTTTTAGCAGGCAGAATTCGGCCAGAATTCTGGTAGGAATTTTCAAAAATTTGGCCGTTGGACAACTAGCTACCAGCCAATCCTAAAAATTAGGATGCTGATTTTTAGGGGACAGAGTTCGGCCAGAACTCTGTGTGGAGGCAGAGTTCGGCCCGAACTCTGTCTCCAGAGCACAGAATAGGTCTAAGGGTCCAATGGGCTTATTTTGGATGTGGAGCTTTATGGATTTTGGATAGGTTATGGGTTTAGTCTCAAGAGCTCAGCACAACTCAGCTTACAATCATTCTAGACTCAATAAATATAAAAGTACAGACTCAAAAAAATGACTACATTTGCAAAACTGAGCTGTCGTCTGGCTTGAGCTTGATGTAGTCGTCGTGTGTCGTATTGAAATATTACAAGTATTATTTAGTCAATGTTATCAATATTTGGTTGACTCTAACTTTGTGTCAACACATGCTTCACGATACTCAGGCATTGAGTTTTAAAAGCTTTCCAGGCCTTGAATTGATCCAGAAGTTGCCTAAAGAGAGTAAGGTTTCTAGTTGAGTGGAGGAAACTAACAGATGAAAATACTTCGGTCTTTGAGATAACTTAGGAGATATCAATCAATATTGAAATTATTTTTTGAATATAACTCCTTTTGGAGGATCATGAGCTAGCTGGGCTGAACCAATTCTTTTGGTAATAGGTAATCCTTGAGGCTTTATGGTTCCCGAAGAATTTGGTTCAGGATTAGTTCCGAGAAGGTCAATTGGAATGAGGTCAAGGCAAGTGGTCGGATACGTTAGTCGAAGAAATACTCTGGGTAGTTAAGAGTTTAATAGAGTTGATAAAAGGAAATTTTGAATCTCAAAATAGCACACGGATCCAGATTCTAAAATAAAATAGAGAAATAAGATTTGATCGAGAAGTTAGAAATAGGTTTGCTGAATAAGGAGATTGAAAAGTTCTAATATTGGTCCATAAATAGCGAGAAGAAAAAAAAATAGATCCTAAGGGATGCTAAAAATCTGTTAAAGATATGGGAAGGAAATAATTTCCGAAAATCATGGGACGCTAAAAGATACAAAATCTAGGAAATAAAATATGTAATAAAATATACCATCATACAATCGGCCTAAACTGGTTAAGGTCAAAATCACTCCTCATGTCATCATCACTTCCAATTGTTATAAGTACCAACTAATATTTTGGTATTCCAAAATTCTATTCTTCCAATTCTTAATCACCAATATATCCTTGATAAATATCGCCTTACATACCTTCTCATTAAGAATATAATTCTCAAAAATTGTATCGAAGGGGAAAGACTTTAGGAAAGATATCTACCATAAAGGTGTAACCAAGAATTTTATTTATATTGGAGAATTACAGCAAGACTCTCATGATTATTCTAAGGATATCCTGTTATAACTTCTTATAACAATAGGTAATGCTACTCAGCAGTTCTAGGTACTAGTCCTCATGGCTCTGGTTCTTGTACGAGCAGTCTCAAACTGCTTCATCTTCTTCTATGATCCTCGAGTCTGCATCATGCCTTCCTGCAGTGGGTGTAGGAGGCAAGACCTGCTCGATAGGAAGAGAGTCCCTAGGTTGCAGCGTAGCAGGTGTTGCTGAGATAGGTGCTCTGGTAAAATGGAAAGATAAGAGGCAGTTCTTTACCTGATGTTCAGCGGATCCACATGCCAAACATTGTCCCAATCTCTTACGGCAACTAACGGCTAGATGACCAGGCCTCTTGCAGTAGTCACAAGCCAATAGCTTCTTACGACCAGACTGTCGGAAAGTAGAGTACTTGATGGGACCCAAATATCTTCTAGATTCAGGGGTATTCCTCCTAGGGTGAGGTTCCGCACCAACTCGGTTTAAGATAGCTAAGGCTACGTTATTGACATCCTTCATAATATCTCTCGTGATATCAATCTGTTTCTGCTGGGCCTCGGCTTGGGCCTTCTGGGACTCCAGGATTCCTTGAAATAGGGCAACTATTTGGGAGGTGTCTGCTGGTACTGGTGGGGCGACATGAGTAACTATCATAACAGGAGATGGTGAAATTGCCGTGGGCGGGATAGGTTCGGCTGTAGTATGAGTTGTGCCAGGGACTTGTGCAGCAAAGGGGGAATTGATGAGCTGCAAGGAAGAAGGGTTAGAACGGGCCTGAGGAAGAGGGATGTGATCAGGAGATAACATCTTGTCATCAGCAGAACTGGAACGGGTTGTCTTTCCTCTAGTCATAGTCTGAAAGGTGTAGGAAGCAAACATAAGCAAGGTATCCTACCAGTCTATAATCAACCAAAAATATGTATATATATAATTCGGACCTATGTTGTGACAAATCAATGTTCTAGTGTTCTAATTGTTTCTAGGTATGTTTTCCTAAATTGTTGTTTGGACCTGCATGGGCCACCACTAAAAACATGTCACGACCTGGTCCCAAATTCTTGGGTCGAATCGAATCATGCCCAGCCTGCACCGTTGTTGAGACGGCGACAGTAAGCTGTATCACTCATACAGGTAATAAACAACACAGTCTAATTGTCACAACTTTAATAATTCGAATAGTTTAAAACTTTTTACAACAAAATGAAGGATACATCTGAAATACAATGTTTCCCACAAACATCATGAATTATAAAAGAAGAAGAAAATTTAGGCAACCAGCTCATCAGTCTCGAGATCATCGTCCTCTAGTTGGGATCTCGGGAAAAATATCGCGGAATAAAGCATCATCAGTGATACCTAAAATGTTGGGTCTCCAGTCAGGAGGGAGCAAAGTACAATTCATGCTAATTTGACAATTGAAATAATAATATAATCATGCACTTTTAAACAATTTGAAATAAACAGTTCTCCAGCAGTTTAAACATTGTGATGTGAATAGGCAATGAATATGACCGGCTTGGGTTTGTTACAGTGAATGATATGGCTTATCCCCGTGTGTAAGAGGGGTAAGCTCGCACAGTTCTAAGTTATTATTTGGATGTGGTCATACTCATTACACTACTCCCCCAGTACCCAACAGTTACAGTAGTTACAGTCAATACTCTCAGAGAGAGTTTCGTGTTGCATCGTAGTTTAAACTTGCATTAGAACGATTATCACATAATTGTAAACTAACACAAAATGTACTTGCCTCAAAATGGACTGGACTTGAAGGGGTGAAGACTTCGAGATGGGATTTAGATTCGTCCTCGAAATCCTACATTCGAGAAGTTCGACTCAGATTCCAGAGTTACCAAGCTAACTATGCTAGTTGCAATCTCTAAGTTGTGTCCTAATCAATTGTGTCCTAATCAATTTTAATCTTTATTAGTAAACATGAACAAAAACGATTATCGGTGCGTTGTAATTAATAACGAGGGAAAGATCAATTTAACTTTGTATTTTGGAAAAACTCGTAGTTACCAATTTATTGCGTTAAAACTTTGAGTTTTCGTAATTATACATATAAAACTAAATTTCTTATTTAATGAGAAAAATATGATCGTTGTTAAATATTAAAACTTGTAAATTTTAATGTGAGAAAACTTTATTAATTTTCTATATCAGAATAATTATCTATTTGATTTACGCGTACGCTAAAATAACTCGCAAAACCAGAAAAATAACAGAAAACCTATGCTACAAAATTACAGGTCACAGAACCAAAAGACCAGCTGGGCTTATGCCCATTACAATTTATTTACTTAAATTGAAATAAGACGAAACAGTTGTTAGTTCTAAAATCTTCCTACAATTTAATTATGAATGAAATAAATAATAAAAATAAATTAAATATTAATGAGTCTCAGATATTGGTCCAATCATCATATAGGCTAATGCCTCAACGTCCGGGCGAAGCCGGTTTCGTTTGCACTTAGCCAGGGCCCATTGACCAATACGGTCGTCGCCCAAAATTCAAAATATTAATATTTTCTGAAAAACTATTTTAAAATCATTTTAAAATTATAATTAAATTTTATGAAAAATCCGGCAGCATTTCCTCCATTTTCGGTCAACCCAGAAATTGGGAAAGTGTGCCAATATTTTTCTGCAAATCCCAAACCAGGGAAATCCCAAAAAATATATATAAAAATAACCACAATCATTCCCAATATTAATTCGGAACGACCCGAAATGAATTCAGGAATCCGAAACCAACCCTAAAACATTACAGCACAAAATCGGAAAGATCCAAAAACTAATTTATCCAGAAATCTATTTCCGAAAGATCCGAAGCTACGACGTCGCTAAAAAACCGAATTCCCGGGAGGGAATCGGGGACCAACATCATTATAGACAAACGAAATGGGACGGGACAGAGGAGCTATACCTTGGGTTGCTCGGCTAGAGCTCTCAGATGAAATTTAGAGAATGATAATCGCGGACAGCGAGTCGGGAAAGCCCGGGACAGCGCTGGACAGTGCTGTCCAGGTCAGCGGGGCACGGCTCGGATCTGGGACAGCGCCGGACTCGGATCCGCGGAACTGCGGGTCACCGAAAAGCGGGACAGGCTTGGAGTTCGACTAGGGCACGCCCTAAATCGGGGAAATCGGAGAGAAGGCGGGATGGCTACGCCGGAGACGGCCAGGGGCGGCCACCGCGGGCGCTCGGCCTAGGGCACAGCGGCCTGGCTGACGGATCAGGCACGGTGGTTCGCTGGACGGGCTGCGCCGGGGTCGAGTGACCGGCAGGCGGCTGCTGGGCTCGGCGAGGCTCGGCACTGGCCGGGAGAGGGCGGCCACGGGCGGAGGTGGCCGCGGGATGGTTTGTCGGCGAAGGTGGCCCGCCGGAAGACGCGCGCGATGATGCGCGCCGGAGGGGACCGCAGGGAGGCGCGCGGCCTGGGGCGCGGGGTGCCGGTGAAGGGGTGGCTGCGGCTGGGCGCTGGAGCTAGGCGCCGGAGTTGGTCGGCTAGGGCACGGTTGGGAGGGAGTGGGGAAAATCTCTCTGGAGAAGAATAATGAAGGAGAGAAAGTAGGTGGTGGTACGTGTGTGCTCTTAAAGAGAAAGGGAAGAGGAGAGTTGGCTCTGGAGAACGTGGTAGTGGGGGAAAGTGGTTATATGCTTGTGTGGAGAGGAAAGAAAGGTGGGGAGTAAAGTAAGGATGATCCTGGAGAATAGGGGGGTGGGTGCTGATCGTGAGGAAAGACTGGGTCAGGGTTAATTTAGGATTAATAATTATTTATTTATTTCTCATTTCGTTTTCTTCCATTCCATATATATATATATATATATATATATATATATATATATATATATATATATATATATAGAAAAGAAATTAAGAAGGGGTTCAGGAGTCGGGATTGGGTTTCGGGAACTCGGGTTCGAACTCGGGTCCGGAGTTCGGACTCGGGTTCGGGGCAGGGACACAATCAAAAAATCAACGGTAATCTTTTAAAATAATATTTTCCTAAAACCAACTGAATAATAATAATAATAATAATAATAATAATAACTATCAAATTAAAATTACACTACAAACCAAAAATCTAGAATCTGGGTTTCACAACATCAAATTGTGTAGTAGAAAGTATTTTCTATAATAATTAAAAAAGAAAAATTAGACTTTTGGCAACATGTGGTATGTTGCCAATGTATCACCTTTCTGCGACACACAAGATACATGTCGCCAAAGGTTTTTTAAAATCTAAAATATAATATGTCGCCAAAAGTGATTACATTTTGCGACATAGGTGATTTCATGTCGCCAAAGACTTTTTCAGACAAAGCTACAACGACATGTGTGCGACATAGCCAAATATGTCGCAGAAACTCTTTAGCGACATAAATCTAACTTTGTGCAACATACTGCTTATGTTGTTGAAAATGCATTTTCTTGTAGTGCGTCGATATAGTCTTTCAATGTGCATGCTAGCCCTCTAACTCGTGTGCGGAGGCATGAATGACTTGTGCACTGAGGCAATCGTCAAAACAGATATCCCATTTTCTTATGGCTACGCATCGAGGCGTTCGCCTTTGCGATATTTTGATGTTCAATAGCGACTCGTATATTTGATGTACGTTTTACTTCAATTGTTCTATCTAGTGTTCGACACGCACAACGATTTTCTTCCCCCGAGCCACGTCCGTGGCCTCGATAGGTTAACTTAGCATACAATGGTTCATTTTACTTAGGCATGAAGGAGTAGGAAAGAAGGGTCAAAGTCCTCCCATCTTAAGTCGATACGTCTTGTTGTTTCGTCGAGACGATGTGGCTCGATTTTATAACTTTGTTGTACGGCCAACTCTTGTAACTTAGCCATTCGAGCACTTCGTACTTCGTTGAATTATCCGACTGATTTGACTTACCGTGCCTATGCCTCAGTCCGTTGCGAGGCGATGATTTGGTTTTGCGGACACCATTGCAAATAAGGTAAAATGTTGATATCTTATATTTCAGCGTAAACGTAAAGCCTGCACACGAAACCAACTAAAATTAATGTTCGTTCGAATCGGACTTGTGCGTTGCATCAATTCGATTTCTTAGAATCTTCGAACCGACTCAATATTTTCTCATTTGGGCCAACGTAACTCTTTGCATCGATCCGACTCGATGCATTTCTCGGGTCAACGTAACTCTTGTATTGATTCACATCGATATATATTTCGGGTCAACGCAACTCTTCGAGTTAACGACTCATCGTAATGCACCGTGCGAAGCGGGTCATTACACACGATGCCACGGACACAATACCTATTTAGATGTGTTATAGTATATTTTTGAATGCTAGTGTTTGTCAATAAATGTCTGACACGATATGGTCGAGATTTTGGAATGTGCTTGGCCTCATTTTCTAAGTCTCCAACTCCATCCATGTCGTTCACAGTGACAAGTTTGCATATTATCTCGTCGCCAAGAGCCAAATCTCTTGTTCTGTCATATTAGTAGTCACTTACTTTCCTAAAAATGATCACATTACTTATACTATACTTTGCAAAGAGAAAACAAGTAGAACGCTATGTTTTTTTGTACTTTATGCAATATTTGAATATTGGATTTGCCAAGTTTGTTTGCTTCCCTATGGCTTCTCCTCAATTTATTCGGCAGAACAAGTTTTAATTAATGCTTTGAGTCCCCATCCATCTCTTTCTGATATATACATCCGATAATAAGTGCACCAGACCCAAACTATTTTCATTATCAATAACCCACAAATGCTGGCAACGTCAAACTCCATCTACGTAACGAATACAAACACAGAACACCCTCAAAATTTTGCTTCTCCACTTCTTCCTCTCTTTATAAATATATACATTATATATAGTCGTTATTCATACATACATACTTGAGAACATATGAGTTCTATGTGCAAATCATCATCCTCAGTGGGATGCGAGGAGCAATTCCCGTTGAGAGCCACATATGACAACCTGTACCGGCGGCCGGAATCCGACGCGGAGTTCGTGAAGTCGGTGATTGGAAGAAAAGAAGCAGGCTCCGCTAAGTACACGAGTGCTTCTCCGACCGACGTGGTGGATAGTTACTCGTGTCGCCGCACGTTTTTAAGAAGCTATACTTTCTCAAAGAAGGAGAGCTTTTCCGAGAGGACTATGAAAAGGATGGGGAAGTTTAAGGAGAGGCCATCCTTCTTCGCCTTTGTGAAAAGAAAGGTCTCCTATAGTAGAGAGAAGAAGAAGAAGAAGAGGAGAAAGAAGAGAAATAAGAAGGTTTGTTTGGTGCATGTGAAGGAGGAATTGAGCAGAGTGTACTATGTCGTGTTCCGGTCTATGTTCCGCCGCCTGCTATCTTGCACTGCCATGGTTGACGTGATCGACCACCCACAACATCGACGTCCGGATGTCGATGTCGATGGTTAGAGCCAGAGCCAGTACTACTGTTTTTCCTCTTCTGTGTTCTTATGTTTCTCGTGAGATATATGGTCTATTAGGTTTAAAAAAAAAGATGTACATATAAAGAGTTCTCCATGTTCTCTTCTTGCATAATCCATCGATCCAAGCATACGTTTCTAGAGTATCAGCCTTGTTTTAATCCAAATTCTCTGAGTTTCTGATCGTAGTTCATGTCCGGAATAGTACTGCGGCCCATGCCCACATCAATGTCGTCTCAACGCCACGATCGCACCGCAACTGTGTGTTCCCTCAACAAAATCCATGGGTCGACTTGTTCATCCCAAAGGCAGGTGTACTGGTTACAAAATAGTCCAAGCAATCAATTATCATTGTATTGTTATCGTTATCATGTCAAAAACTACCATGCTATTTTATTACTTATAGGGAGACCCGTGGGATTGCACCGCAATTTCGACAGTCTTGGATCGAACCGCAATTGTGTGTTTCTGTCAATTTCCATGTCCATTCGCTAAAGATAACCAATGCATTGTTTGTTTGTTAGTTTCTTAGTAGTTAATTTTATTTTATAATTATGTTATTTATCTTCCAAAAAATTTGGATAATTTTAGCTTTCGTTATTTGTCATCTGACATGGCAAGTGATATAACAAATTTTAACATGACAAATTTTAACCCAAAAAATTAATCACAATTTTTTTTAATATATTAATGTTAATTTTAATATTAATATTAATATTAATATTAATATTAATTTTAATATTAATATATTAATGTTAATGTTAATATTAATGTTAATTTTAATTTAAATATTAAATTTTGCTATGTCAGCTATTATGTCATAAGCTACATAATGGGATATGAGTCATATGACACTACCAAATTATTTTCGAAGACAAATATTGTTTTTGTATTTTGGGAGACAAATGTTACTTTTGTTTTTTTATGGAAGCTATCTGAAGCCGACATCTATGCATTTTGAACTCTTCCGTTTGATTTGTGTTTGTACGTATCATCAAAAATTTTTTTAAATCATTTGAGTCGTATGAGTTAGTTTAACTCATTTTTCAAAAAAATCGAGCTTTTAGTGTTGGATCAATATCATATCATTTTAAATCTAAACAGGCCCTTGTGCATGAAAAAGTAATGTAAACTATTTAATTGTTGGAAGGATAATTTGAACTCTAATTCCTTTTGCTATGGGTATTATGTTTATTAAGTGTTGATAATAATTTTTAAAATAAAAAAAGTTATATACCCTAACACGTACCTTTAGGACACATGTTAACGAAAACCCATTAAACTATAGTTGACAAGAACTTGAACTTCGAGAAACATTATTAACTAACATAATATTGGAGCAATCGTGGTCCAATTTTTTTAGCGTAGACATAAGTAGAATTTGTAATTACTCTGACCCAATTTTTGATAATCCCTATTATTCCATAATTAATAAATTTTGTAGAAAAACAAAATTATAATTCGAATGTATAATTTCTAACCTTAAATATTTATTTAAAAAACAAAACCAAACAAGTGAATAAAAGGACCATTTTCATTACTGCAAAAACAAGAACTTATGTGCAAAATATTATTTGCAAAAATATTTGTCTTATTGCAAATACCTTTCTTTGAGCCCCAAGTTTTGTAACCACCCTCCCTCTTTTTCTCCTCCGTCTTCGTTTACAATCACTGCCAACAACGTTGCCCGTCAAGGTCAAGCTCGAGCAATAACCCCGAACCCGATAGCCCCTAGCACCCCCTCCCCCCCGGGCCTCGTCGAACGATTCCATGCTGTCACACTCCATTGGGCTGATCCATAACATAGCACGGAGTTCTGTTTTGTTAATTCTAGAGTGATGAGAAAGCTGATTTCCCTTGTCGATTTCTCCCTCCTCAGTTGATCGAATCTCGATCCAATTCTTCCAGTCAAAACATGGTGTGTTGTTGTCTATCCCTGACAAATTTGATGCCATTTTATTTTGAGATCGTTTGATAGATCAAAATCAATCTCCAATATGATTAATTGAACTGTATGTTTGTTCTAACAGTTTTGAAGAGCGGACTTTGTCAAATCAGATATTTTCCACTCCAACTTCGATCGTTGATCTATTTTCACTTCCTTCATGCTGGTAATTCAATATAACTCTCTTTTAAGTTCCATTATATATTTCGGTAGTTTGCTAGATCAATTTAGAGCATAAAGTTGGATACTCAAAAATATTTTTTTTGTGCGTTTGAAACTCTCATATCAGGGTTCGTTCTGATTACTTCCGTTGCAAAATATTTGCACTGAAAGGAGAAAAACGAGCTCCACAATGTGTGGGAGCTGGCGGGTCACCATTTTGTTGACCAAGCAGGACGAAATTAGTCTGTATCTATCAACTTATCCCTATCGATGATTTTTTTTGCATTTTCCAATTACTTGTGCTTGTTGGATCATGATGAAACTTGTGTCGTTGGACGTGCAATGCCATTTTACTCATACGGTGCAAGTTTTGCCCCATTCTGAGATCGTTGATCGGATTGCCATTTTGTAGGCCCGTAATCCAACATATAGGTTGGCGGATTTGGATTTGGCCCGTCGTATTTCACTTCTGAGAGCTCCGTTGAATTTGTGGTATCAGAGCTTTGGGTTCAAAGAAGTGTCAGGAGTTGACAGTCAAACCAGGAAGCAGAGATGGACGCGAAGCCGGTGCGCATGGTGAACCTGAACAGTACCAACTACCATTATTGGCGGAGCAAGATGAAGGATTTGTTGTTCGTCAAGAAGCTGCATCTTCTAGTATTTGCATCTGAGAAGCCCAGTGACAAATCCGATGAGGATAGAAACTTCGAGCATATACAGGTGTGTGGGTACATGCGGCAGTTCGTTGACTGTCACGCCCCAGAACCAGAATACTGGAGAGCGGGGGCAGACATAGCCCGCTACGTATAATGAAATGGGATCCACTCCACTATACGGTCACGGCTGTCTAGATATATGAGGGTTTATTTACAAGCCATCAGTCTCTTATGGTCAATAACAAGCCTAGTGTCTCAATCACAAGCAAGTAAATAGAGTTACAAGATGTAAGATCACCAAATATACAACAGTAAGGCGTCCCAAACATTACATATTCTGCTGATCATGAAGCTAGTCGTTACAAAATGTGAGGACTAGCAAGAGTTTAGTCATACATGATCAACCCTAGGTTGCCAATCATGTTACAGCCCGTAGGCAGACAGTAAGTAAAATATACACGAGCTAACACTTGCTCAGCGGCTAAACGCCTCAAAAGAATAATTTTACAGGAGAGTGGGAGAGCCAAAAATAATCCACTCATTGCCAGGATTCCGTCTAGTGGTCACCATGTGGCTGGAGATTCGGTAGATCCTCTGGAGCTTCTCTGGTATCTGGCCATACAAAACCAGCTGGGTCAGACCCCAAAAAGAGCAAGTGCCACAAAGGAGGCTTCACTTAGGAACTAAAACCAGCAATCAACACAAGAGTACAGTATATAATAAAAGATAACAATTAAAGAAAACAGGACAGGTGATATACGATGGGATAACCATGGGACTATTCAGATAACCAGGTTACAACCCGTAAACAAAACAAGGACCAGGGTTGTAACCCTTCGTCTGAACAGAATTTGGTTTCCCCCATCATTTATCGGCAAGATGAATATAAGAAATCAGGTCAAGTAACAATCTTGTACATGATCAAGACAAGACTAGACTGATTGAACTTTATCCAATATTTCACGGCCAAGCAATAAGTACGGCTTGATACTTTAACTAACTAGGGTTATCACAAGCCTAATTACTAACAAGATGCAGCGAGATTATTCCACAGCCACAAGCCCTGCAGACCATCTAGGCTATCCGGACGCAATTAGAGTTGAATTCAAGTGGGTACATCGTCCAGGAAACGCATGTACCCTTAGGTGACTTAGAGGGTGCAACACATGACAGTGTGCTGGAAATGTGCCCTACTCGACGGCAGGCTACAGATCCCAAGTGGGGCGCCCAAATAACGGGATTGCCTGTAGCTGGGAAATCTCTTCATGACTACTGGATTATTCTAGTTGTTAGCCTTAGTCGAATTTCAGTGGGTGCCCCTGACCGTGGTACTCAGGGGTCCCTGTCCTAGACATGATGCAAGACAAGACGGGTTCATTTGTACAAGCACAATCGTCCACGGTGTCCAAGTTACTCAATCTTGTCATGTCGTGTTAGCCGTCGCAACAGCATTTCGAGAAATATTATGTCAGGTTTTTCATGTCAAGAGTGCGCCACGGCGGACCACTATCAAGAATTATCATGTCAAGTTAATTGTCAAGCTAAGTTATCTTGTCAGGGGTGCACCACGGCGGGTCACTATCAAGTCATGTCATTTATCAAAGAGGGAAAAAACTTGTGTAATAATAATATAATATATATATAATATATATTCTTGAAGCCAAGGAGAAACTCTACAACTTTCATGTTGGGAGTGGGAAGAAATTCTGACCACAATTTAGACAAATAAAATATTTAAACAATCAAAATGGGACCCATGCGGTCTAAAAGTGGAAGAACAAACATGCGGTCAAAGAGAGTGGGAGGCCACCCATGCGGCCAGCCAACGCTTATACGGCCAGAAAACAACTGAATGGGGCCATGCGGCCAAGAGTAAATGCCTACAAGAAATATTCATGCACCCAGAAAAGACCGAGAGTGGGAAGGCAATAAATGCGAGCTTCCACTCAAACAAAGAAAAGGGGCACGTGGCCACTCAAGTATAGTGGCCATGTAGGACCCAACAATAATCAATACATTAAACCCACGTGGCCAGCACACAATGGCAATTCGCCATGCGACCCAGGAATAACCAAGGCCATGCGGCTCACCCTCACATTTACTTTCATAAAATACAACAAATAAATAAATAATAAATAATGGCCATGCGGTTGATGGCAAGTATGCTTGGCAAGTGTATGCGGCTCCTTGCAAGCATATAAGTATGCTTGGCAAGCATATGCGGCTCCTTGGATCCATGCATTATAATATAAATGCCTATGCGGCTAATACATACTCTGTTAAGCAAGCTGGCCATAAAGGCCATTCAATACGTAATAGATTTAATGCTTCAATGATGCACCAAGCATAAAATTAATGCCTTAGAAATGCATTGGAATGCAATCCTGGACCAAGCATTAATTTAATGCTTTTTTTGAAATGCATTGGAATGCAATCCTGGACCAAGCATTAATTTAAGGGCACGGCTATACACACCCCACACTTGCTAAGGACACCCCATTTAAAAAAAAAAAAAAAAATTCCTATTCTACCCTTGCTGCTGAGCACACCCCCTCCCCTTCCCTTTCCCCCTCCGCCGACCCTCCTCCTCCTCCGACGCGCCGCCGCCTCCTCCCCCGACCCGCCTCCGCCGACCCCCCCGGACCCGCCTCCTCCTCCTCCTCCTCCTCCTCCTCCTCCTCCCTCCGCTTTCCGATCCCCCCTCCGTCGACCATAAATTGTTGTTAAAACAAAAAAAAATTAGAAAAAATTTTGGGTGTATTCACGGGTAGGTTCGACCCTGGTTTGTCGAACACACAGAGCAATGTTCGACCCGAGACAGTCGAACTATAGTGTGTACGTTCGACCAGAATATGTCGAACAGAAGATAACATGTTCGATTATAATATGTTCGACCAGTTTTTGTCGAACACAAGAAGACACGTTCGACCAGTGTTTGTCGAACATAATAAGACATGTTCGACCAATACTTGTCGAACAGACCATTGTCCGTTCGACAAGTATTTGTCGTGCTTGTCGCAGAATTTTTTTTTTTTTGGGTGTTCTTAGAAAGACTTGGGGGTATATTGGTCTTTTAACATAAAATTTAAGTTATGTGGGGTGTCCTTAGCAGGTCATGGGGTGTGTATAGCCGGCCCCTTAATTTAATGCTTTTGGAAGTGCATTTAATGCCTCCAAAGCATTGAAGTAATGCTTTACAAAGCACTGAACTAAGATTTGCTATGCGGCATTGAATGCATGCGTTTGGAATAATGCATATAAAATGTAGCATTAAATGCATGCGTTGGAGAATGCATAAAATATGCATTATATGAATCCTGCTGAATGTGCTTTGAAGAATGCATTTGGAATAATGCATTAAGTGTATACATTAGAAGAATGAAATAAACTATTGCATTAAATGCATATGCGGCTCGTTATTTCTTTTTTTTCCACTGAGTCTCCATGCGGCTCCTAAGTATTATTTAATGCTTAGTCTCCATGCGGCTCATATTATTTCATATGCGGCTAGCTACTGTGGATTTGCATGCAGGCAAGAAAATATTAAAAGTACGTAATATTTAAGAGCAAGCCATATGCGGGTCACTAGCATGCTGGTGTATGCAATATTTAATGCATTAAATAATTCAATTCCATGCGGCTCTTCTATAATAGCATGCAAGCAATATTAAATATGTAACCTGGCATTTGGCCATATTATAATAAATAATCATAGGCCTATGCGGCCACTAACTGTTGCATGCAAGCAGGCACTTATCAAGCAAATATTTAATGCATGCATGCAATTAATGATTGCAAGACCATGCGGCTAGAAAAACCACTTGCCGCATGAAATAGTCATGCGGTCAAGTACCGTTCTTCTCCTCAAATTCAGAGAAGAAAAACCACCATGAAGTCATACTTCCAAGCTCCATAATTCCATCATCCAGAGTCCAAATTCGAACTTCCATAGGTCGAAATGGGGCAGAAATAAAATTCTCTACAACATGGAACCATCAAAACTTGGAAATAACAAGGTTAAACAGATCAAACCCAAAAAATCTAAAAATACCACAAAACTAGATCTACAAGAATTTAACCATAGAAATAAAAAATGCTAATTACTAAAGTGGGTTAGAAACACATGAGGAAGACAATGGAACAATAAAAATGAGGTTCCTCCATGAAGCAAGATGCACTTGCCTAAGCTCTCCCTCTCTTTCTCTGGTAGGTGGGAAATTAATAGGGAGGAAGAAGAAAGTTAATGAGTAATAATGGAAGAGAGAGAGTGGGATTGATATTTATGGTGGGAGTGGTGGTAGGTGGGAGTGGTTCTCCACATAAAACCAAACCAAGCCAACCCACTAAACCGAACCAAACCAAGCCAATGCAATCCCATGATGAACCATGCTAATGCAACATGCAAAAATAAAAATCCAAGGCTAACTAATTATGACAACAAAAAATACGGGCCCGAAATACGTACACGTATTCCCAATACGTAATACGAGATATGGGCATTACATTGACGAGAACGTGTACAACCACATTGCCAATATTGAGCATGCGAAGACGTTGTGGGAGAAGCTGAAATCTTTGTACGTGAAAAAGACCGGGGTAAACAAACTGTTCCTGATCCGGATGATGATGGGTCTGCGGTACATAGATGGTGCGTCCATTACGGATAACTTGAGTGAGTTCCAGGGCGTGGTGGACCAGCTATCCTCGATGGGAGTCAAGTTCGACGACGAAGTTCAAGAACTTTGGTTGCTATATACATTGGCAGACTCGTGGGAAACCGTACGAGTATCTATGATCGCTTCTGCTCCGGAAGGCATGGTCAGTCTGGAGTTTGCCAAGAGCGGGGTACTGAATAAAGAGATGCACTTCATCCACATCCTATCACTCAGAGGCACTAGTTTCAGAGAGCCGTGGAAGGGGCAAAAGCAAAGGTCCAGGTGGTGGCAGAGACAAAAGCAGAGGGAAGTCCAAGGGTCGGTACGAGGACTCGAAGTGTTACCATTGTGGCAAGAAGGGCCACATCAAGCGAAACTATTTCGCTTGGAAGAGAGAGAAGAAGGGCGACAAGGGGAAGCAAGATGAGAACACTACAGCGGCGGCCTCGATAGATGGAGGCGATGTGATCATTGTAGGTGATGAGATTATCACAAACCTCGCCTACGATGACAATTTTTGGCTGGTGGACTCAAGGGCTTCAGCGCATGTATCTCACAACAGGGCACTATTTGCCACTTACACGACAGGCGACTGTGGAGTGTTGAAGATGGGCAATGGTGATGTGTCGAAGGTGATTGCCGTTGGAGATGTGCATTTGAGAACGAAGACAGGTGTAATTCTTATTCTCAAAGATGTTCGTCATGTCCCTGACATCCGTTTCAACCTGGTGTCGGTTGGAAGGTTGGATGACGAGGAATTCTTCAGTCTCTTCAGGAATAGTCAGTGGAAGCTTTCCAGAGGTTCGATGGTGATTGCCAGAGGAAGCAAGAAGTCCAGTCTCTACTGTATGGAGGGGAGCGCACAGGGAGCACAGGAGGTGAACGTCGTCAGTGATGCGTCTACCGACTTGTGGCATAGGTGGCTCGGCCATATCAGTGAGAAGGGGATGAACTACTTGGTGAACAGAAAGGTGATTCCAGGGCTCAAGTCTACAAAGTTGGAGAAGTGCACGCACTGCTTAGCTGGAAAGCAAAATAGGATATCTTTCCAAAGTCACCCAAGTTCAAGGAAGCCGACGTTGCTCGATTTGATTCACTCGAATGTCTGCGGTCCTATGAAGGTAAAATCTATTTGTGGTGCATCTTACTTTATAACTTTTATTGATGACTGTTCCAGGAAAGTTTGGATCTATGCCTTAAAGACCAAGGATCAGGTGCTGCCTACTTTCAAAGAGTTTCAGGCCTCTGTTGAAGAGAGACGGGCAATAAGTTATTGTATGTTCGGTCCGACAACGGTGGCGAATACATTGGTCCCTTTGATTTGATGCTTATTACAGAGAGCAAGGGATACGACACCAGAAGACTCCACCCAAGACACCTCAGCTCAATGGTGTAGCGAAGTGCATGAACAGGACACTGATGGAGAGGGTGCGATGTTTGCTGTCAGAAGCAAACTTGTCGGGCAGTTATTGGGGTGAGGCTCTTCTCACAGCTGCTTATGTTATTAATTTATCTCCTAGTGCTCCTTTGCAGGATGATGTGCCTGACAAAGTATGGTACGGCCAAGAGCCATCATACAATCACCTTCGAGTGTTTGGCTATAAGGCCTTCGTGCATGTACCGAAGGACGAGAGGACCAAACTTGAGCCGAAGACGAGGCGATGCATCTTTGTCGGCTACGGTCGGAATGAGTTTGGCTATCGACTCTACGACCCGGTGGGAAGAAAGCTCTACAGAAGCAAGAACATGGTATTCGTCGAGGATCAGACCATGACCAACACTCAGGATTCCGAGACGCCTTCTGAGGCTGAAGAATTGCCTGAGTTAGAGTCATTTTGCTTCGAGCAATTTCCAGAGGACATCGCAGAGGATCTAGTTATGGGAGAGCCAGTACATGGAGTTGCTCCCAACCTTAATCATCAGCCTGCTGATGGTGGTCAGGGTGTCCCTCAGGAGGATGAGCATGTCGGAGAGGCAGTTCCTAAAGGGAAGGAGGCTGTTGGTATACAGCCAGCACCAGTAGCTCCATTGAGAAGGAGCGAGAGAGATCGTCAACCATCTATGAGATACTCATCGGGTGAGTATGTGCTACTGACTGACGGGGGAGATCCTGAAAGCTTTGCAGAGGCTATGGAAGACGAACACAGGCAGGAGTGGATGCAGGCTATGCAGGAGGAGATGAGTTCCTTACACGCCAATTCCACTTATGAGCTGGTGCGATTGCCAAAGGGCAAGAAGGCTTTGAAGAATCGATGGATGTTTAGAGTGAAGCAGACGGATGATGCTACTCGCCCTCGATATAAAGCGAGGCTGGTAGTTAAAGGCTACGGTCAGCGAAAAGGCGTAGATTATGATGAGATCTTTTCGCTAGTCGTCAAACATTCGTCTATCCGGGTGGTGCTAGCATTAGCAGCCAGTCTAGACTTGGAGGTCGAGCAGATGGACGTGAAGACGACATTCCTCCACGGTGATCTTGAGGAGTTATACATGGAGCAGCCAGAGGTATTCTGTGAGAAGGGCAAGTCACATTTGGTCTGTCGGTTGAGAAAGAGCTTGTATGGTCTGAAGCAGGCTCCGAGGCATTGGTACAGGAAGTTCGAATCGTTTATGGAGGAGTATGGTTATGCATGGACGACGTCGGACTACTGTGTTTTTGTGAGGCACTTTGCCAAGGATGATTTCATCATTTTGTTGCTATATGTAGATGACATGCTATTAGTGGGTCGGAATGCTACTAGGATAGCGGAGCTGAAGCGCCAACTGGGCGCGGCCTTCTCTATGAAGGATTTGGACGCAGCGAAGACTATTCTTGGGATGGAGATCAGCCGAGAGAGAGTCCAAGCTGCTTCACTTGTCCCAAACGAAGTACATTTACCGGGTACTTCAGCATTTCGGGATGGATGGGTCGAAGAAAGTGAGTTGCCCCCTTGCGGCTCACTTTAAATTCACTGAGGACCAGTGTCCATCTACCGAGGACGAAAAAGAAGATATGGAGCGGGTTCTATATGCTTCAGCTGTGGGGAGCCTTATGTATGCTATGGTGTGTACGAGGCCAGACATCGCTCATGCAATTGGCACAGTTAGCAGGTATCTTTCAAATCCTGGAAGGGTACATTGGAGTACGGTCAAGTGGATTCTACGATACCTTCAGAGCACTGCCGATTGGAGACTTTCTTTTGGTGGTGACGAGCCGAAGCTGGTTGGGTATACCGACGCTGATATGGCTGAAGATGTAGACACGAGGCGATCGACTTCGGGCTATGTGATGATATTTGCTGGAGGAGCGGTATCGTGGCAGTCGCGGTTGCAGAAGTGTGTTGCCTTGTCGACGATAGAGGCCGAGTACATTGCGGTGACAGAGGCTTACAAGGAGTTGCTGTGGTTAAAAAAGCTGTTACAGGAAATGGGGCTGAAGCAAGAGCATTATACTTTGCTTTGCAACAGTCAGAGTGCTATTCACCTTGTGAAGAATCAGACCTTTCATAGCCGGTTCAAGCACATCGAGACTCGGTATCATTGGATATGGGATGTGGTTGAGAAGAAGGACGCGATACTTGAGAAGGTCCATACTGATGACAATTGAGCGGACATGCTCACGAAGGTTCTACCAAGGGAGAAGTTTGAGTACTGCAGGCGGATCGTCGGGATGACGAGTTCCTTCACCTAGTTGTGAAGGGGGAGATTTGTTGGAGTGGGTGGGATTCCCAACCTATGTGGAGAATACCCCGGAGAGTGACGAGCGCCATCCGTGTGTCGGAGAAACTCGGGGAGTGCCTGGATCCTATTTTGGAACATATATGGTAAAGAAATATATGATTGGATTTCCATATTTACATGATCATATATTTATGATTGGACCCTTCATATAGTAGCTTTCCATATTATTGGATTTTCAATTATGGCAAGCCAATTATGATTGGATTTCCATTAAATATATGATTGATGCATATTGAAAGTTTCCATATATATTAGCCTTCCATGTATGGATTACCAAGGGCTTAATAAAGGGTGATGCATGCTAGTTGTAAACTCATCTCAAAAACAAGAGTGCTTACAATCTTTGAGAGAGAGAGAGAGGGTTAAGGACTATTGTGAAGGAGAGATTACTTCGAATAATTTTTCGGCATCTCTTGTTCTTCGGAGTTCGCAATCAAAAAAATTTCTTCTTTCAAGTGAGTTGTGGTGATCCGTGTTGGATCGGGAGGAGCTTGTAGAGGGTGTATTCTCTTTATTCCATTAGTGGAGATTCTTCAAGGTTGGACTCCGATCGTCCCGTGGTTTTTCCCGCAATGATTTTTCACATCAAAAATCTTTGTGTCTGCGATTGTGTTTGGCGTTTTTGGTTTGTGTGCTTTTGCTCGGTTCTCTCGCAGGACTTTCTGGTTTGGGGGAACGGTTTCCGCACTTCGTTCCCAATATTTGTGTCGCCATTTTTAGTTAATTTGTATTCAATTTCTTATTTCGATATTGTTCTAAAAAAATATTTTTCATGCTAGTGGGTAGGGGTGAGCATATAACGGTTGAAAACCGAAAACCGAACCGAACCGAACCGAAATAGGACAAACGGTTCGGTTTTTTCGGTTTTCGGTTTGGTTTTCGGTTTTAAAATTTGAAATTTTAAAATAACGGTTCGGTTTTCGGTTCTTGATCCGGGTAACCGAACCGAACCGAAAACCGATTTAGATTTAGTAATTTATCAAACTACCTTCAATCTACATATACTAATATTTTGTAACTCCTAAGAGAGCAATCTCTTCTCCTATTCTCTGTCGGTACTTCTTTGAGCGCTCTCTCTCTTTACCCTCAATCTATATATAGTAATATTTTTCACACTATGTAATATAATAATTCATAAATACAATAATGTCATATTTTTAAAATAAGGTCCGACACATTGGCTCATGAAACCGAACCGACCAAAAACCGAACCGAATTAATTCGGTTCGGTTTTGTTCGGTTTTTATAAAAACGGTTCGGTTTTCGGTTTTGAGAAATACGATTTACGGTTATTTCGGTCTTTATATATACGGTTCGGTTTGAACCGAACCGAACCGATGCTCACCCCTACTAGTGGGACCTTAGTTTAAAGATACCAACATTTTTCGTCATATCTTGTGATCCGAAGCTTGAATTCTACTTTTGCAAGTCCATGATATTGTATTCAAACTTTAGATCTTTTGTTAAATTTTGTTTCTAAATTTAGAGTCATTCCTTACTCCATTACTCTTGAGCCTCCTATGGGCCTGCATTCATACCTAGTTTCACCTCATGTGGAGATTTTTCACATATGATCTATTTTGGACTATCATATGCTCTATTATTATTTCTATCATCATTTAGGACTTTTGGGTATACTTGGTTATGGATTTTGAGCATATAAGCTTAGTTTGGTATTTTTATCCTTCCGTATCGGAACATATTAGTGTCCGATACGTCGACGCTTCACCACACGCGAGGTAGGCAAGTACGACACTTATTGTTCACTGTTACATTGACGTCATACATGTTCTCTTACATAATTTCTATTGTTGGTTGGTGACACTATGACTTATACACGAGGAGAGTATCCTCTACTTGATTCAGATTCATGAACTTATCGTGAACTTGTTTCATCATTTATATTCCTGACTTGTTTATTATGTAAGTTTCCCAAAATGAGTGCTAAATAGGGCAGTTGCTCAAAATGGAAGATGAAAGGGCGAAAATGGACGAAGCAAGATAAGATCAGATCTGAAACATCTTCCTCTCTGTTTCTCTTTCTTAATTGCATTTTTCAAGAGAGAATTGGCTCGACCTTGACCGAAATCTACACCATCTTGTGTCGGACTGGGTCTTGTTGTAACCTGTCATTGAAAATTGTTGGAGCAATTACTATCCTCCAAGCCTTTTCCTGCGATAACGGAGTTGGGTACAATACACAAGAAAGCTCCATAAAATAATCAAAAGGAACTTCTCATGACCAGCTATCAATCTGACATCAACCTCTGTGGATGCCAAATTCCTATATCAGCATATAATAGCCTTGAAATAAAACTGAAAAGGCCAGACAGTGAATACCAATTTAATAATGTAGTATAAGCTCACACAGAAATTTGGGATAAAGCCATAAAGCTTTGTTGTATTAGTTTAAGCTCACATAACCAATCCTAGACTAGCAAAACTTTGATCAATAGATGAAGAGATAAGATGATACTATTTGCAATAGGGAATGCTTTTCTTTGACTCTAAGCCAATGAGTGAAAAGGAATGCCTTTCTCATGCTTTGAGAAACTAAATTTATTACTAAACCTGCAATATCACCTAGACTGTAAAGAGGATTTAAAGGGTTTTACATGGTGTGAGAATTGCATAAAACTAAGGCTGTGTTTGATTGGACTTTTTTTTCCATGGAAAATATTTCCATCACAAATTTTCCACCAATTGTAGTGTTTGATAGCGCTTATATTTTTCATGGAATTATTTTCCAAAAAACTATCATTTTCCATTTTTTTTTCTCTAAAATGGTGGAAAATGAAACTTGTCCGACCCATAGGAAAATATCATTTTCCATGGAAAATAACTATTTTCGGTCAAAAATAATGACAATCAAACACCAAAATTAACTTTTCCATGAATTTTTTTTAAAATTCTATGAAATTTTTTCGTAGGAAAATAATTCTATGAAGTGCGTTTGATTGCACGGTGGAAAAGATATGGAAAAGAAATTAATTCCATGGAATTATTTTTCTAGGAAAAAGTTTTCATGGAATTTAAAAAAATTTCCATGAAAAACTTAATTTTGGTGTTTGATTGTCATTATTTTCCACGGCAAATAGTTATTTTCCATGGAAAATGATATTTTTCTATGGATTGGGCAAGTTTTATTTTCCACCATTTTAGAAGAAAATATGGAAAATGATAGTTTTTTGGAAAATAATTCCATGGAAAATATAAGCTATCAAACACTACAATTGGTGGAAATTTTGTGATTAAAATATTTTCCATGGAAAAAAAAGCCCAATCAAACACAGCCGAAATTAATTTCTTTTCCACATACTTTCCACCTTGCATTCAAACACACCCAGTTTCCTAATATAAAACCTGAAACTTTTTTTAAAGTAAATTATACTAAAAACTTTTTTAAAGTAAATTATACTTTCCACTTTGTAATCAAACACACCCTAAGATATACCTATACAGAAGCAAGTTTGACTTTTGGGTTACTAATTTGGTAGTGTACTAGTCCTGGAGCCAGCCTTTCCATGGGGAGTTCAGGTCCAAATTCTAAATTGCCATATTAAGCAAGGTGAGGAGGATTTTAAAACTTCATTTCCTTCTTTTGGTCTGAATCTTTTGTTTCTCTCCCAGTAATACGTTAGCCGGACACCTATAGTACTGACATAAGCATGTTAGATGTACAAGTCTTCTCACATGTCCAGTTCTTTTGACCATTTTGATTGTGTTATGACATTCATTTTTCTTTAATTGTCATTAGACCTGCATTCCTAGATTTCTTTTCTCATGAGTTCAGTGTCAAATGTTGTGTTATTTCTTTTTCAAACATTAATTCTCTAGATTGATGTCATACACTTTATTTGGCCTCAACCTTATTGTACAATTTTACAATCAATTTGCCACTTTATATCCATTATATTTTTGCCGGTATGCATTGAAACACTACAACCGTGTTGTTACCTTACTTTTAGATTTCCCTCGATGAACTTTGTATATGCACGGAATACTGCAGTAGTGGAATGTCATTGCTGCGAACTTCAAATTAGTAACCAACACCACTCAAGGGTTGTAGAAGTCAAATGTAGAATTTGTCCTTCGTCAAGTATAATGGATAAATCATCTATAACACTTGCCTTTTTGAATGCTTCACTAATGGCCCTTGAATTTTCAGTATACTGCCTATTTGTTTTATCATCTTAAACCCATGGTCTTTTTCTTTGCTTTACAAACAGTGAAGATCTCTATGGTTGTATAGTCCCTAACTTTCTTATGGTTTTGTTTTCCCCTTGTTTCTGCAGATACATGATCTCCTCTAATATTGGTGAGGTGGCCTCCATTTTTCTGACAGCAGCTTTAGGTATTCCTGAAGGGTTAATACCAGTTCCGCTTTTGTGGGTCAATCTCGTCACTGATGGCCCCCCTGCTACAGCATTGGGATTTAACCCTCCAGATAAAGATATTATGAAGAAACCCCCACGACGAAGTGATGATTCCTTGATCACTGCATGGATCTTATTTCGTTATCTGGTAACCAATTTTTTTTCTTTGTTAGAGTAATTGTTTGTTCTTGTTATCTTCATAACATTGTATCTTGAAACAGCCAGAAGGGATTACATTATTAACAGTTCCCAAGCATTAAAATGAATTTAATCTTTTTGAGACTGTAGAAAATAATAATGCCTTGTTCTCATTGATGGGGTATGTTTACAATATATATAGTGCTACATTATTGGGCTTATGGGCCATATTTACATTAGGTACAAATATAATCTAACACCCCCCCTCAAGTTGGAGCATGCAAGTCACAAATGCCCAACTTAGGAAGTAAATAATCAAACACATGCTTTCCAAGGGGTTTGGTGAAGATGTCAGCCAGTTGAGATGACGTAGGAACATGCGAGGCTATTACGGTGCCATCTCTAATAGCATCGCGAACAAAATGCAAATCCACCTCAATATGCTTACTGAGCTCATGAAATACCGGGTTCTGAGCCAGGTGCAGGGCTGACTGACTGTCACAATACACCGACATAGCAAACTCCTGGCGAACGTCCAAACACACCAATAACTCCTTCAACCATTTCAACTCACAAACAAGCGCAGCAAGAGATCGGTATTCAGCTTCAGCGGAAGATCGGAAAACAGTTGGTTGCTTCTTGGTCTTCCAAAAAATAGGAGACACCCCCCAGAAAAACCAACCAGCCCGTAACAGAGCGGTGAGTCAAGGGACAACTTGTCCAGTCGGAATCACACCAACCAGAAAGACGGAGATCACAATCAGCTTTTAAAAGAATACCCTGTCCCGGTGCATGTTTGAGATATCTGACAACTCTCAAAGCAGCATGCCAATGATCTTGTCGAGGCTCCTGTAAAAATTGAGACAAGATATGCACAACATAGGCTAAGTCAGGGCGAGTAAATGATAAATAAATCAACCTCCCAACCATCCTTCGATAAGGCTCTGCATCCGTCATCTTTGGACTAGTCGATTCTGCCAGCTTGTGATTGGGCTCCATGGAAAAACCAGCAGGTCGAGAACCCATCAAGCCGCATTCTGAAATGATGTCCAAAGCATACTTCCTTTGACACAAGAAAATTCCTTCTGCACTCCGAGCAACCTCTATACCAAGAAAGTACTTCAACACACCAAGGTCCTTCATGTGAAAACAAGAACTAAGGTACTTTTTGAAAGCATCTAAAGCACCTGAGTCATTACCAGACACAATCATATCATCCACATATATCAGAACATGCAACTCAACCTTTCCTTTAAAAAGAGAGAAAAGGGAATAATCGGAATGAGATTGAATAAATCCATAGGATATCAGAGAAGCAGCAAGCTTAGCAAACCAACAACGTGGTGCCTGTTTCAATCCATATAGAGACTTACGCAGGCGATACACTTTATTGGGTTCACTATGCGAAAACCTGGCGGCAACTTCAAATATACTTCTTCTGTCAGATCTCCATGAAGAAAAGCATCGTGCACATCCATCTTGTGTAAAGTCCAGCCTCTCACAGCTGCAACAGCCAAGAACGTCCGAACTGTAGTCATCTTAGCTACCGGGACAAATGTCTCTGAATAGTCGATCTCCTCAACCTGATGATTACCGAACACAACCAGCCGTGCCTTTAAGCGCTCAACACTTCCGTCAGATTTGTACTTAATTTTGTACACCCATCGACTTTCCAATGCTTTCTTCCCAGGAGGCAAATCGACAAGACTCCATGTCCCATTATCTTCTAGAGCCTGTATTTTAGTTTGTATAGCCGCACGCCAGCCTGAACCTCGTGAGGCCTGGCGATATGAAGTAGGCTCAACACCTGCAGTGATGGCTACAAAAAAATCTCTGTGTCCAGCAGTAAATATGTCATAACTTAGAAATTGTGTTAGAGGATACGAAGTACCTGAAAAAGTGACGAAAACAGATAAACTGTGGTGAAGGGAGGACTTTTACTTCGAACAACATTCGTCACAAAATCCTGTAATCACACTGGCTGTGATTTCTTTCTCATTCCTCTTCCCAATACTACCTCGTCGGGCACCTCTGGCAACACTGTATCCCCTGTATCATTAGTAGTATCCGTATCTGTCACGCCCCGAGTGAGCAACGTTCGTCCCCAAAACTTAATTTTGCCGATTCGATCGTCCTCGCTAAGGCGTGATGCCGTACGAGTATGGAATTGCACTCGTACAAGGCAGAACGTTACGTTGCATTTGATATAAATACGCCAAGTTGAAACTTCACAAATCACATCAGAATTTAAGACGCAGTATAGGAAGATAGAAATGCTTTTCATTCATAGCTTACAACGAAGTGCAAGTCGTAATTACATTGCATGCCGTTGCGGCTACATTGATTGAAAACAGAAAGAAAATACATTCGACAAGTTGCCTGAACTACGCTTGCCGTCCCATACATTCGCCCCTTTATACATAAGCCGTCGACTTGAATTGGCTTCAAAATACTTCAGCATAGGAAGAGCTTCAAAACACCTCTCCGTACTTCAGCTTTGTTTTAGGTTGGAGCGCCCGCCGCACCTGGGGAAATTGGGGGAGGGGATTAGCACACTTGCTAAGTGGACGAGACGAACCAACTCGTCTAAACCGACTCTGATTGTTAGGGTAGGCATGCTTTAGAGTTGTCTTTCTATTAGAACTAAATGAATTCAGTTCATATTCGATAGTCGTCTTTGAGTAATAAAGCATACAATATAGCATCGCAGTTTATCATATTTCTTACCACGGCCGTGCTCGTCCCTGCATGAAAACAGAGATAATATTTACCCTGCATAAGACAATAGGTGAGCATGCAACTATCTTATATGCGGTCATTGGTGCTACGTACCACTAGGGACTTATTCGAAGTTGGCATGCGACGCTACCCTTTCAGCCTAGGTTGCAAGCCTTACTGAAGGTCCCGCATGCCTCACGCCGAAGCACGATAAACTATTCCTCCTAGGACGAATCGGTTCCGATGCTCCGGATACCGTTTCGAGGAAAACGAACTTGTGCACAAGCTGTCCATGACCATGCCTATGTGCGAACAGTTTCATATATGCAAACAGTTTCGTATAGCACGGATAGTATCGAACGACATTATCATTTCTCGCAACTCATGCAACGATTTATTTTTCCCAAAGCCGTACACCGATTTAGCATCCCGTGGGCACCAAATTGTCCGAGGTATCATAACCCATGATCGACGTTTCACATTATTTTGCAGCACGTAAAATAGTCTATCTTTTTACTAGAACCTTAAACTTTTCTGTTTATGTGAGAAACTTGTATTTTTCAGAGTAGATTACTCAAAATCAATACATTTTTTCTCGAGTTTTTGACCTTAGTGGATTGGCATGCAATTAACTTGGCATCGTTCGATTTGAATGAATTCGAAGCAAGGAATAAGTTTGCGGGACAGAGTAGAAAAGAAGGGTCGAATCACCCACCGATTACTTTGCTTCGTGCCGATCGTCCAAGCGCTACGCAACGTCAATCCTTAGTTACGATAGCTCCTGCAATGGCACCAACGCTTTGTTAGAATTCCTTCTTTCCCCCTTGCATCAAAATTGTAATTGCATCCATGAAAACAACGCAAAATTACTTCATCAAGCCCAGCGACAAAGCTCCAAGAAAACCATACAGCGGTCCGGTCCCGTCGAAGGGACTCTTATAGAGAGTTCACTCGCCGAGACGCAGCCCGCTGCATCTAGGACTTATTCCAACAGAAGTCATTCCATTAGTTGGATCGATTCTCATAACTTCCGTCCAAATCGATTTGAATCGATGCCGCAAGGCGTTATCGTTTACCAAGCTTAGCGATCGAGTCAGATGGCCATCTAAGTTCCCGGCCGATCTGACTCGGCGCTAGCATATTATGAAGTTCCGTCGCCTATCGAAAGCGGGGCGCTACATAATATACCACTAAGAAAAAGTTTCGTCCCGAAACTTAAGAACAAGGGTCTGACCTTAATTTAGACAAACAACGCGGGGTACTTCTCTTTCATCTCCGCCTCCATCTCCCACGTCGACTCCTCGACTGAATGGTTCCGCCAAAGCACGCGGACCAAGGACATCGACCGATTGCGTAGCACTTTCTCTTTGCGGTCCAAAATTTGAATAGGCTCCTCCGAGTAAGACAAGTCAGTACGTAGCTCCAACTGATCGAAGCTAACCACATGACTTGGATCGTGCACGTATTTTCGAAGTTGTGAAACGTGGAAAACATCATGCACATCAGCTAAGGCAGGAGGTAGTGCGATCCGATAAGCAACCGTCGCAACTCGCTCAATGATCTCGAAGGGGCCTACAAATCTCGGGCTCAACTTTCCCTTAATGCCGAACCGCATCACACTGCGCATGGGTGTTACTTTCAGAAACACATGGTCCCCGGCTAAGAACTCTAGCGGTCGTCGACGAAGATCTGCGTAGCTCTTTTGTCGACTTTGCGCGATGCGGAGTCTATCTCGAATCAAGCGGACCTTTTCGACGGCCTGCTCCACCAGTTCCGATCCAAGCACTTGTCGCTCTTCGACTTCATCCCAGCATATCGGCGAACGACACATCCTTCCGTAGAGCGCTTCGTATGGAGCCATCTGAATGCTCGACTGATAACTGTTGTTATACGCAAACTCTGCAAGCGGCAAATACGTATCCCAACTAGTCTTTAGGTCGATCGCACACAGACGCAACATATCTTCTAAGATCTGATTGACCCTCTCTGTTTGACTGTCTATTTGGGGATGGTACGCCGAACTAAAGTTCAGTTTGGTCCCCATTGCCGCTTAGAGGCTCGTCCAGAAATGCGATAGGAATCGCCCGTCCCTGTCCAAAATTATTGAGGCGGGTACCCCGTGCAGTCGAACAATCTCATCGACGTAGATTTGCGCTAACCGATCGACGCTCCATCCTACTTTAATTGCGATGAAGTGAGCCGACTTGGTCAATCTATCAACAATGACCCAAATCGCGTCATTCCCCCGCGGCGCCTTTGGAAATCCCATAATGAAATCCATCGAGATATTGTCCCACTTCCACTCGGGAATGGCGATGTTCTGCAGCTCTCCGCCTGGCCTTTGGTGTTCCGCCTTCACCTGCTGATACGCCATGCATTGCGATACGAACGTAGCCACGTCTTTCTTCATGTCGTGCCACCAAAAGTTTGTGTGCAAGTCCTTATACATCTTGGTGCTTCCAGGATGTAACGAGTACTTTGCATAATGCGCCTCCGTCAGAATTTCTTTTCTGAGTTCGGCAGTTTCAGGAATACAGAGCCTTTCCTTTAGTCGCATCGTCCCGTCTCCGTCTTCCGCAAAGTCAGTCGCCCTTTCCGTTGAAATCAGCTCGTGCATTTTCTTCAGGAATGAGTCGTCCTCCTGTGCGTTCTTTATCTTGCTAAGCAGGCTCGATCCTAACTTCAGTTGAGCTAGGTGCAGGTGTCGATACTCAATTCCGAGTTCGATATCCATCGCGTCAAGGTCTTGCCGTATTTCCTTGTTTATGGCCAGTGTTCCCATAAACATTCTGCTGAGTGCGTCGGCTACTACGTTTCCCTTGCCCGGCGTATACTCGATCGTTAGCTCATAATCTTTTATGAGTTCGAGCCAACGTCGCTGTCGTAGGTTGAGTTTCCGTTGCGTAAATAAGTACTTCAGGCTTTTGTGATCTGTGTAGATTCTGCATGCCACACCATAGAGGTAGTGCCGCCATAACTTCAACGCAAAGACGATCGCCGCCAATTCTAGGTCGTGCGTCGGATAGTTTTTCTCGTGCTGCTTCAACTGCCGTGAAGCGTAGGAGATGACTTTGACTCTCTGCATGAGTACGCACCCGAGGCCAGTTCCCGACGCGTCGCTGAATATCTGAAAGCCTTCTGGACCGTCTGGAAGTGCAAGGATTGGAGCTGAGACGAGCCGTTGCTTCAACTCTTGAAAGCTGGATTCACAGTCGTTACTCCATTCAAATACTACTCCCTTCTGGGTGAGGCGAGTCAGAGGCGACGCTAGTTTTGAAAAGTTTCGTACGAACCTACGATAGTAGCCCGCTAAGCCCAGGAAACTCCGAATGTCGCTAGCTGAGGCAGGTCATTTCCAATCCACCACCGCATCAATCTTCTTTGGGTCCATCGCGACACCTTCGGCAGAGATTACGTGCCCGAGGAATGTCACACTACTCATCCAGAACTCGCACTTACTCTGCTTGGCGTATAATTTGTTTTCACGCAGAATCTGCAGTACCGTCTTCAAATGTTCCGCATGTTCTTCACGATTCTTTGAGTAAACAAGGATATCTTCGATGAATACGACTACAAATTTATCTATTTGAGGTCGGAAGACTCGGTTCATCAGATCCATGAACGCGACAGGGGCATTCGTCAAACCGAACGGCATGACGAGGAATTCGTAATGACCATATCGAGTGCGGAAGGCAGACTTTGATATGTCGTCGGACTTGATCTTCAATTGATGATAGCCTGAACGAAGATCGATTTTTGAAAATATTGTCGCACCTTGCAGTTGGTCAAACAAGTCGTCGATTCGCGGCAAAGGATACTTGTTTCGTACGGTCGCCTTGTTGAGTTCCCGATAGTCGATGCATAGCCGCAACGACCCATCCTTCTTCTTTACGAACAGTACGGGAGCTCCCCACGGAGAGACGCTAGGGCGAATAAATCTGCGGTCTAGCAACTCTTGTAATTGCACCTTCAGCTCCTTCAGTTCTGCTGGAGCCATTCGGTAAGGCGCCTTCTATAACACCCAGTTTTCCAGATGAGGGTATTTTTGAAATTTTGTAATTATAATTATTATTTATTGGTATTTATTTCACATTATGATTTTTGGTGATTTTTAATTATTTTTAAACTATTTAAAATGGTTTAAGTCATGACTTGTGATTTTTGTGTGCAGCTAGTGAAACTGTAGAGACTGCATGACCTAGAGCCTAACCATGTCATTAGGATGATTTAATTATCATTTTTAGCCTAGGGGTATTTTGGTTATTTGGCCTCTTTGAATTATTTTATGATTTATTGCACTGGTGATTATTGATTTTGACTTTTGACTAGCTGCGACTTAAGAGACTGTTCTAGATTTGACTTTGACTTGGTGACCTAGTTAACTTGGTAAGGACCCTAGTTTAACTTAAGTCAACTCAAGTTAGGACACTTAGGATCAAGTTTGGAGTAGGAGGATTTGGTGAATTGGTCCATAGGCTTGTGCAACTTGGCCCATAGCCATTAGACTAAGCCCTAACCCAAATTTTCCACTTTTTAACCAGCCACTAGGGCTTCCCTTTCCCTATAAATAATCTCCTCCTTGTTCTTGCCTCTTTTATTAAATTTTTACAAGTTTGAAGAAAGAGGTAAAGAGCCTTCTTCCCCAATCCATAACTTCCTCATTTCAATTCCTTTTTAACTCTAGTTTCTTGCATTAGAGCCTAATTTCCTTCTATTTTCTGATTGTGAAATTTAATTCCAGCCTTGGGATAATTTGAGAGCTTTTGGATAGCAAGGAGGAATCCCCCATTTGAAGCTTTTCTAAACTTTTTGCACATATAGGTAAAACCCTCTAAATTGATTTAAATTTTTATTTTCTTTGCATGTAGGGCTAGATCTAGGAGTCCCCTAGGTGTCCCCAAAATTTGGGTGAAATTCGTGTCCGTTTGGTGTCCGTATCGGACACGTGTCATATTGTTTTGTAGGTGTTTGATTAAATACCTCTAAGGAATTTATTTTCGATTTTTGTAAATGTAATTATATGAAATTGTTGCTCTATATGTGTATACTAATTTTTGTGAAGACTGATTGGATTTTCTGTCCAAAATTGGACACGAACGCGTGCACGGGGACACCGTGCAGTGTCCTGCTGCTCGGGCGTCCTAGCGGACACGACACGGCGACTCAAGCCATGAAAATTGACACACAGCTAGGGAACACGACTGACATCATACCCATAAAGTTTCACAGGTTCTCGTTTAGTGTGCGCGAAGAAATCGTGTGTGCACGTGTTTTGCCCTGTACTGTGCACGCGTATTTCGTGTCTCTGATACGAGACTGTAGATTGGACACGCGACCTCGTGGACACTGTGCAGGCACCTAGACACCTACCCCTATACCTAGACTACCTCTGGACACGAGCACGAGGCTCGAGGGTCCACACACGAGTCCCTGGGACGCTTTGCACCTCTGCACGAGGCTGCCTGTGGTGTATTTTGATACTCTGTGTAATTCATATTTTGGACACGTCGTGTCCACTTTTATGGACACGACACGACCTGTAAAACACACTGACATATACATGATCCTTTACCAACCTTTAAAATTAGGATATTAACTGTTATTAGCCTTCGAATTGCATTTCTTCCCAATGTCCTGATACTTAAGTTACTGTTGTTAAATTCTGAAATTAAACTTGTATTCTAAACTGTTTTGTTGATGTTTTAACCACCATGATTAGTTAAATTATGTATGTAAGGTTGATGATCATGTTAGGCATGGTTGGGGGTTGATTCCTGAGTTTTCAAATGCATTGACTGATATTACAAAACCGAGAACTGTTCTTCCTGAGAACAGTTTGCACCACAGTATTATACACACACACAAAACTTACCTTCCTGAGAACTGTTGTACTGTCCCACCCACCTATTTGACACGCACACACGAGCTTATCTACTGTCACATTATTCACTAATTCATGACCCTATCACACATTGCATTACACTCTAAAACTGAGAACCTAAGATTCCAGTTATGAGTTTGAGTTTGATCCTTGATTTAAATGATTAAACCTGGAATGTATCAGTGTTTACTGATATAAAATAAAAAACTGAGATTCAAATATCTGAAATCCTGAGAACATATCGAGCTATTACTGAGATTAGGAGTTGGGTTTTGATCTTAAAGGGTTGATAAATAACTGAGATTTACCAAGATTAAGAGTTCCTGAGATTTCCTATTGACAGTTAATAGAGTTTAAAACAGAACCTGAGATTGGAGTAGGATTGATTTCAACTTTACATGTTGAGAACTGAACATAGATTGAACCCCCTACTTTCCTTGTATCCCTCTATTCAACACACTTTGCAAACTGAAATCTGAGTTAAATTTCATTGCACTGCCATCTCCTGAGAAACATTAGACTGATTTTGATTAGGAGTTGGGTTGAATAGTTGGGTTAGCCTATAGGCTTACCTATAGGATACTTGGTTTAGGTTGAGATATGTGGACTGTCATGATTCCTGATCATTCAACCCAGTTAAAACTGATTTCCTATTCATAAACTCAATGTTCCATTCACCATTGCACACACTCACACTATTACAAATGCATCCTGTGAACATTTGTTTTCCTGTCATTAAAGTTCAATGTCTGAGACACAAGAGCACTAAGTCTCTGTCATCTAACTACATATGTACACAACCCCACAGTCATGTATTCTAGACACACACAAGACACTATTTTTCCTATCACATACCTATACACAATGTACACACACATCTGTGCATGCCTCACCTAGCCCCCCTCTCTATCTCTTTATATATATGATGTATATATATATGTAAGTATCTATATATATATTATAGGTATCTTCCCTATAGCTGATTTCATATGATATATCTATATGTGCTGTTTTTCCTTTTGTTGTTGAGTTGGTAGTGTTGGCTATAAGGTTGGTTTAAGGTATAGGTTGTGCAAGAATTTTAGTCTATAGTTGATATAGGTTAGAATGGCCTAGTGTATGTTGTTTAGGTTTAGAGTTGACCAATAGTTGGACCAAGGTTGTTAAGTATAAGTCCAAAACCCTAGATTAGCCAAGTTGACCATTTGACTAAGTTTGACCCAGTTAGACTAAGGTTGACCAGGGTTGACTAGTTGACCAAAAGTCAACTGTAAGTCAACATTGAGTCCAGATGTGACACTGACCTAGTTTGACTAGAGTAGTTGATTTTGGTTGACCCAGAGTTGACCAAGGTTGACTTGGACCTAGTTTGACCTAGACAGTTGACCAAGTTTGACTTAGAGTTGACTTTGACCTAGATTGACCTAGAAATCATGTAGATTGCATCGTATACTTCATTTACCTTGTTTTAAACACATTATAACCTGTACTGCTCTATTTAGGACATTGTGACTCCGGTGCAGACATCTGATATTTCATTACTCTTTTCAGAGTATCAGGCGAGTACATTCTCTGATAGTTCTTTCATTTACTTGTCAATTACTGTACTTCAGTTCTAGTTAGTTTTATGTGATTCTTACAACACGTATGGATATTACTGGATTCATGTATGCGACACACATACCATTTTGTCTGGCCTCTATTTCTGGAATCACTACTGGCATCACCTTCTGGAACCACTACTGGCATCACCTACTGGAATCACTACTGGAATTACCTACTGGAATCACTCTGGAATCTTTTGCTGGTATCATTATGTTTGGTTGGACTCATCTCGATTCTCGTGTCGTTTTCTGGATTTACTTGTACTGTGGGCGGGGAAATATTAGAATAGGCATGTGAACATTCCCAAATACTGGAACCACTCCCTTGGAATTATACTGGAACGATAGCCATTCCACACTTGGCCGAGTGTGCGGTGTGCCGTATTATCTACAGCCGTTCATATGTCAATCCCGATATTTTAAAACACATTGTTAGAGTATAGGCTGGACTCACCCTAGAACCTTTGATCACCAACTGGACTCACCTTATACCGGACTCATCTTGTACTGGAACCACCTGGTATCAGATTCATGTTGTCTGGATTTATTTGGGTTTTGCACTTGTTTATATTTACATTCTGGACTTATTATGTTACTTTAGTTCAGCTAGATTTGCTTTACAGTCTTCATTGCCATCATTCTTCTCTTATTTTAGTTACTTACTTTCCTTGTATCTTATCTGTTCTCCATACCATCACCTGTATATAAACTACCATATTCATCAATAAAATTGTCTATAACTGCTTTATAGTTCTCTGTCATTTAATTGGGATTTCTTGATGAGTTGTACTCGTTCCTGTCCTGACTGGACCTGTTGAAAATATTACAGATGACTGCCCTGAGGACATTTGCCCTACTTGCCCTGGAGCAGGAGATGGCTTAGCTACCTATGGCTCGACACTCAGGAGTGATCGGGAGTTTAGCTAGTCTGTCTTGTTTTAGCTTTCCTGTTTAGAACTGGAGTTGTATATAGAGAATTGAGATTTGAGATTGTTTGAGTTATTATTTTATTAGTAGTCTTGTTGTCTTCAAATTCTTAGTTATATTTCGGTGTTATCTTATCGTGCTTAGACTATGATTGAGTTACACCATATCTTATACTTGTCCTCCGTTCGGAGTTGATCATGATGAGTACACTATATACTGCTTGAGTTGATGGTTAGTTAGAGACTTAGAACAGCGTTCTACCGCCGACACTGCGGCGTAGGCTGGGCGCTGTTACGTACTCGTACCCTCACAGTGGGTGCGGGTCGTGACACATTTTTAGTGGTGGCCCATGCAGGTCGAGAGTCACATTAGAGCGATATCGTGGTAGTACGACGACTTAGTTGTACTGCTGCGAGCCTGCGATAGGATTGAGAGATAGGCTTTACCGGAGAGGCACTCAATCACAGTTAGGACTACTTGAGAAGATTCCTGGGATGACCCTTGAGAATCTCATTATAAACTATCTCGAAATTTGATTCTGACAGTATCTGTCTATCTTCCTTGTTCATCGTTGAATTGGATTCTTGGTATTCATTATTGACTTGATTTTATACCAAGATAACATTATGGGCTAGATTGCCTCAGTCATGGAATCTAGAGCCTTCTACAGCCATATCAGCTGGTTGGGCGATGAGATAGAGTCTAATTTTGGATATATTTCTCGGGTGTGGGAATTTAAGGTTTTCGCAGCCAAGCTAGCGGCAATGCAAAAATTTTAAATACCATGATTTTTTTCAATCCAATCGTAGACGTTATGCCTGTCATACCTTTATTCTTTTTTCTCTTAGCCTTTGTTTGGCAAGCTGCTGTAAGTTTTCGATGAAATATTTCATATTCCACGAAATTCAGTATTTATTCGAAAAAAAATGGATAAGATCAGAGAAATTTCTAGATATATGTACATTAGTTGTGGACTCTATGGGTTATCGCAGCCATACTTACTGGTGTGACAAGGATTCTGGTGACATGGTTCTGGATAGACGGGTATGATTATTAGATTGCAGGATAGATACCATATAGATGGTGTCCTAGAGAATTTGAGTAGAATATCAGGGTGGATATTACTTGAGTGTCATGGATTAGATAGAGGGAGCCAGGCCACCTGTAGCGCGGCACCGTGTCCTGCACCAACAGAGGGATACACCCCAGAGGGGCAGGGCTTCTGTGCTGACAGTCGAGTAGACCGACGCTACGGTTGACGGGTTAGCAGGTCTGTCTTCCTGTTCTTCTTTCCATCTTGTTGTGTGATTCCATTAGTACATGCCAGGATATTGCTTGTGATTGCCTAGATAGCGTAGCTACCCTGTTCGAGACCGTAAAATTACGACCAGTAGGATTGTGTTGCTTCGACTTTGAATTGCTGGGGGTTTGACATAGTGGGGATGCGATCATTTTAATTTCGAGGACGAAATTTTTATAAGGTGGGTAGGATTGTAACACCCAGTTTTCCAGATGAGGGTATTTTTGAATTTTTGTAATTATAATTATTATTTATTGGTATTTATTTCACATTATGATTTTTGGTAATTTTTAATTATTTTTAAACTATTTAAAATGGTTTAAGTCATGACTTGTGATTTTTGTGTGCAGCTAGTGAAACTGTAGAGACTGCATGACCTAGAGCCTAATCATGTCATTAGGATGATTTAATTATCATTTTTAGCCTAGGGGTATTTTGGTCATTTGGCCTAGGGGTATTTTGGTCATTTGGCCTAGGGGTATTTTGGTCATTTTTAGCCTAGGGGTATTTCAGATACCTTCACTTCGTGTAGCAATCACAAACCAACTCACAGAAGAAAACAATCAACGTCGTCGTCTGCGGGAACTGGAGGCACTTGATGAAAAGCGTCTCCTAGCTCAACAACGTATCGAACTCTACCAAGCCCGTATATCACAGGCTTTCAACAAGAAGGTCAAGCATAGGACTTTCCAAGTTGGCGACCTGGTTCTGGCAGTCAGGAGGCCGATGGTGTTAACTCACAAGACACCAGGAAAGTTTGAACCCAAGTGGGAAGGACCTTTCATCATAGAGACGGTATACTCAAACGGTGCTTACCGCCTCGCCAAACCCAATGGGGACTTGTTCATGATGCCCATCAACGGCAAGTTTCTAAAGAAGTACTACTCTTGACATCTTTCAGACATGTGCTTCCACCAGGAGATCTGTGGATTTAATCATCAGGACTCACAGACAATTCCCTTCCAACGAAATCATACGCTTCCGGAACCCAGCTGTTCCGTAAGCATCCTCCAGTAGAAGAACAACCATGTCCACATCACCTCTGAGTTGTCCCTCTACACCCTACAAAGCGGAATCTTACACTCCGTAAGACTACGCTATCCTTCATGTTTACCACGTCCACATTACCTCTGAGTAAACATCTCGTACAAACAACCCCTGCGTTGTCGTACATTGATCGCAGAACTTTCACGTCCACATCACCTCTGAGTAGTTCAGCGTATCCCCAAGGATCATTCCTACCACGTCCATAACACCTATGAGTAGGAAGATTCTATCATTTGAACACAATAGTTGCCACGTCCACATTACCTCTGAGCAAACATGTTGGTTCCTTCAAACTTATTATCTGTACCTAAAAGACCAAGGTGCGCAAAAGATAATAGGTCCACACAAATCATCAAGTTCATGACAACAAAAATGAACACAACACAGAAAATTGTGTACTTCTTTATTTCTAAAAAAGGGAGTAAAGGACTACACTATCCCCAGCAGAACTTCTATGTCCATATTACCTCTGAGTAGTTCCGCGTATCTCCCTCCAGAGTCATTCCTACCACGTCCATATCACCTCTGAGTAGGAAAAGCTCTACCATCAATCCCATATTTACCACGTCCATATTACCTCTGAGTAAATATGTTGGTTCTCTCTCTCTCTCAACTTATTATCTGTACCTAAAACCAAGGTGCGCCATGGATGATAAGTCCACATAAATTCCCCAGTGGAAGTACCCAAACCTATCACGTCCATACTACCTCTGATAGGATTGTCACACCTAAACAGCTCCACCATTCATGCTTCTTGTTCAAAGTATTTCAAAACTTGTCCAAAAGTTTTAAAAACTTTGAAGGGGGTCTTGTAGAAGCATGAAAAAGAAGGGATCTTTCTTTTAATCCCACATCGGAAAGGAGAAGAAGGGAGGCCTCATTCCACTCTATATATAGAGACCTCTTGCCTCCTTTGAAAAGGGCACCAAAAATAAATAAAGAAAAGGGAGCCCGTTATCCAGGGAGCCCGTTCGAGCCACAAAAAGTTGCAGTTGTTCTTCTCTTCTTCTGGGTTGGCTGCAGGTTCTTCACTCGCTGTCATGGCGAGGATAATTTGGACTCTGAATACTATGCGCCCCACGGACTGGTACGAAGAAGTTCAAGGCGGCACGGGCCATGCGCCTCAAACGTGCTATGCCAGCAGTAAACCAGAAGCATGCGCTCACAATCATGCGCGCTGCTGATGGTAAGCTGTATAAGGTCGACTCAGGTGCTTCTGCGCCAAAAACGAGCCGACCTTCAAGGTCCTTGTCTCACTTGGGCGCATCTATTGTGTTCACAACCAAGTCGAGCAAGGCAAACCCAGTGGTCTTGAACTCCCGCGCCTCCTCTGGTTGTGCGTCTGAGGTCCGTTCAAGTCACTTTAAATGTTGTTCCCCCACTGTTGATCGGGAGATCAGGGGGCACAGCATTCACTTGACCACCCCGGCGCTTGGCCTTGCCATGCGCCTGATGGGGGTGTAAAGGTGGCACTCTCACTTGACCACCCCGGCGCTTGGCCTTGCCATGCGTCTGATGGGGGTGTGAAGGTGGCACTTTCCTCTAACGATTTACGTAATGTGATCATTCACAAATGCCGATCAGGAGAGCCGACCAACAAGCATAATGCGCCCCTCACAGGGCACACTTGTGCTACGGTCGCCATCAACTGCTGCTACCGCAAGACAGTGGCTCCACCACCAAGGCAGTCTGTGTTCCAACAGTTGCAACCTGCTATACCTGTCTCCCAGTGCATCACTCCGCCCTGTCAGAGTGAATCACTTCCTCGCCAACGCACAGGCGCATCTACCAGCCTGGGGCTCTTATCTTCTGAAGGAGTTCACCATCAAATCTTCTTCGAACAAGGAGAACCATTATCCATAGTACAACGTCATGCCTAGGAGGATGATCAGTCGAATCCATCTTCGTCGAGAAGTCAAGGGAGAGACAACAAAACTCTCTCAAACTGTTGCTATTCATAGGCCAGGGCAAATCAAACCCATGCGCCAAATGGCAACCTTCCCGAAGTTAGTGCAATAAACTTGTATTCATGATGATGAATTCGCCCCTTCGAATTCAGCTAAGTCAGAGAGCCATCAATGCTCCGAAGAACTCCACAGTCGAACCAATGAAGATGCGTCATGCAAACAGATGCGCCGGCCAGACTGCGCATCACACAGACGCGTCCTACAACATCAAGCGCATCACACAGACGCGCCCTTCAGCACCAAGCGCATCACAGGCGATGCGCCTCCCATGCATTCCCCAAACGCCTAGTGGAACGCCAATCGACGCGCCCACTCAGCTGTCCATCGAATGTCAGAAATATTAAATGCTGAACTGACAGAGTTGGCAGCACGCCTCCCGAAGTCTGAACAGTTGACAGCTTTTCAGAAGACTAAGCGTCGCCAACATCAGCATCATCATTACTTTACTTCGACGGCTACTGCCACGTGGCCACCCAACCACTCGCATGCGCCTCCGCAGGCATGTGCTCAAATCCGCATGCGCCTCAAAAGCTATGCGCCTCAGACTTTTCACTGATCCCTAAAGACAGAAGGAAAGTCTCCATTCGAAGATCTGCATGCGCCACAAAAGCCATGCGCCCTGAATGGTTCGTGACTCCTAAAGGTTACGAGCCAAAGTCTCCTCATGCGCCCAATCCTAGGCGCATTCCACCAGATCATCCCCCCTCCATCAAATCCGAGATCTCCGAGCCTTTAGTCGACGACATATGTCCTTTGACTCAACTCACCCAAGATTTCAGCAACAGAAAGATCTTCTCCTCTGCTACGTGCCGGCTCACAACAGCAGTATGAAGAATTCAACCCCTCGATCAGGGCGCATCGTCTATGCGCCTCCATCAGCAATCATCACGTGGCGTCCCCACGCATCGGCGCATCCTACATGCACGCATGAGCAGTCAGCCTACAAAGTTATAAATAGAGGGATCATTTCCTTCTCACACACGCACAGAAAAGGGCACAGAATATCCAACGAATGAACATATCACCAGAGAGGCAGATACAGACACTCAACGTCTTCCTCCTCTCAGCAAGCTCCAGTACCCAGAGCAATCCAAACCTTCAGAGAACCGATAACCGTCGTCAGTTCGTCAACGGAGTCAACGCATTACCACTCACTCCATCGGCACAAGGGACCCAGATAAACAAAAGTGTACTCCTAGGACTACATCTAAGTCCTATATTGTAATACTGTTCTGTTTGTATTGAAATTTGCAATCAAAGAATTTTAATGGCAAACAAGCTGGCGACTCTGCTGGGGACCTCTTTCTCCTCCACCGAGAAAGCTGTGTCGCAAGCCGACGATGTGAAGGTGGGCTCCTCCCACAAGACGCTGGTCGTACGCCTCAATCAACAGGCGTATGAGGAGTTCATTTCTGAAGGAAGTGCGAGTCCTTCGAAGCGGCTGCCGAAGCCGAAGAAGACCCGCCGAGTCTGGGTGCACAAGGTCGACGCCTCGGGCACCACCACCGAAGGGGATACGCCAATTCAGCCTTCCCTTCCTGCTGATGTCCTCAGCAACCAAGATGCGCCCACCGGTACAGCGCATCTCTCGGGAAAGCGTGCGGCTGACCACATTCCCCAGCCATCTCCCTCTCAGGCGAAGAAGATGCGTCGACGGAGCAGGGACGCAGCCAATGCCCCGCACATCACCTCTGATGCGTCACAAAAAGTCTTTGTCTTTGACAGACTCACTCGCTGTAATGGCGAGGAGAATTTGGATTCTGAGTACTACGCGCCCCAGCGGGCTAGTACGAAGAAATCTAAGACAGCACGGGCCATGCGCCCCAAACGTGCTATGCCAACAGTAAGCCAGAAGCGTGTGCTCACAATCATGTGCGCTGCTGATGGCAAGCTGTACAAGGTCGACTCGAGTGCTGCGGCACCAGAAATGAGCCGACCTTCAAAGTCCTCGTCTCACTTGGGCGCATCTATTACGTGCACAACCAAGTCGAGTAAGGCAAATCCAGTGGTCTTGAACTCCCGCGCCTCCTCTGGTTGTGCGTCTGAGGTCCGTTCAAGTCACTTCAAATGTTGTGGTTCCCCCACTACAGTTCGGGATACCTGTTTGGTATTAGATCAGGGGGCGCAGCACTCACTTGACCACCCCGGCGCTTGGCCTTGCCATGCGCCTGAAGGGGGTGCGAAGGTGGCACTCTCTCCAACGATCTGCGTAACGTGATCACTCACAAGCGTCGATCAGGAGAGTCGACCAACAAGCACGATGCGCCTCTCACGGGGCATACTTGTGCGGTAGTCACCATCAACTGCTGTTGTAAGGCGGCAGTACCACCAAGGCAGTCAGTCTTCCAGCAGCTGCAATCGTCGACACCCCTCCGACATCGCCTCGGGAAGAAGGTGTCAACAGAAGAAGAGCCAAGGGTTGCTTCATGCAATATGATCTCCAACTCTTCGTCAGTCCGAAAGGCGACTGGTAACTCCTCCTCCTCGTCCAAAAGCCAGCCGAGGAAAACCAAGACAGCCGTCTCATCCTCCGGAGTGTTCGAAGGCACTCGGGCGAGGAAGAAGATTCTGGAGGAAGCTGGGGGTAGTCAGGCCCTTGTCGAGCCTCCCTCCGACGACGAAGCTGTTTTCCAAAGCAGGGCCGGGATGGATCTCCTCGAAGTCGGCCTCCCGGACATGGCTGGGGGTTGTCTAGCTCCTGTCCTTCACGACGAGAGTGTCCTCCAGAACATAGCTGGGGGTAGTCTAGCCTCCGCGGATCTGAGTCTCGGAGACGAAGAAGGAACCGAGGGTAATCAGGCCCTTGCAGATGCGCCCGTAGTGAATGTTCTTCCGAACATAACCGGGGGTAGCCAAGACGAGGCTCCAGGAGAGGCAACTCCCCTACAAAGTGAGGCCGAGAGTGAAGCCTCGACCCATCCATCCACTCCTGGCCGCGTCATGACAGTAAACGTGACTGCGGCTGATATCGAGTCTGATGCGCCGCCAACAGACCTCGTCCAGCGCATAGATATCCTGGAGGGAGGACTCAAAACCCTCTCTGCCTCCATGCAAACACTGACTCAAGCAGTGTTTGAGATACGGTCTGCTTTGGCGAAGACACCTTCTACCGGTCCCGATCCAGGGGCCAATGGAGAGTCGAGTGTACCCCTTCAACGGGTATCCTCGGACGCAGATCGCCGAGAAGCACCTCGGACGTCGGAGCCCTCAAATACTCAACATCCGGTGGTACCACCTTTCCCGACTCCCAGCTCCACGGAAGACGTGGTTGAGATGATCAGGGACCTGCACGAGCGCTTTGAGTCCAAGACGAGACAAGAGGAGCGCCAGAAGATGGGCATCCCCAGCCTTATCCCCTCGAGTAGAACAAGGTGGTTTATCCTCCAAAATATAAACCACAAACACAGACGACGTACGACGGGAAGGACTCTCCACGTCGCTATCTGACGTACTTCCAGTCACAGACGGGACATCTTCCAAAGGAGGACGCGCTACTCACCAGCATATTTATTGGGGCACTGAAAGGAGTGGCGTACGACTGGTACTGCAGCCTCCCCGACAATTCTATATCGTCCTTCGATGACTTGACGCGCCTCTTTCTCGACCGTTTCTACGACGGCGGGAAGGACATGACAATGGTGTCCCTTATAGAGATACGCCAGAAGGAGAAGGAAACAGTTCGAGTATTCATCGAACGCTTCCGACAGGCCTGCTTCAGACTGCCCCCGGGCATGCCAGAACATGCGCTTCTTTCCTCCTGCAGCATGAACATGCTGCCTGCAGTCAAACTCTGGCTTAACTCTACTCCTCCTCCCGACTGGAGCTCCTTAATCATTGAAGCAGAAGCCGCGGAGAAGAAGGCAGCCAATGCTCGTCTTCTGGGAGTCAGTTTTCCTGCCTTCGAGGACAAGGGGAAACGGCCTGCCACCAACAACCCTGGACGAAAAACAAAGGGAAAACAGGCATTGACTGTCAATGCCTCAAAAGGTGCGTCATCACCTACCCAGAAGCCTCCACTTGCACCAAGGCCGAAGGAGGTTTATTCGTTCAACGACGAAGACACCCTGCAACTCTTTGAGATACTGAAGCAGGGTGACAAGATCAAGCTTCCGTACCCGAAGCATCCCGACAAGGTTAGGAAAGTGGACAACCCGAGGTACTGTCACTACCATCGGTTTGTCGGACACCCAACCAAGGACTGCTATGTCCTCAAGAATTATATCCAGCGTATGATCAATGCGGATGTAATCTCCGTCGACTACGAAGAGAAGACGGTGTCGGCCAACGTGGTGTCACTCCAGTTTGGCACCCTGCCGCCGACTACAATACAGGATGGCGTCGTCCCCATCCCTAAGGCGACAATGGAGGTGGTTAACTTACCACCTACCCGTGACAACGTGAGTGGACTCATCCCACTCACCACATCTCGAGGAGAGGTCCTATGGGTTCACCCCGACCTCGTCTCCGAGGTGACTCAACCGGAGGTACGCCCTACCTCCAAATCCAAAGGCAGGAAGATCAAGTCTTGCCGCACGATCTCTTCTTCAACGGAAGAGGCACTTCCTGTGCAGACGCGTTCACAACAGAACGTCCAACCCGACGAAGCTGCCGCCGAGGTGGTGCCTCCTTGCACCGTCCCTGCTGCCCAGGAGGAGGGTCCATCTAAGCCCTCAGCAGCCAATAAGCAGAAGCATGTGGAGGCTCGTTTCGACAAACCTCTACGAAAGGAGAATGCTTCGGGGCTAGCCAAGCCCCACAACTTTGACATACTGGCACAACTGGCCAGTACTCCTGCCCGCCTATCTTTGTTCGAGCTCCTGCGTCTTTCCAAAGACTCCCGAGAGCTCTATGTGAAGCTCTGAAGGATGCTGAATCCTTTCTCAGTCAGGTCAAGCAGCCTGAAGATCTCCCAACTACATGTGCATACTGTCATTGTACGGATAAAGTTATCCCAAACATAACTTTCACCCAACAAGACATGCTGCTCAAGCACAACCGACATAACCGGCCGCTGTATTATACATGGTATATCGGTTCAGTCAAGGTGAAGCGGATTCAGATCGATCCGGGGTCTTCCTTCAGCATCATTCCGAAGACGCTGCTCTCAACACTGGGGATCCCAATGTACCGGCTGGTGCCCTCCAACACAACAATCAGTGGCTTCAACGCCAGCAAAAGCGAGCCGCTGGGCAAAATTTGGCTGAAGTGTCACATCGGTAACCTCAGAACTGAGGTGACCTGCTACGTTGTGGATGCCGATGTCAACTACAACATCCTGCTCGGTCGACCATGGCTGCATGAGTACATGGTGGTGCCATCCACGCTCCACCAGTGTATGAAGTATGTGTCCACCAACGGTGTCATCCGGACGGAGTTCGCAGACATTGACCCTTTCAAAGGGATTGAAGCCTACTTCACCGATGCCGACTTATACAAGTCACCTGATGAGGAGGAAGCCAATGATGCTGACGATGAAGCAGAAACGGCAGCAGAGTCGGACATGGAGCCTGAGGTCACTCCCGATGCTCCTTTGAAGATCCGACTCAAAGGCAAACTGCCTCAGAAGTTGCCTCCCATGAGCATTAAGCTACCCGGGAAAGCACTAGCTGCTCCTGAAGCTCCCCTGAAGATACAGCTAAAGAGAAAGCCGCCTCAAACATTGGCTCCCCTCGTGGCAAAACTACAAGGGAAGACGCCAGTCACTGGAGGCACAGCGGAGGCACCTCTGAAGGTGCGTCTTAAAGGCAGGCCGCCGCCATCCCAGCCGCCGGAGAAAGTCCACATAGTCCTCTCGGACTCCAAGACCAACACTGTGGTGGACTCTCCCGATCCTACTCCGGTGCTTACAGATGAAGAGCTGGGGGACTATATCTCGGCTGATGTAGAGGCCCCCTCTCTGGATAATGTAATCCCGCGGGATAAAATCTCGCATTTCATCAATAATAGAGTGTCTTTTAATTATTCTTGTCTTCCACATTGGAACGCTATGTATACATTAGATAACGCTCTACGGTCGTTGCAAACACAAATAACGACCGTCCATCATGTAAATCGAGTAGTCCCGTCTCAAGGAGTCTGTTACATAGTCCCGCCACGAAGTCAAGACGAGGAATCCATCATCTTCGGTAAAGTCGAGCATCATCAAGACCTCCCGCCACTCGAGCCAGAACCAGATGCCGGCAGAATGCAACTCTACCAGTACACGGACAAGGCAAAGTACCTCATCCAAAAGATGGGTTACGACCTAAAGAGCAACAAAGGCCTCAACTATGGCAAGGGTCGACGTCTCCCTCTCCGGCTTCCAACTCCTAAAGGGAAGCCACGGGACTACTACAACCGGACTCGACGGAGGGTAGGCTATGTCACGCCACCATCAACTCCAGAGAGCTCAGACGCAGAAGAAGTAGAACATTCTCACTCGTCTGAAGCATCAACGTGGGATTCCAATACCAGTATCGGATCTGTCTTCAAGAGAGTGCTGTCAGCCAACATGACATCTGCACAATCTCAAGAAGAAGAAGGCGAAGACCAAGTGCCGGAATTCTTCGAAGAAGAACCCTGGGCTCAATGCCTAGGACAACAATGGGAGTCTCATTTTGAATTACGTGAACCTCCCACCGAAGACAAAGTCGAGCAGATCGACCTTGGGGATGGATCTTCTTCCAAACCCATCTTCATCAGCAAAAGCCTAAAAGGAGAAGACCGAGAGTCTTTAATCCAGCTGGCTAAAGAGTATATCGACGTCTTCGCCTGGAGCTACGAAGATATGCCGGGACTTGATCCCCAGGTCGCGATGCATAGGCTGAACATCCTACCTGATGCCAAGCCTATCAAACAACAGCAGCGGCGCTTCCGTCCGGACATTATGAACGCCATCGATCAGGAGGTGGACAAGCTCTTGACCAGCGACTTCATCCGTAAAGAGCAACACCCAGATTGGGTAGCCAACGTCGTCTCCGTCACCAAGAAGAATGGGAAGATACGAGTCTGTATCGACTTCAGGGACCTCAATTCTGCTTGCCCGAAGGACAAATTCTCGCTTCCAATCACTGACATTATGATCGACAACACATGTGGCTTCGAGTGCATGTCTTTCATGGACGGGTATTCGGGCTACAACCAGATCAAGATGTTCCCCGATGACGCAAAACATATGTCATTCAGGACTCCAAAGGGCGTTTTCTGTTACACAGTGATGCCCTTCGGCTTGAAGAACGCTGGTGCGACATATCAACGTGCTATGAGCACTATTTTCTGTCAGCACCTTCGCAAGACAGTCGAATGCTATGTTGATGACATCGCAGTCAAAAGATGTCTCAAAGGAGATCACCTACAAGACCTGAAGACAGTCTTCGATCTCATGCGGGCGCATCAACTCAAGATGAACCCCGCTAAATCCTTTCTGGGGGTTTCTAGCGGGAAGTTCTTGGGCTTCATCATCACGGCGAAAGGCATTCATGTCGATCCTGAGAAGACCAAAGCCATCCTTGATATGGACCCTCCGAAGAACCTTTGAGAACTTCGAGGCCTACAGGGACGTCTGGCATATATCCGGAGGTTCATAGCAAACCTGTCCGGCAAATGTCAACCCTTCACCCAGCTCAAGAAGAAGGGAGTCTCTTACGTCTGGACAGAGGAATGCCAAAAGGCTTTCGACGACATCAAAGCCTACTTGACGAGCCCACCAGTCCTGGTGGCACCCATCGCCGGCAAACCGTTTCTCCTTTATGTCCGTGCCATGGATCATTCCCTCGGCGCTCTGCTAGCTCAGAACAGCGATACAGGCTATGAGCAAGCAATCTACTACCTCAGTCGAACGCTCATCGGGGCCGAACACCGGTACAACTCCATCGAAAAGGAGTGTTTGGGTTTGGTGTTTGCCATCCAGAAGACTCGCCATTATGTCTTGGGCCAGACAATTCATGTCATTTTCCGAGTCAATCCGCTCAGAGTCCTCATGACGAAGCCAGGATCACTGAACTCCCGGCTAGCCACATGGACGATCCTGCTAACACCGTACAACATGGTGTTCGTTCCACAGAACGCTGTTAAGGGTCAAGCTCTGGCCGACTTCTTAGCTGTACACCCCATCCCAGAGTCCTCAAAACTCTATGAAAATATCCCGGATGAGGTCCAAGAATCAAACGTCACCGAAGAAAGCTCCGTCTGGAGGATGTTTTTCGATGGTGCTTCAAGAACAGGCCCCAAAGGCCAAATCGTCGCAGGAGTGGGGTGGTATTAGTCTCCCCCAATCAACTGGTCATCTAGCGTGCCTACTCCCTCTCGAAGCCGTGCTCCAACAATGTTGCCGAGTACAACGCGCTCATTATGGGACTCCAGCTAGCGCAACAGCTGGGGGTGAATCATCTGGAGGCCTACGGCGACTCGAAACTCATCGTAAACCAGATCAGAGGGCAATACAAAGTTCGCCATGAAGATCTGATCCCTTACCACGAAGTTGCATTGAACATCGTTTCAACCTTCACCGGGTTCTTCATAGAACATGTACCCCGTCTACAAAACTTGGAGGCCGACGCTCTGGCTGGCCTCGCGGCCTCACTGGCAGCGCCCCTCGGAACTTAACACTATGTCACCGTCGTCGGGAGAGACTTGGTCTGTCCTAAAAATAACCTATGCTCACACATAGCCCACGGCATGTCGACAAATATCGGTGTTAATATTCGAGACTGGAGGTTCCCGTTCATCGACTTCGCTGTCTACGAAATTCTTCCAGAGGACCCGAAGGAAGCCGTCTCAGTCAGGAGACGCTCTCTTCGATTCTACTATGATACAGCCACTAAAATATTGTACCGACGCTCCTACGATGGACTTCTCCTTCGATGTTTGTCTAACGAAGAAGCAGCCGAAGCCCTTCGAGAAGCTCACGATGGAACCTACGGGGCCCATCAACCTGGCCCTAAGTTGCAGGATCGACTACGACGCATGGTCTACTACTGGCCAACCATGGCCGCTGACGCTGTTGAATATGCTAAGAAGTGCCACGCGTGCCAACTTTACGCAGACTTCATATATACACCGTCAGAACCACTACATCCTACAGTCGCCTCCTGGCCCTTCGAAGCTTGGGGCATGGACGTTGTGGGACCGATCACCCCTCCTTCATCAAGAGGACACCGCTTCATCCTAGCAATCACCGACTACTTCTCCAAATGGGCAGAAGTAGTTCCGCTAGCAGAAGTGAAAAGCTCCAGAGTGATCAGCTTCATCAAGCGCCACGTCATCTACCATTTCGGGGTGCCCCGGAGGATCATCCACGATAATGGTCCTCAGTTCATCAGCCACATTTTCAGCAGATTCTATGATAAGAATCGTATTCAAAACGTGGCATCAACCACCTACAATCCGGCTGCAAACGGATTAGCAGAGGCGTTTAACAAGACTATCGTCAGGCTACTCAAAAAGGTCATGTCATCTAACAAATACGACTGGGACGAAAACCTTGGCGAATGCCTTTGGGCCTACCGCACAACGGTACGGACCCCAACAGGCAACACACCATTCTCCCTGGTCTATGAAAGTAAAGCGGTACTGCCTCTCGAGATTCAGATACCTTCACTTCGTGTAGCAATGACAAACCAACTCACAGAAGAAGACAATCAACGTCGTCGTCTGCGGGAACTGGAGGCACTTGATAAAAAGCGTCTCCTAGCTCAACAACGCATCGAACTCTACCAAGCCCGTATATCACAGGCTTTCAACAAGAAGGTCAAGCAGAGGACTTTCCAAGTTGGTGACCTGGTTCTGGCAGTCAGGAGATCGATGGTGTTAACTCACAAGACACCAGAAAAGTGTAAACCCAAGTAGGAAGGACCTTTCATCATAGAGACGGTATACTCAAATGGTGCTTACCGCCTCGCCAAACCCAATGGGGACTTGTTCATGATGCCCATCAACGGCAAGTTCCTAAAGAAGTACTACTCTTGACATCTTTCAGACATGTGCTTCCACCAGGGGATCTGTGGATTTAATCATTAAGACTCACAGATAATTCCCTTCCAACGAAATCATACGCTTCCGGAACCCAGCTGTTCCGTAAGCATCCTCCAGTAGAAGAACAACCACGTCCACATCACCTCTGAGTTGTCCCTCTACACCCTACAAAGCGAAATCTTGCACTCCGTAAGACTACGCTATCCTTCATGTTTACCACGTCCACATTACCTCTGAGTAAACATCTCATACAAACAATTCCTGCGTTGTCGTACATTGATCGCAGAACTTCCACGTCCACATCACCTCTGAGTAGTTTAGCGTATCCCCAAGGATCATTCCTACCACGTCCATAACACCTCTGAGTAGGAAGATTCTATCATTTGAACCCAATAGTTGCCACGTCCACATTACCTCTGAGCAAACATGTTGGTTCCTTCAAACTTATTATCTGTACCTAAAAGCCAAGGTACGCAAAAGATAATAGGTCCACACAAATCATCAAGTTTATGACAACAAAAATGAACACATCACAGAAAATTGTGTACTTCTTTATTTCTAAAAAAAAAGAGAGTAAAGGACTACACTATCCCCAGCAGAACTTCCATGTCCATATTACCTCTGAGTAGTTCTACGTATCCCCCTCCAGAGTCATTCCTACCACGTCCATATCACCTCTGAGTAGGAAAAGCTCTACCATCAATCCCATATTTACCACGTCCATATTACCTCTGAGTAAATATGTTGGTTCTCTCTCTCTCAACTTATTATCTGTACCTAAAACCAAGGTGCGCCATGGATGATAAGTCCACATAAATTCCCCAGTGGAAGTACCCAAACCTATCACGTCCATACTACCTCTGATAGGATTGTCAAACCTAAACAGCTCTACCATTCATGCTTCTTGTTCAAAGTATTTCAAAACATGTCCAAAAGTTTTAAAAACTTTGAAGGGAGTCTTGTAGAAGCATGAAAAAGAAGGAATCTTTCTTTTAATCCCACATCAGAAAGGAGAAGAAGGGAGGCCTCATTCCACTCTATATATAGAGACCTCTTGCCTCCTTTGAAAAGGGCACCAAAAATAAATAAAGAAAAGGGAGCCCGTTATCCAGGGAGCCCGTTCGAGCCACAAAAAGTTGCAGTTGTTCTTCTCTTCTTCTGGGTTGCTGCAGGTTCTTCACTCGCTGTCATGGCGAGGATAATTTGGACTCTGAGTACTATGTACCCCACAGGCTGGTACGAAGAAGTCCAAGGCGGTACGGGCCATGCGCCTCAAACGTGCTATGCCAGCAGTAAACCAGAAGCATGCGCTCACAATCATGCGCGCTGCTGATGGTAAGCTGTATAAGGTCGACTCAGGTGCTTCTGCGCCAGAAACGAGCCAACCTTTAAGGTCCTTGTCTCACTTGGGCACATCTATTGCGTTCACAACCAAGTCGAACAAGGCAAACCCAGTGGTCTTGAACTCCCGCGCCTCCTCTGGTTGTGTGTCTGAGGTCTGTTCAAGTCACTTTAAATGTTGTTCTCCCACTGTTGATCGGGAGATCAGGGGGCGCAGTATTCACTTGACCACCCCGGCGCTTGGCCTTGCCATGCGCCTGATGGGGGTGTAAAGGTGGCACTCTCACTTGACCACCCCGGCGCTTGGCCTTGCCATGCGTCTGATGGGGGTGTGAAGGTGGCACTCTCCTCTAACAATTTGCGTAATGTGATCATTCACAAACGCCGATCAGAAGAGCCGACCAACAAGCATAATGCGCCCCTCACAGGGCACACTTGTGCTACGGTCGCCATCAACTGCTGCTACCGCAAGACAGTGGCTCCACCACCAAGGCAGTCTGTGTTCCAACAGTTGCAACCTGCTGTACCTGTCTTCCAGCACATCATTCCACCCCGTCAGAGTGAATCACTTTCTCGCCAACGTACAGGCGCATCTACCAGCCTGGGGCTCTTATCTTCTGAAGGAGTTCACTATCAAAGCTTCTTCGAACAAGGAGAACCATTATCCACAGTACAACGTCATGCCTAGGAGGATGATCAGTCGAATCCATCTTCGTCGAGAAGTCAAGGGAGAGACAACAAAACTCTCTCAAACTGTTGCTGTTCATAGGCCAGGGCAAATCAAACCCATGCGCCAAATGACAACCTTTCCGAAGTTAGTGCAATGAACTTGTATTCATGATGATGAATTCGCCCCTTCGAATTCAGCTAAGTCAGAGAGCCATCAATTCTCCGAAGAACTCAACAGTCGAACTAATGAAGATGCGTCATACAAACAGATGCACCGGCCAGACCGCGCATCACACAGACGTGCCCTACAACATCAAGCGCATCACACAGACGCGCCCTTCAGCACCAAGCGCATCACAGGCGATGCGCCCCCCATGCGTTCCCCATACGCCTAGTGGAACGCCAATCGACGCGCCCACTCAGTTGTCCATTGAATGTCTGAAACATTAAATGCTGAACTGACAGAGTTGGCAGCACGCCTCCCGAAGTCTGAACAGTTGACAGCTTTTTCAGAAGACTAAGCGTCGCCAACATCAGCATCATCATTACTTTACTCCGACGGCTACTGCCACGTGGCCACCCAACCACTCGCATGCGCCTCCGCAGCCATACGCTCAAATTCGCATGCGCCTCAAAAGCCATGCGCCTCAGACTTTTTACTGATCCCTAAAGACAGAAGGAAAGTCTCCATTCGAAGATCTGCATGCGCCACAAAAGCCATGCGCCCTGAATGGTTCGTGACTCCTAAAGGTTACGAGCCAAAGTCTCCTCATGCGCCCAATCCTAGGTGTATTCCACCAGATCATCCCCCCCATCAAATCCGAGATCTCCGAGCCTTGAGTCAACGACATATGTCCTTTGACTCAACTCACCCAAGATTTCAGCAACAGAAAGATCTTCTCCTCTGCTACGTGCTGACTCACAACAGCAGTATGAAGAATTCAACCCCTCGATCAGGACGCATCGTCCATGCGCCTCCATCAGCAATCACCACGTGGCGTCCCCACGCACCGGCGCATCCTACATGCGCGCAAGAGCAGCCAGCCTGTAAAGTTATAAATAGAGGGATCATTTCCTTCTCACACACGCATAAAAAAGGGCACAGAATATCCAATGAACGAACATATCACCAGAGAGGCAGATACGGACACTCAACGTCTTCCTCCTCTCAGCAAGCTCCAGCACCCAGAGCAATCCAAACCTTCAGAGAACCGATAACCGTCGTCAGTTCGTCAACGGAGTCAACGCATTACCACTCACTCCATCGGCACAAGGGACCCAGATAAACAAAAGTGTACTCCTAGGACTACATCTAAGTCCTATATTATAACACTGTTTTGTTTGTATTGAAATTTGCAATCAAAGAATTTTAATGGCAAACATAAACCCGTTAGTATTTTTCAAAAATATCTACGGGCTTACCTGTATGGAACTTGTATTTCACGCAGCATGCCGACAAGCATTCAATCAAGCCATCGCAACGGACATTCCAACAATGAAACATCTTTCGAAAATTCGAGGAAACATAACTGTGCTCTGATACCAATTTGTCACGCCCCGAGTCGGCAACGTTCGTCCCCGAAACTTAATTTTGCCGATTCGATCATCCTCGCTAAGGCGTGATGCCGTACGAGTCTGGAATTGCACTCGTACAAGGCAGAACGTTACGTTATATTTGATATAAATATGCCAAGTTGAAACTTCACAAATTACATCAGAATTTAAGACGCAGTATAGGAAGATAGAAATGCTTTTCATTCATAGCTTGCAACGAAGTGCAAGTCGTAATTATATTGGATGCCATTGCGGCTACATTGATTGAAAACAGAAAGAAAATACATTCGACAAGTTGCCTGAACTACGCTTGCCGTCCCATACATTCGCCCCTTTATACATAAGCCGTCGACTTGAATTGGCTTCAAAATACTTCAGCATAGGAAGAGCTTCAAAACACCTCTCCGTACTTCAGCTTCGTTTTAGGTTGGAGCGCCCGCCGCACCTGGAGAAATTGGGGGAGGGGATTAGCACACTTGCTAAGTGGACGAGATGAACCAACTCGTCTAAACCGACTCTGATTGTTAGGGTAGGCATGCTTTAGAGTTGTCTTTCTATTAGAACTAAATGAATTCAGTTCATATTCGATAGCCGTCTTTGAGTAATAAAGCATACAGTATAGCATCGCAGTTTATCATATTTCTTACCACGGCCGTGCTCGTCCCAACATAAAAACAGAGATAATATTTACCCTGCATAAGGCAATAGGTGAGCATGCAACTATCTTATATGCGGTCATTGGTGCTACGCACCACTAGGGACTTATTCGAAGTTGGCATGCGATACTACCTTTTCAGCCTAGGTTGCAAGCCTTACTGAAGGTCCCGCATGCCTCGCGCCGAAGCACGATAAATTATTCCCCATAGGACGAATCGGTTCCGATGCCCCGGATACTGTTTCGAAGAAAACAAACTTGTGCACAAGCTGTCCATGACCATGCCTATGTGCGAACAGTTTCATATATGCAAACAGTTTCGTATAGCACGGATAGTATCGAACGACATTATCATTTCTCGCAACTCATGCAACGATTTATTTTCCCCAAAGCCGTACACCGATTTAGCATCCCGTGGGCACCAAATTGTCCGAGGCATCATAACCCATGATCGACGTTTCACATTATTTTGTAGCACGTAAAATAGTCTATCTTTTTACTAGAACCTTAAACTTTTCTGTTTATGTGAGAAACTTGTATTTTTCAGAGTAGATTACTCAAAATCAATACGTTTTTTCCCGAGTTCTTGACCTTAGTGGATTGGCATACAATTAACTTGGCATCGTTCGATTTGAATGAATTCGAAGCAAGGAATAAGTTTGCGGGACAGAGTAGAAAAGAAGGGTCGAATCACCCACCGATTACTTTGCTTCGTGCCGATCGTCCAAGCGCTACGCAACGTCAATCCTTAGTTACGCGAGCTCCTGCAATGGCACCAACGCTTTGTTATAATTCCTTCTTTCCTCCTTGCATCGAAATTGTAATTGCATCCATGAAAACGACGCGAAAGCACTTCATCAAGCCCAGCGGCAAAGCTCCAAGAAAACCATACAGCGGTCCGGTCCCGTCGAAGGGACTCTTATAGAGAGCTCACTCGCCGAGACGCAGCCCGCTGCATCTAGGACTTATTCCAACAGAAGTCGTTCCATTAGTTGGATCGATTCTCGCTACTTCCGTCCAAATTGATTTGAATCGATGCCGCAAGGCGTTATCGTTTACCAAGCTTAGCGATCGAGTCAGATGGCCATCTAAGTTCCCGACCGATCTGACTCGGCGCTAGCATATTATGAAGTTCCGTCGTCTATCGAAAGCGAGGCGCTACAGCATCACCCTCAGCGGACTCTCCTGTCAATACTTCTGCAGCTACCTGTGCATCCTCGCCACTCGGTGCCGAGCCACCAGCAACCACTTCGGCCTCAGCCACCGTAGCCGGCACCATCCCAAAAGCTTCTATATCATCTCCCGGCACCTCAACAGATGTATGGCGTGTCGCAGAAGACATCTCGCTAGCAGAACCACACCCAGGAAATTCTTTTTTCATAAAAAGTTACATCACGGGACACAAAAAATTCACCAGTCTCCAAGTCATACAATTTCTATCCCTTTTTATCAAGTGGATATCCAACAAAGATAAATTTTCTACTCCTGCTAGCAAATTTATCATGTCGGGATTTCAAATCATACGCATAGCACAGACAACCAAAAATACGTAGATGATCATACGAAGGAGCCGAACCATATAAAACTTCATAAGGAGACTTAAAATGCAAGATACTAGAAGGTGTTCTATTTATCAGATAACATGCACTCAGAATACATTCTCCCCAAAAATCCACAGAAAGAGAACCCTGAAATCTCAATGCCATGGCTACATTTAAAATATGTCGATATTTTCTTTCCACCCTTCCATTCTGTTGAGGTGTCCCAATACAGGATGTTTGGAACAATATACCTTGAGATGAAAAATAATCTCGTAAACAATTAAATTCAGTGCCATTGTCATTTCGCATACGACGTACATCGGCCCCAAACTGATGCTTCACCATAGCAATGAATTTAAGAAACATAGAGTAGACAGCACACTTATCCTCCAACAAAATAACCCAAACAGCTCTAGAAAAATCATCCACCAAAGTCAAAAAATATCGTGCCCCATTAGATGACGGAACACGATATGGTCCCCATAGATCACAGTATATAAGTTCAAAGCATCTCAAAGCACGACTACTACTATCAGGAAAAGCATCACGAGTCTGTTTAGCTTGATGACAAATATCACAAGCCTTATGAGAAAACACACTACTACCAGAAAGAAAAGGTAAAGTCTGCATTACTTTATCTGAAGGATGCCCCAGTCTACTATGCCAAACCTCGGAATCACTCTCTCTGCATGCCAGGATCACCGAAGCCAAAGAAGCTGGAACCTCCCCCAAGAAGTAAAGTCCACCCCTTTGTTCACCTGCTCCAATCACCATCCTCGTACTTCGGTCCTGAACAAAACACAAATCAGGAGTAAATAACATATCATAATTTTTGGTACCAATCAATTGTGAGACAGATATCAAGTTGCAAGTCAATGTCGAAACGTAAAGAACATCCGTCAATACCAATAAAGCAGTCAAAAATACTTTGCCTCTTAGAACAGCCTCAATAGTGCTCCAATCAGGCAAAGTCACAGGACAGACAGGGCCCTCAAAGCAATCAACTAAACAATTACGAGAACCTGTCGCATGAAGAGTAGCCCCAGTATCGAATATCCAAGTGACAGAATAATTCTTACCCATCAGATGACCAGAGTTTGAAGGACCAGGGTTGGAAGGATTGTCGTTACCCAGCAAGCTCATCAGTTTCTGCCATTGTTCACCTGAGAGTGGTGAAGGATACCCTCCATGTATCATGTCCACCGAACTCCCAGCAAAACCAGCAGGGACACCATGACCAACAGCGGCGACATGATGAACAACCCCTGCGCCACCAGCACCATGTCCTCCATCACGTCTCTATGGTAGTGTCGGGCCTCTGCCACCACCAGCACCACGTCCGCCCTCATGCCGAGGACGAGTCTCCCACCACTCTGGATAGTCAATCTTGGCAAAGCAAGTTGCAACATCATGACCTGTTTTCTTGCAATGAGTACAAATTATACCTGATTTGTCCCTGGAATCTGAGGTTCTACTATTAGAAGTAGTAGAAATACGAGGTGAAGTCTTGATAGCCAGCGCCATCACCTCCTCAGTAGCGGATTGCACCTGAGATTTTTGTATATCCTCCTCCTCACGGACTGCCTGGTATGCCCGATCTAAACTTGGCTAAGGATCATGAGCCAAAGATTAGATCGGGTATGACCATACAACTCAGCATTCAACCCATACATAAAGTCCAGAAAGTGGTCTTCATCCCTCATAGCCTGTAGCTTTGCAGCAAGTTCACCACAGGTACAAGTAGGCAATGGTAAATAAGCAGCTTGTTCATCCCATAAAGACTGCAAATTTCCAAAGTAGGTTTCCACAGACATCGACGCCGTTCGTTTGCACTCGGCCAAAGCCACCTTAATTTGCTGCTTCCGAGTGCCATTGCTAACAACAAATCTTTTCTCCAACAAGTTCCACAATGGATAAACCTCCTCAAAGTACGACAAAGATTTCTTCAGAGACGGATCAATGGTATTAAGAACCCATTGAACCAATAGTGCTTGCACATATCTCCAATCAAGCAATTTACTAGCATCACTAACAGGTTTGAGTTCAGTACCTTCCAGAAAGGTGATCTTTCGCCTAGAGATCAGGGAAAGACGTATCAACCGAGACCACTCAGCATAGTTCGGTCCACAGAAAACAATAGGAGTAATGATATTTTCTGGTTGATCAACAGAAGTCAGAAAATATGGATCCTTCGGATTAGGATAATTGGGGTTGTGTGCACCGCCACCGCCAGTCGCGACGGAGTAGCTGGACGCAGCATCATCTGCCATCGCGGATGTCGGGTGCACAAAAATTTTGTACAACTCCGACGAATCGGCCGCTGATGGACGGGATCGGCGGCGAATCGACTGCGATCAGGGGCGCCGGATCTGGCGCGTAGGGGCGAGCGGATGTCGGGTGTACAAAATTTTGTACAACGCCTGACGAATCCGCCGCTGATGGACGGGGTCAGCGGCGAATCGGCCGCGAATCGGCGCGGATCGGGCGGATCGGCGCGGATCTGGCGGATCGGTCGGCTCGGACGGAGCCGGAAAGCCGCAAGCGGATCAGGGGCGTGGCACGATCGGCGCAGAACAGGAGCGAGTGGTCGTCACCAGCCCGCCGAGGGACTCGCCGAAGAGGAAGGCCGGGGTCTGGCGAGCGTCGGGGCCGGAATAGGGGCGCGCGGTCGACGTGGTCCGCGCAGTCGGCGAGGAACAGGGGCGCGCGGTCGGCATGGAATAGGGGCGCACGGTCGGCGCGGGAGGGTCGGCGCGGTCGGCGCGCGGGAGGGCGCGGGAGGGCATGCGTTGGGGGGGTCAGGCGCGGGAGCGGGCGTCGGCCGCGTTCGTCGTCGGATCGGTCAGGTTTTTTTTTGGGAGATGACGGCTAGGGTTTTTCGGGTGACTCTGATACCATGTAGGAAATAATAATGCCTTGTTCTCATTGATGGGGTAAGTTTACAATATATATAGTGCTACATTATTGGGCTTATGGGCCATATTTACATTAGGTACAAATATAATCTAACAGAGACAAATGACATCAAATGGATTTAAAATTTTAAAGCCAGTACCTTTCCACATTCATGCTAAAGTTTGAGAACACATCAAGCTGGAATGATCAAGAAAATTTATAATGTTATTTTTTATTACAAATAACCCATGTTGAAATATCTTTTATTCATGCACAAAACTGTAAATATTAATCAGGCCCACACAGACATGTAACTTTTTTTTTGTTATTGTATTAAATGTATATTTCTGTCTCATGCAGGTTATTGGACTCTATGTTGGTATTGCTACTGTAGGCGTCTTTATCATATCGTACACACATGGATCCTTCCTGGGAATTGACTTGAGTGGTGATGGGCATAACCTTGTTACCTATTCCCAGCTCTCAAACTGGGGCCAGTGTTCATCCTGGGAGAACTTTATCGTCACCCCCTTCACTGCTGGTAAAATGTTTCCTCCTTTGATAACCCATGTGACTTCCACACAGGTAAAGTGAAGGCAATGACCCTTTCTCTCTGTCTTGGTGGCCATCGAGATGTTCAATTCACTCAATGCCCTATCTGACGATGGAAGCCTCTTGAGCTTGCAACCGTGGGCCAACCCATGGCTTCTCTTGGCCATGTTCATTTCGTTTGTGTTAAGTGTTATATTAGAACTATTAGTTAGTGGGCTTTAGTCCCACATTGCTTAGAACAATAGGAGAAGGGACTAGCCTCTCCTCTATATATATCTCTCAAAATCAATAAAATTAATCCATTATTCAACTCTACATGGTATTAGAGCCATAACCCATCCACCCATCTCCCTCTTCACAAAAAAAAAACTAACCCTAACCTACCGCCACAGCCCCCCTTCCTTGTCGCCCCATATCAGCCCCCCTCCTCTCCTTGATAATGTTGTCGCAGCCTCTACTACTACTGCTACTGCACCGCCACAATGCCCCCTAACCCCCCTTGCCTCCCCCCTATCAGCCCCCTCGTTGCTGCCACTATCGCCGCCTCTACTGCTACTGCTACTGCTGCCACCCCTACTGCCCCCCCTCCCGCCCCTGTCAGCCCCCCTCTCTCTCCCCCTCCTGTCAGCCCCTCCTCCTTCCTGGCATCCCCAACCCCTCTCCATGGGTCGAGTACAAAATCCTAACCCTTTTCCCTTTCCACCTGCCGCCGCCCAACCACTCCAAACCCTAACCTAGCTTTTTTTTTAAATGTGTTGGGATTCTTCGAGGGTAAACATTTTTGTTTGCTTCGAACCTCAGACTCTCATTCAATTGACTTGAGTTTTTATAGGGTAAACATTTGGTTTGTTTGCTGGAACCTCTGACTCTCAATGTTAAAATATAAAAATTCACAAAGAGCAAACATATGGTTGGTTTGCATGAATCTTTATTTCTTTCCTTGATCTTCACATCGGGATCTAACAGAAGGTAACTTGGGTTATCTCTCTATCCGGCTTGTGTGATCCACATTCTCTGCCTCCTATGGACGTGCTGGTTCTGGCTAACTTTCTAGCGTATTAGCAGCGTTGATGTGATTATCCAGTTGAAAATTTTAAATCGACAGTCGACTCAGGAATCCTGAAGGATGAATAGCAGTACTACAGACACTAGTGTCGGCAACGCAATGGCAGGACCAACAGGTACCAGTACGACGATTTTCTCAATTCAACTAGTCGATCGACGGATGGAAAGACCAGAAGGATACTCGACATGGAAAAAGAAGGTCGAAAAGACGCTTCATGGAATGCGATTGTCCAAACATCTAACTGACAACCCTCCAGTAGAGAATGATCCTATATTTGAGCAATGGGAGACAGATGATAGTCGACTGTTTACACAGTTGCTGAAGAAATTATGGGAGGTCATGGCGGCGACGTTTGATGGCAAATGCGATTTGTGTCATATCTATGACTCGGTCGTTGGTGTCTACCAAGCCAATCAGGAGGACAAATTTCATAAGGACTATTTCCGAGCCTTTAAGACTATGACTGATGAGATCGATCGCGTCTTACCTCTTACGATGGATATTAATGAAGCAAAAGCTAAACGGGGTTATCTTGCCTCTCTCCGTCCTGATGCGAATTCTACTAGCTCTTAGATAATTGCTGGATCTGACGTTCCGTCCCTGTTGGAAGCACATTGTCGTATCCTTCGGGCCGCAAAAGTTGTTGAGACCACTCCGAATGATACTCCTGTCGATCGCTCTGCTCTTGGTGTTGCTCGTACGAGATTTCGTGGTGGCCATGGTGGCCGTGGTGGCCGACGTGGTGGTCGAAATGTCATAATGGGGGACGTGGAAATAGCGGTCGTGATGGAGGAAGACCGCATACATACTTTAATTGTGGTCAACTTAGCCATTTCTACTGGCAGTGCACTAAATCACATGCTGCTAATATCACAAATGATGCTCCTGATGATGGTGTCCGATCTGTTCAGATGACATCAGATTCATATACCGAGTTCCTTGATTTCCAGGCTCAACGTTGTGGTGAAGCTTTCACGTTTGAATCCACAGTCGGATACTCAGCAACATGCATAGTTAAACCCAAGCAGAGGGTAATTGACTCTAGTGTGTCTTCTCACATGACTGGTGACCTAAGTATGATACATGATTATGTTCCTGTCCGTCGTATTTTTGGTATTACGGTTGCCAATGGAGGTTCCTTGACAGTCCGAGGACATGGAAGTGCCAGTCTTTTTTCTGGATTGTCTCTCAATTCTATATTACTTACACTTGAAAATCCGTTCAGTTTAATTTCTATTAGTCAGTACTCATGAACTGCATTACTCGATAATATTTTTTTCTGATGGTTGCATTTTTCAGGACCTGAAAACTGGAAAGACTATCGGTAAGGGATATGTGGCTGGAGGCTGGTACCTGTTTGACGCACCTTCTTCTGTTGTCTGTACCAACGTGAAACTCGATCTTTTCGAGTTACATTGTCAGTTAGGCCATCCATTAACCCATGCTCTCCAGAAAATATACCCTTCTTTAGATATCCCTGCTTCTTTTCATTGTGAGTTGTGTAGTTTAGCTAAGCGTCACCGGATTCCGTATCCGGTGAGTCATAATAAAATTGTATCAACACCTTTCGAGTTGGTACATTCTGATGCATGGGGACCTTGTCCGATTAAATCAATAAAGGGTTTTAAGTACTTTGTTACATTTGTTGATAATTACTCACGTGTCACTTTTGTTTATCTGATAAAAAATCGTTCCAAATTATTTAACATTTGGTGTAATTTTTATGCCGAAATAAAAATACAATTTGGTGTTCCTATTAAAAAAATTTAAAGTGACAATGGTCGTGAGTATTTATCTCATGAGCTTGATAGTCATCTGGCCTGTAATGGCATTATCCACCAAACTTCTTGTACGTACACACCACAACAAAATGGTGTGGCCGAGCGCAAGAATCACCATCTCTTGGAAATAATACGCGCTCTTATGTTTCAAGCACGTACTCTCAAGAGATTTTGGTCGGATGCGGTTCTTACCGCTTGTTACTTTATTAACCGCATGCCATCATCAGTCTTCAATGGTAGTACTTCCTTTTCCAGGCTCTTTTTCGGACGAGAGCCATTTCCTCTACCTCTTAAAATTTTTGGTTGCTTATGCTATGTTTGGGATACTCAACCGACTCTTTCAAAATTAGATCCTAAGGCAATACATTATATTTTCTTGGGTACCCTAAAGATCAGAAAGGGTATCAAAGTTTTTCACCTATCTTGAAGAGATATTTTTTCACTCGGGATGTTACTTTTGTCGAAACCGAATTTCCTCCACTCCCACAATCAACGGGTCCGATTTTCCAAGTTTATCCAGAAGAGAGTTTTTTAATATTTTATGATCAATCACAACAGCCGCCCTTACGGGTGCCCTCCCTTATCGAGCAAGTCAACCGGTCTGATGGTCCACATATACCGATTCAGTCTGCGCCGACGTAACCAGAACAAACATCGCCACTGGTGCCTACAACGTCATCCTCCTCTGGCACTACCAAAATACAGTAAAATAGCGACGCCTATTTAGCGATGGATGTATTCCGTCGCTAATAGCGACGGACACCCGACTAAATGGCGACGGTTTGCCGTCGAATTGCAGCCAATAATTTTTTCAATTTTAAGGATAAAACTCGATCGCACATCCGTCGCTATATCGTCGAAAATATAGCGACGGACAAACAAGCCATCGCTACGTCATCGTCCAGTTGTCAATAATTGGCGAAAAAATATTGAAAAACTTGGCACGAAAATTAGCGACCACATAGCAACGGATTATCCGTCGACAAACTAACGGGGGTATAGTGATGGCTTGGCGACGGATATATCCGTCGCTAAAGACTTTGCCCTAACTTAAAACGAACCGACGGGGGGGGGGGGGGGATTTTTCATTCCCCCCAAAAGTTGGTTTGTGTGATGTATGTTGGTTTATGTGATGTAGGTTGGTTTGTGTGATGTATATTGGTGTGTGATGTATGTTGGTTTGTGTGATGTATTTGTGATGGATATTTGTATATTGGTGTGTTATGTATATTGGTTTGTTGGTTTTTGTGACGTGTGATGCATATTATGATGTTTCGATTTTTCGGATGTTATATGAACAGGGAATGCTCTGTTTTATGTAAAAAACATTTCAAAATTTTTCCAGATAGCGGCGGACTAGCGACTACAGAGCGACGGAAGGCGACGGCTAAGCGATGAAATTTCCGTCGCTAACTGGAGAATTTCCAGTTAGCGACGGATGGCGACCACCAAGCGATGGATTATCCGTCGATAAGGTTCTGGAAATATGAAATATTTCCAGCACCTAAGCAACGAATTATCTGCCGCAATTCCGTCGCTAGTAGTCGGTAACCACTTTTCGACAGATTATCCGTTGCCAACACCGCAACTAATTGGCGACAACCTAGCGACAACGAACGACGGATTAGCGACGGATTATTCGTCGCTTAGTTTCTCTAACCATGAAAGATTTTCAGAACCTAAGCTACGGATATTCCGTCGCTAATCCGTCACACATTAGCGATTATTATCGACGGATTTGCGACAAATTTTGCATATCAGAACCTCTCTGATACGCGTTTACCGACATATTACCGACGGACTTGTCCATTGGCTAACCGTCGCCAAATATATGAATCTTGCTGATACTTGAATTGATGAAAGTCCGTCGGCTAACCATCGCTAAGTATACGAATCATGCTGACGGTAATCCATCGCTAAGTTATCGAATGGCAACAACTTAGCGACAGATATGTTTAGCGACGAGGTATTTCCCGACAGATTTTTTTAGCCAAAATCAGTCGATAGTCCGTCGCTAAATCTATTTGCCGACGGATTAGCGACGGATACGGTCGTCACTAATCCGTTAAATTTTGGTAGTCTGGCTCTACTGATTCGCCACCGCCTACTCCACCAGCAGCTCCACCTATTCCACCTGCAGACCCCCTTCTCAACCGGCAGTTCATCCTCGTCGTGTATGTCGTGATCATCCCTTGTATGTTGACAGCTACAAGGACTTACAAGTCACACTCAGTCTCTGGTGGCTACTATTGATGGAATTCAGATACCCAAAAATGCTGAGGAGGGTCTCAAACATTCTGGTTGACGTGCTGTTATAAACGAGGAGATGAAAGCTCTCTGAAAGAATCATATTTGGGACTTAGTCGACTTACCTACTGGTAAACAGGCAGTAGGTTACAAATTGGTGTTCACGATCAAGGTGAAACCGGATGACACTCTTGATCGACTAAAGGCGCATCTTGTAGCCAAAGGATATTCTCAGATATATGGTGAGGATTACTTCGAGACATGTCACTCCCGATCCCGATATACGTATTCTTTCATGAATTCTGTACATGATATCCTGTATTTAGCATATGCATAATTCTATTTATTATTTATTAATGGTTGCATGTAGCCTTTAAGCATGTCATTAGTGGAATTGTTAGAGCATGTTTAGAGATTAGGGTTTTATTAAGCCAACCCTCATCCACTATAAATAATCTCTTCCACACTCTCTTTCCTCATTCACTCTCTTATTCATTTTTCTCAACCACCAACCCACTTAGGCAAGTACAACTTACTCAAAAGTGGAGATTTTTACATTTTTCATTCTTGATTTTTCCTTTAATATTATTTATTTATATTGTTCTTCTCATCATCCTCTACAAGTTTAGTACTTGGTATTTTCGATTTTAATGGATGGATTCTTGTAGATCTAAGTTTACGTCATTTTTGGTTTTCTTGGATTTTGATCTATCAAACTTACTGGTTTTCGAAAACTAATTATTCCATGTGGTAGAGAATTGATTCTACACAATTTTGACCTTTGAAAAGTTAGATTTCGACTTGTTTTGAGGAAGTTATGGCCAAGTAAAATTTGGACATCTTCTATGTTCATCTGTCCTGGTTCTGGCAGGGACGATGAATAGTGCTGACCGCATAGTGCCAGTCCGCATAGATGCATAGTGCTGGCCGCATAGATGCATAGTGCTGGCCGTATAGTGCCAGGCCGCATAGACGCATAGTGCTGGCCGTATAGTGCCAGTCCGCATAGACGCATAATGCCAGTCCGTATAGATGCATAGTGCTAGCCACATAGTGCCAGTCCGTATAGATGCATAGTGCTGACCGCATAGTGCCAATTCATATAGATGCATAGTGCCAGTCTGCATAGATACATAGTGCTGGCCGCATAGTGCCAGTCCGCATAGATGCATAGTGCCAGTGTCAGTCCGCATAGATGCATAGTGCCAGTCCGCATAGATGCATAGTGCCGGCCGCATACTGCCAGTCCGTATAGATGTATAGTACTGGCCGCATAGTGCCAGTCTGCATAGATGCATAGTGCCAGTCCGCATAGATGCATAGTGCAGCATAGTGCATATTTTGGTTGTTTTTGGCTGTTTTATGTCCTATTTGGCTGATTTATTGCCAGAATTTCGTCCAACACAAAACATGAAAGTTGTAGATCTTTATCTTGGCTTCAAGAATTTTCATGTCTCACTTTAACCAGAATTCATATGTGACTTATGGCACCTTGTATCTTGTGCACATTTTACCTTGCACTTTTGTCCGTGCGCCGTTTGGGCCACTTCATGACTTGCGAGCACTTCATGCCCTAAGTACGTAGTGCCTTCTTGTTATCTTTGCTCTTGTGTCTTGGTCTTCATTCCTGATCTGACTACCTATGTGTTTACTGGATAACCCTATGTGTGTACTAAGGTACAATCTATGTGAGCACTGAGGTGCTATCCTATGTGCTAAGTGTTCCTATGTGATACCTGCCAGTACCTCCAAGAGTCCAACATTTACATAGCGAATGGTCGGTAGCAATGACGTGGTATATGTTGTGTGTTGCATTACACCAAGAAGGGGGTACATACGTATGACTCCATGAGCCAGTACCGATCCCTTCTTGGGGTACTCGTACAATGTATGACATCTAGAAAAGTGAGCATGTGACCACAACATGTGAACTCCGAGGATAACCTAGGGATTAACTAGGCAACTAACTTGGTAGATGTATTGGGTGGGAAGAATCCCGAGATCGTGCCATACTAGCCACCCCAGGTCCAGTCCTGACGTGTCGGGTTGGCCGCCATGAATATGGTTTCATTCGCCTCTAACGGATGGCTATATCCGACTTCTACGAGCTGTATGTTATATGTTTTAGCACGGTAGCCCTCCGGGAGACCGGTGCATAATCAATGTGCTATATGTTTAATGGTTTGGCTAGCCCTACTGAGTTGACACGATTTGAGGATCACTTTAATCAGTATCGCGGGGATAACTCTGCCGAATATAAAGAGCCGCATGAAAGAATGGCCGCTTGAAAACGACTTAACTGTGCCTTGTAACTTTCGTTAGTAGCTGAGGGACATGGACTGTCATGGTGCGTGGTCCAACCCATGTCCTTGTTTGGTTGTTGGGTTGGACTATCGTGTTGTGACAGGCTATGGATCGAGGTTACGACCGAAAGCTTTTATTATTACTAGTATTATTATTTTATGCTTAGGTTTTATCTCACTCTTTTGTGCTCCCCTGTGGTACTTGCTATTCGGGGCTGACCCCGCTGGTTTTGTTTGGCCAGATCACGTAGCAGAGCCTGAGGATCCGACCTTCCTTTCTGACGTCAATGGTGCATACTAGGAGCATGTCTGGCGGAAGACTTGAGTGGGTTTCTTATCCACCACTCTAGTTTTTATCACTTATGTTCTGGCGTTTAGCTACCGGCACCTGTTTAGCCGGTTAATCTGAATATTTTGTCTTTTGCATAATTGTAATTAAATCAGACTGCAGCTGAATACCATTATGTACTTATGACTCTCTGGGCTAGCTAACTTATAAAGCTAGATCCCTATGATCATTTTGATGAAGTGTCGGGAACGCCTTACTGCTTTATCTCATATGCTCATTAATTGATGTTTTCTTGCTTTGAATGATTGAGACATAGATGCTCTGTGAGACCATAGGAGACTTGATTGTAGCATGCACCCCCTTGTCTCTTGACAGCCATGATCGCCGTATGACGTTTGCATACCTCATATGGAGTAGCTGGCCTAGTCCGTCTCCGTATTTCGGTACTGGGCGTGACAAGATCATCTCTCATGTTGCCAAAATGATATCTGTTCGTATCCTAATGGCCTTAACTATTCGCTATGACTGGCCGTTGTTTCAGCTGGATATCAAGAATGCTTTCCTCCACGGGGATCTTAATGAAGAGGTATATGTATTACAACCTCCCGGGTTCGTTGCAAGGGAGGGTAAAGTGTGTCATTTACGAAAGGTCCTCTATGGTCTAAAGCAATCACCTCGTGCGTGGTTTGGTTGATTTACATATGTTGTTACTCAGTTTGGCATGTGTCAATCGAAGAAAGACCATTCGATATTCTATCGACAAACATCTACTGAAAGGATACTACTTAGTGTCTATGTTGATGATATTATAATCATGGGAGACGACAGTCAGGGATTGCAGGTCTCAAGAAGTTTTTGGGAGAACAATTTCAAACCAAGGATATGGGATCCTTGAACTATTTCTTGGGCATTGAGGTCACACGAAGTAAGCGGGACATTGTAATGTCTCAGAAAAAGTATGTGATGGACATATATACTAAATGATGTAGGCATGATACAAGTCGAGGGAGCAACCTCATCTATGGATCCAGGGGCAAAATTACTTTTAGACGAATGGGTCCTGATGACCAATCCAGATCAGTATCATCGAGTAGTTGAAAAACTCAACTACATGACGGTCATGACTCATCCGGACATTTCTTTTGCAGTGAGTGTTGCAAGAAGATTTATGACTTCTCCAAGAGTTTTACACTGGCAAGCAGTTCTCAGAATCCTGTGTTATCTAGCCAAGAATCCAGAAAAAGAAATTCGGATGGAGAATCATGGACACACTCGTATTGAGTATTTTACTAATACTGACTGGGGAGCAAGCCTAGCATGATAGACGATCTACATCTGGCTACTCAGTATTTTTTGGCAGAAATCTAGTATCATAGAAGAGCAAGAAACAAAGTGTGATAGCAAGCTCAAGCTCAGAAGCAGAATATCGCGCTATTGCTCATGGCACATTAGAAGTATTATATATGAAGCATCTTTTACATGAACTGGGAGAAGATGCAGGATCTCAAGCGGCAGGTCTATGGTGTGACAACCAATCTGCTATCCATATTGCCAACCCCGTATTTCATGAAAGAACAAAGCATATTGAAATTGATATCCACTTTGTTCGTGATGAGTATACAAAGGGAGTGATAAAATTTCAACATGTGAGGACCGGCGACAGATAGCTGATATCTTCACAACGTCTCTTTTGAGTCCTCGGGTTCAATATCTATGTAACAAGCTGGACATGATTGATATCTATGCTCCAGCTTGAGGACGGGTGTTAGGTGTTATATTATAACTATTAGTTAGTGGGCTTTAGTCCCACATTGCTTAGAATAATAGGAGAAGGGGCTAGCCTCTCCTATATATATATGTATCTCTCAATATCGATAAAATTAATCCATTATTCAACTCTACAATTTGGTTTGCACTTTTGATCTTATATGTCCCATTCCTTGCTAAAGTGTTCGAAATCGTGCCCCTGAGCCTTAATGAATGGCTCCTAGTGTTAGCGGTTACTTTGCCAGTGACTCTCATCGATGAGGTTCTTGTTAGTCCCGGGGCTTGATCAAAGATGGTAGACTCGATGTCGAGATCAGAGGTTCAACAAACGTTCACCTTCTGATTATTCTCGAGATCCAAAAGGAACACTATAATATAAATCTGATTACAAAAGCAACAATAATCAAAAAGGAAATCTTACGTTCTTCCTCGCAATCGCAGTTGCTGACGGACAGAACTGAGTTCAGAAAATAAATCTCACATTTTTCCTTGCAATCGCAGTTGCAGACGGACAGAACTGAGTTACAACTCAGATGAAGGAGAAGAAAGAAGAAAAAAGAAAAGAAAAGGTTCTTGCTGGGGTGATTAAGATCACCGTTGCTCAAAGCAAGATTCGTCCCAACACGATCTGCTCCCAGGAACCAACAAGTTCACGAAGAACTTCTGGAACGCTCGTAAGTCAATATTTGAGACTTGAACGGGCTTCCTGGACTTTATAGACTCCCTTAACTCTCTTCTTGGTGCATCTTTCAAAGGAGGCAAAGGGGCTCTATTTATAGAGTGGAGTTGAGACCACCTCTTCTCCTATCCGATGTGGGACTAAAATACCAATACTCAAAAATAGAGTTTGATATTTTAGATCATCCCACAATCAGCATAGAAGTGTGCCAGTCCACGTTCTACCCCCCCGAACACTCACGTGCATGCACGAGACATCCTGGAGTCCGTGTCCGAGTCCGAGTCCGTACAACAAAAATCAACTTGCATCCTTGTTGGATTTAATCCTTTTTCCTTCTAGGAAAATACTCCCACATGGCACAAACTTGTGCCCCACTACACCTCATGTGCACACCTCAACACAAGCAATGCATTATATTGAGATACACACCATTTGGTGTAGCCGATGTGGGACTATCTTTTCTAGTCCAAATGCAAAAACACCAACAGTTCTCAAGTTTGTTGGACGGTGCACCAGCTCGAACAGTGTACAAAGATTGTCCGAGAAGCACAAGGACGAGTAGAAGCTAACACGTAAGTGCTGAACCACACAACCTTTATCCTCGAGAAGGAATTGGAGTCCGGTATCTGGGCCAAGCATATCCTTTAGCGATTGTTCCACCGCAGAAAGACGTTGTTCCGTATGAGAAGTAGATGCCTCCTGATCTTCTCCAATAACATAGGATTCGACTTCTCCTGAACATATAGAGGGATTGGTGTAGAGATAAGAATCAATGCTATCAGTTTCTGACTCCAAATACTGGGTACCCCCAGCCTCTGAATCTGAAGAATGCATACTTAAAGATCGTTGACTTCTTGACCGAGTATGTTGATATACTCCTTCAAAAGTGTCAAGTATTCGGTTGAACCATTGTTGACATGGAGTCCGGGACGAACTGCATTTTGGATGTCGTCCTCTATTGATATGAGACGCCATATTGACCGATGCATAGGACAACTCATATTCCTGATCATCAATTTGTTGCTGAGGCACGTTATAACTTAATCGGTCGAAAACTGACCGTTTAGTAGCAGAACATCAACATTTGATCACAATTTGGTGACATTCACAATGATGATTTTCTTGAGAAAGTGTCACAGGAGATTTTTTTTGTTTTTACGCTTTTGCACAAGTAATTCGCGTAAATCAGAAGAATTGGAAGGTAACATTTTCTTTCTTGCATTTGCATAGTGGTGCAGATCAAATAATGACACATCAGCTCTTGGTATACCTCGACTAAGCGAGGGTTTTTCTTACTAATTTCTGCTAGTTTCCGGTTGGAGGGAACATACTCCTCATATGGAACTTCTCCCATTGGTAGCTTAGAGATAAATTGCATCTCATGGAGTGCAAAACCCATTTCACCTACTGGGATCGCAAAGGTTCCCGTCGAGCTTATATATAACTCCATCAGAGCTAAGAACAGGTTATTGTTCATGGGTATGCCTTGACTTGTGGAGGCTACCGTTTCTAACAGTCCGATGGCTTGTAATTCTGCTTCGAAGGTCTTTATGATCCAAGAGCTAAGTTGAACCCAATTTTTATTGTGAGGGATCATTCACCCTGGAAGCCTAGGGTTGACTTGGGGATATAATACTGAAGCGTTCATAAACCTGTTAATGAACATCGGTATCTGCCCTGGTTCTGAGTTCATTTTCTTTAACTGGTTGCATTTTTGCATTCCTGAAAGCATTGTTGCTGTACTGGTCAATTGCTTAGGGTATTCTTGAATAGGGAGACGATATAAATTACTAGATATATCTAAACTGAGAAAGTGCATCTACAGGAAATATTCTTGTGCAATTTCAGCATTATACAGAAGGCTGATCAGTTTATATTCTGAATGAAATTTACCATTTGACCGATAAAGGTCCATGTATATTGCCTTGGCTTATGTTAGGCAATATCATACATCTATCTTTAATATACATTTATCAAAGTAAAAAAAAAAGGTTATTATCGGCGTTTATATTCGCAGAATAACATAAATTTATTCAAAATTATGTTTGGTTGATAGAATTAGAAGAACAAGAAATGGTTGGTAAAAGTAGTTAATAATCAAACCTTCTTGTATTCTCAAATTATGGTGAACAAATTTGGTAGTAAATTGTATTGGGTTTAGTCTCCGATCAATAGTGAACAAGTGAAATATGTGGATAATTGTTCTCCAAGGATATATTTCACATTTTAATGGTAAAAGGGTGATCTAGTGCCACAAAACTACACCTGCATTACGGTCATGATGTGCACAAATCATGACTCAAACATGCATCCTCAAGGATGCAATCAGGACTACCCTCAGTCTGAACCTCCTAAATCAGTCTATTTTGTAATTGTGTTGATTTTCCTTTGCATGTGAATTCTTCTTCTTCTTCTTCTTCTTCTTCTTCTTCTTCTTCTTCTTCTTTCTAATGGGTAACAGGTTCATTAGAAAAGATGAAGTTATGTGCTCCCAACAAAGTTTTATAAATGATGAGATTCCTTGTATAAACTCTTGTGACATTCTAGTCTTTGTGAAGAATCATGCAACGGGCAAGTGCAACTGCAATCTGAGTTAGGTTGCGTTTGGTTCATTGTAATGTAATCGTAATCGTAATGGAATTGAATTTGTAATGTAATTGAATTTGTAATGTAATGGAATTACAATTACATTACTATGTTTGGTTGAAGCATGTAATCAAACCATGTAATGTAATGTCAATTGCATTCATATGTTTGGTTTACCATGTAATGTAATTAGGTTTCTAATTTAATATTTTTTAAATACAACATAAAATTTAAAAAGTGGATCACTAATTTTTTTAAAATTTAAAACAAAAAAAACTATAAATAAACAAGGGGAAAATGGTTTGTTTTCTGCTAAAAAAAGACCAAAAAACGAAAAAAACGACAAAAAATAAAAAATACAAAAAAAAAATGAAAAACGAACAAAACAGAAGGAAAAAAAAAAACAAAAATGAAAAGCGATAAAAAAGAAAAACGACAAAAAAAAAAAATCAAAAATGTGAAAACCATAAAAAGTGACCAATAATGATTTAAAAAATGACTAAAAACAAAAAAAATTGACAAAAAAAACAATAAATGAAAGGAAAAAAAGACGAAAAAACGACCAAAAACAAAAAAGGGCAAAAAATGAACAAAAACGACAAAAAAGAAAAAAATGACAAAAAACGATAAAAAGAGCAAAAAAAATAAAAAACGATAAAAAGGAACAGAAATGACAAAAAAACGAAAATACGAAAAAAGACCAAAAACAAGAGGGAATTAAAACGAGCAAAAAACGACAAAAAGATTAAAAATTTTGCAAAAAAAATCCAAAAACGACAAAAAAGGGAACAAAAACGACAAAAACAACAAAAAAAAAGAAAAAACGAGCATAAATGACCAAAAAAAATTGAAAAAAAGATCCCAAAAAAAGCAAAAAATGATAAATAAAAAAAAGCGACAAAAAACGTGCAAAATCGACCAAAAACGATAGAAGACGATAAAAACGTGAAAAATGGTCAAAAACATAAAAGATCGATAAAAATCGATAAATAACATGCAGAAATGGCAAAAAATATGCAAAATCGACAAAAAACGGTAAAAACGTAAAAAAATTGCCCAAAAACGAATAAAAAAAAAGGCAAAAAATGAACAAAAATAACAAAAAAGGGCAAAAAGAACAAAAAAAGGACAAAAACGACAAAAAAAAACAAACAAAAAACAACCAAAAACGAACAAAAATGACAAAAAAAAGAAAAAAAAGAAAAATGGACAAAACAACAAAAAAGAACAAAAATGACAAAAAAAACGAACAAAAATGACAAAAAAACGAACAAAAACGACAAAAAACGAACAAAAACGAACAAAAAACGAACAAAACCAACAAAAAACGAACAAAAAAGACAAAAAACGAACAAAAAAAGACCAAAAACAACCAAAAAAGAGGAAAAAAAACGACAAAAAAACAAACAAAAACAACGAAAAACGAACAAAATAACAAAAAAAGAACAAAAACGACAAAAAAAGGGACAAAAACAACAAAAAAGGACAAAAATAAAAAACAAACAAAAGCAACCAAAAATGAACAAAAATTGACGAAAAACGAACAAAAACGACAAAAAACGAACAAAAAAAGGACAAAAACGACAAAAAAACCGAACAAAAATGACAAAAAAAACGAACAAAAACTATAAAAAAACGAACAAAAACGACAAAAAAACGACAAAAAAACGAACAAAAAAGACCAAAAAGGACAAAAAACAACAAAAACGACAAAAAACAAACAAAACAACCAAAAACGAACAAAAATGACAAAAAACGAACAAAAACGACAAAAAACAAACGGACAAAAACGAACAAAAAATACCAAAACAACAAGAAAACGACAAAAACGACAAAAAAACAAAAAACAACGAAAAACGAACAAAAATGAACAAAAAACGAACAAAAACGACAAAAATGGACAAAAACAACAAAAACACGAAAAACAAACAAAAACAACCAAAAACGAACAAAATGACAAAATCGAACAAAAACGGACACAAACAACAAAAGAAAAAAACGACAAAAAAACAAAACAAAAACAACGAAAAACGAACAAAATAACAAAAAAAACGAACAAAAACGACAAAAAAAAAGGGACAAAAACAACAAAAAAAAGGACAAAAATAAAAAAAACAAACAAAACAACCAAAAACGAACAAAATGACGAAAAACGAACAAAAACGACAAAAACGAACAAAAAAAAGGGACAAAAAACGACAAAAAGCGAACAAAAATGACAAAAAAAAAAAAAAACTAACAAAAACTATAAAAAAAAAAAAAACGAACAAAAACGACAAAAAACGACCAAAAACGAACAAAAAGAACCAAAAAAAATAGAAGACAAAAAAAAACAAACAAAAACAACGAAAAACGAACAAAATGACAAAAAAACGAACAAAAACGACAAAAAAGGACAAAACAACAAAAACGACAAAAAACAAACAAAAACAACATAAAACGAACAAAAACGACAAAAAAACGAACAAAAACAACAAAAAAGGACAAAAACGAAAAAAACTAAACAAAAACGAACAAAAATAACAAAAAAACGAACAAAAACGACAAAAACGAACAAAAAACAAACAAAAACAACAAAAAAATGACAAAAAAACGAACAAAAATGACAAAAAACGAAAAGAAACGACAAAAAAACAAACAAAAATGACCAAAAACGACAAAAAACAAACAAAAACAAAAAAAATGACCAAAAACAAACAAAAAGACCAAATTATAGCATACCAACCTTCCGCTTAAGTTGTAATGTAATTGCGATTACATAGGTTTTATGATGTAATTGAGTTTAGAAGAAACTGATGTAATGTAATCAAACTTGTAATCGCGATTACATTACATCTAATTTTTTTGTCCAACCAAACACCCGAGTTAGATTGACAACGTAATGCCAATTACATTACGTTGTCCAATCCTGCAAACTAAACAGGCCCAGTGTCTTCACTGTAACACGAACATACAGTGGATGAATTAGAACCGATCGCTGAGCTGGATGATCTGTCAGATTCTCGAGCTTTAACTACTTCGTCATGGCTGGCTATAAGTAACCATAGTCGTCCTCAGCTTCTTTTCTTTACCTAGAAAGAAAGACAAATCTCTGTGGAAGAAACTTGTGTTTTTCTTGGCTGAGGTTGACCCCTTCAACATTTTGATATATAGAACCATTTGTCAAATCTTGGTTACTAATATAAAGCCCTCCATGTTAATCTTGGTTACACACAAGAAGCTTCCTTCCTTCCTACTATAACTATTTCTCATCACGTCATATGAATCTTATCTAGACTAAGGGTGGAAACAGAAATTTGAACTGGGGTGGACTGGAGTAGATTAAGGTGGGCTAGGTATAGAATAACTCACAAAAAATAGCAAAAAAAAAAAATTATATATGAAAAAAACAATTTTTTTTTCTGGGTGGGCTCCAGCCCACCCGAGCCTTTGCCATAGTTCCGCCACTGCCTAGACTTGAATTTGTCTTCTTTCGACTCTTTCGTTGATATTAATTAATATTTACTAGTTATAAAGGGATGATGGGTAAAGTGCAAAAAATTCCTCGTTAAATATGTGCCTTTTGCACTAAAAGACCTTTTAGAATTTTTTGTCATTTATCCTTCCTTAGATTATATATCCGTTCGATTAGGCTCCTCCAGCCAAATTTTAAAAAATTTATACCAAAATAACCCCCCCCCCCCCTCCGGCGGCGCCGGCGCCGGCGAGCCCCCACCCCCCCCCCCCTCCATCGCCGGCGATCCCCCAGCCCCCCCGACCCCCCCCCCCCCCCCCCCGGTCGGCGATCCCCCAGCCCCCCCGCCCCGCCCCCCACCCCCCCCCCCTCCCCCGCCGACGATCCCCCAGCCCCCCCTCCCCCCCCTCCCCCAGCACCCCCTCCCCCCCTCCCCCCCCCCGATCCCCCCCCTCGCCGGCGAGCCCCCAGCCCCACCCCCCCTCCTCCTCCCTCGCCGGCCTCGACCCCCCCCCTCCTCCTCCTTCGTCGGCCCCGACCCCCCCCGCTCCCTCGTCGGCTCCGACCCCCGGCTCCCTCGCCGGCCCCGACCCCCCTGCTCCTCCTCGCCGGCGAGCGACCCCCCGACGACCACCCCCCCCCCCCCCCCCCACCCGCCCCCCCCCCCCCCCCCCCCCCCCTCCGCCTCCGTCGCCGGCGAACACAGCCGTTGAAGGAGGGGGGAGGGAGGGGTAAAATTGTCATTTGGGGGGCAAAATGAACATATTTCAAACTTTTGGAAATTTAAAGAGCATGTAGTCTTTTAGTGCAAAAGGCACATATTTAACGAGGAATTTTTTGCACTTTACCCATAAGGGATGACAGACTGCCTTAGGCAGTACATCATCTAAGATATTAATTAAAGTGGCCACTAGAATAAGAAGTAGGTCTAAACGGACATAGATTGAGATTTTAAAGGAATATATATTTTTTGTTAGTGTTACAGAAGACATAATACAGCGGAATGAAAGTAGAAGATTCATACTTCAGGAAAGGCTGTATTTGTTGTTGTTGTTGTTACAATCGTATGATAAACTAAGAAAGATGCATTTCAAACATTTTCTAACCAATTCTCTATGTAGCTCTTATTATTAAAGCCCCTTTAGTTAATTTTGAGAAGAAAAAAAGATGAGATCAAACACTATGCTCCTTCCAGCTGCTATGTACCGAGTGGTATAAGTTTGGTGTATGTGATGACTGTATATTGGTTGTTCCACGCCTGCGAGTTCGAGGGGTTAATTTGTGGGGGCAGTTGTGACGATATGATATGTGCAATAAGTGTTTGGGTTAGCTCTGTGAACTTTGGTAAAGGTGTCTCAATATCTTCTGAGATATGTTAACTTGGGTTGAGCCTTTTGAATCTTTGTTTCCAGGTAAATGTGGTTGTTGTTGTTGTTTGTAAGTTAGTTTGTGTCCCAATAACACTAAAGCATCCGTTGTCGTTGTTGCTGTTGTTTTTCCTAAGAACAAGAGAATAAATATTCTCTCTCAGAATATATATTGAGATTATTCACGATGTAAAGATATATAAGATGTGAAGTCGTTTTCCGAAATTCCCAGAATAGATATTGAGATTATCATGGTGTAAAAATATGAGATGTGAAATCGATCTTTTCTCTTGAAACAATTTTCATAGATAAACGTATTTCAGCATGTACATATTATAACCTAAGGTTGGGTAGTCCAGTGGTTGAAATAAGGGAAGCTTATGGGTTGTCGGCGAGGTCATTAATTTTAGGATGACCAAATTAGAACTTTGGGATCAGTACAGGGTTTTCTGATTTCTAGTCTAACTTAAGTTTCTCAATTTAGTAGCGAAGCCAAATATTGAGGTATCTTGGCTACTTGCTTTCTGCAGTTCCAGGTATTAAAAGTCAACCTGCATGCATTTTATAGTCGTAGTTCCAAGTTCAAGATTGGACGCTGCTATTTTGTCTGCGGTCTGTGACCACGGACTATGACCTCAGGCTATGTATTATCGTCTCATTGACAGAAATTTCTGTTCGGAAAGAAGCGCGGAAACTTTTCCCCAAACCGGAGAATACCTGCGAGAGGACCGAGCAATACAACGCACGAACCCAAAAACAATCACACAAAAACAATCCACGCAGACACAGAGAATTTTTGACGTGGAAAACCCTTGCGGGAAAAACCACGGGACGGTCGGAGTCCAACCCTGAGAAACCTCCACTAATGGAATAGAAGAATTACACCCTCTACAAACTCCTCCCGATCCAAATCGGATCCCCACAACACTCAGAAGTAAGAACAATGATTACAAGGCTACGAAGAGCGAGAACGACGAGTAGAGATTACCCGAAACACGATCTCCTTCGAAAACGACCTTCAATTTCGGTGGCAGATCCGAACAAATAGGGGGGCAACGGGATTCGGCCATGTGGCATGTGGTCACATCCCGCGGCCATAGACCACGGACAAAATATCATTTTCCTTCAAGATATTGAAAGATATCATCAGCGTATATATCGGATAGCAATGCACTTAGTCAGGGAGAAGGAAGATCGTACTGGAGTTGCTCAGGAGTCAGGAGTCTCAGGACAACCAAGAGCCAGTTAACCTCCCTTCAAAACTCAAGAGCTGACTTGAACCCCGAACTTGCGGGCAATTAATAAACAAGAAGCTCGAGGAAGATCTAGCATCTCGATATAGAAGAGTAAAGAAAATCTAGGTAAGATGCCTCCAGAATTTTGTGATGGATATCTTCTTTGCTCATTTACATGATCAGAGTGTTGAATTTTCAGCTAATGAGTTCCTAAGAGTTCAACTGCAACTCCCACCTCCCTTCCGACCCGACCAACCGCGAGAAAATCTCAGTTCATGGAGACTTGTGAATCATTCTCTCCCAACCGCGACGAGGTCGTGTTCCCCCAGGCTTCTGAATCCTTGCAACTGCCGTCGTCAACTTCTCGAAGCTGCGCAGAGAACTCCGCAATTCGATTGATGCTGTCATCCTCAGAACTGCTCGGCCTCGCCTCTTGAAGCTGCAGACAGTATTCCAAGTTCCATAGCACGTCCCCCATTGTAGGCCGGTCGATGCCGTACTCTGCAAGGCACTTCTCCGCAGTCTCGGCAAACTTCCTCAGAGAATCCGACTCGACTGTCCCTGCAAGACGCGGGTCGACAATCTGGTCTAGCTCGCCTTTCTTTATCAGCCTCGTAGCGCATTCCGCCAGGTTCACCTCTGCCCTCGCACGAGTAGGGTCTACAACCGGCCTAGCGCACAGAACTTCGAACAGCACTACCCCGAACGAGTACACGTCCGACTTCTCGGTCAGCTGCTGCCTGCGGAAGTACTCCGGGTCGAGGTAGCCGAAGCTCCCTTTCACAGCGGTGCTTACGTGAGTCTGGTCCAGCTCCGGCCCCGTCTTCGACAGGCCAAAGTCTGCGACCTTCGCCAGCAGGTTCTCGTCGAGCAGTATGTTGGCCGACTTCACGTCGCGGTGGATGATAGCCTTTGCAAAGCCGGTGTGCAGGTAGTGCAGCCCCTTGGCAGATCCAATGCACGCCTCGAGCCTCTGCTCCCAGCTGAGGCGGGGAAGAAGATCCGAGCCGTAGAGATGACTCTTGAGTGTCCCATTTTCCATGTACTCGTAGACGAGTATCATCTCGTTCCTTTCGTCGCAGTACCCGATAAGTGAAACAAGATGCCGGTGGCGCAGCCGCGAGAGCAATTCGATCTCGGTGCGGAACTCCTTGAGGCCCTGCTGCGACGAGGGATTGCCGCGCTTGACTGCCACTTTGGTACCGTCATCCAGCTCCCCCTTGTAGACCTTCCCGAAGCCTCCGACACCGATCGCGAAACTCTCATCGAAGTTGTTTGTAGCCTCTTGTAGCACAAGGAAGGGGAACTGAAGCCCAAGGTTGGTGTCTCCGAAATTTGAAGCTGTAGTCCTCTTAGAGGCACCACTTCCCCAGCTGTCCCCGTAAGATTTTGATAGCAGATGCTTTGATATCACTCTCCTTCTTCTGAGCCACAAGTAAATGAGACAAGCAGCTAGTAGTATCACTGCAGCAAGTGATCCGAAGACGGAGGCCAGTATGACACCGGGATTTTTCGTCCCACGGTCGGAAGTTTCACCACCGGAACCATCTGCAGAGATGTTCATCTTCATTATCTCGAGCCCATTGAGTATGGCATCCGGAAGCACATTGTCTAAAGACGAAGGGCCGATACTGATACGAATTTTTCCAGACCCGTCGCTGACCCCTACGACGAAATCCATGTAATATGGCGCGGCGAGAGTATTGACCATCAACGATGACAGATCGAGGTCCCGGACTGCTGACATGCCGTTGATGTAGACGTTGAAGTAGAGATCATTCAGTGCCTTGCTGACGATATCACAGAAATGCATCCGCACCAAGTACCTGGGGCCGGTATCGACGTCGAACTCCCACGTCACGTTGAAGGCCGGTTCGTTGACGTCCGATGCGGCTAGCCGTGTTGCCGTGCCATAGACAACATCGGGAGCAATGTTGACGGTGGCTCCACCTTCCACGTAGTTGATGTTTCCTGAGAAGTTTACGAACTTTGCGAGGTTCGCATCGAGTAGGAAGGCTTGATCAGAAATCCAAGTCCTCCACAGAGTATCTTGAGCTGGCGAAACCTTGACACCACCCATGTTGATCCGATACAACGTCTCGAGCGCCTGTTCCGACAAGCCACCGCCAGTTCCTGCAGGACGCAAGGTCTGGAAGCTGTCGGCTAGCAGGTCATCAGGGACGGACACGACTTCGATCGCGTTAACAAAGGCAATGGAGGACTCCCCCTCCCCCTGTGGCATGAAGGAGAGGACTAGCGTGTCAGAAGTTACATTCAACAAGTACTCCTTCAGCACTGCTGTCGAACCATTCTTCGCATCGAAACTGCTCATGAGGAGGAGATTCTGGGCAGACACTCCGAAGTTGGCAGCGGTTAGATTGTAACTTCCGTACACAAATGGGAAGAAGTAGAGGCGTACGAAGTGTCTGCCGCTACTCCGCATCGGGAAAGAGTAGGACGAGAGGCCGGTGAAGATCCGGGCTGTCCGGTAAAGCTCTGCACTGTAGAACGAAGAAACAGATTCCGAAGAGGTGTTGGCGAAGATGGTCTGAGGGGTCGAAACGGTAGAAGAAGATGAAGAAGAGGCGATCGAGACATCGGCAAGGAAGAGCCTGCTGTTGATGGTGGTGTTGGTTGGAGAGCCGCAGTCTATCAAGTAGTTGTCGGTAGGGGTGAATGCATTGCAAACATACAAGAAACATACAATTTTGAGGATACAGATCTGTGGCCTAATACCCATATGGAAGAAGAGACTCATGTTTCAATGTTTCCGAAATCGAAACTAACATCAAGAAATGAACGAATGCATGAATAAATATGAAGAGCTAACCCAAATTTCTAATGAATGAAGAACTCAATATGTGATCTTGATAAAAAAAAAAAATGCTCTCGGTCAGTATTCCTACATTGAGAAGATTGCCCATATGTTTCACTTCGGACCAGGAAAAACTAAATCAAACCATGAATATGAATATGAAGATTCGGGATAAATAGCTTCCTGACACTAAATAGTACATAGTAGAGAACCCAATATGGAATATTGGGTATCAAGTAATTATGCATATACTAGAAAACAGAAACAATCAATGAAAAAATATTAAAAAAATTGAGAGGAAAAACAAGTATATAAAAGATTGGCATCCCCTGCATCAGTGATGGAATAATGGCTGGTTTAGTTGTATCTGAAATATGTGTTCAAACATTCAATATTATAGAAACAAAATTTAACCTCCGGCCTTTGAATGTTACTATGGAGAGAGAGAGATGTGAGCTTCTAGCCTCTTTTTAAGTTTAACCGAAGCATTGTATTTATAACAAAATAAATAAGGTAAAAAATATGGATTCAAACTTTAATAACTTAGCATTTATAGGAGCTTTAATCGAATCCCTTCTTCTATGTCGTTTTCAATTCTCGAATGCCATCCCTCTCAAGAACTTGAACAAAAACGGAAAAGGTTAAGAAATAATGAAGGCATAACCAGAACTCAGTCTGGAATTATAAATTTTTTTTATTGTTATTCAATTACTGGAATAAAGATTTCATTTGTTAGTTGAAGACTTATACGAAGATTTGGTTGTATTATAATTAAGAGTAATGTTATTAATTCCTCAGTGTCCCTCTAAATCATCTTTTCTTATATGACAGTTGACGTGGCATATTATATCATTATTTGGCATCTAACATGGCAGCTGACTGGACAAATTTTAACTCAAAAAATTAATCATCCAATTTATCTTAATGTTAATATTAATTTTTTTAATGTTACTATTAACATTAATGTTAATGTTAATATTAATATTAGTTTTAATTTTAATGTTACTATTAATTTTAATGTTAATTTTGATTTTAATTTTGAAATTTATCCTGTCCACTGCCACACTAACCGTAACATCAGCTGCCATATAAGGAGAATAGTTTGGAGGCACACTTTGTAGGGAAGAAGTTTGGAGGGACACTCTGGAGGGATTATCGGAGCAATCGTACCTTGCTAGTTCTTGGGAATGAATAGATGCGAAAGACGATCGAATCTTGCTTTGAGCAATGACGATTTTGATTACCCTAGTAGGACATTTTGTTATTCTTTTGAGCAAACATATCAACAATTTTTTTTTTGTTTACTTTGTTTAGCAGATCATTCTTCTTAGTAGTTTCATTGTCGATTTCTTTTAGGAGTTTCTTTGATCAAATTATTATGGTAGTTTTTAATGCCGAGGTTTCAATCTCAAGCAACACTTATTGTTTCAACAGAAGTTGGTTAGTCGGTTCAGAATTGTATGAAATATCTGTAACAATCTCAAATGAGATTCTTGTGATTCACAAAGTTTACGACCATGGATTTATGATCAGTATTATATTTGGCCTCTAACGTCCATGACGCTATGATATAGTAGGCCTCTATCTCCCCCAGAGAATTATACCGATCCTATTTGACCTACAGCTCATGCATCAAACGTTGTTATCATTGCATTACACTTAGTTTGGTACACCCCCCTTTATTATTGCAGTGTTTTATATACATTAGTGGCATGCTTTCTATATATCTTGTTACGTCACTCTGAGGATCTAGTTTCCTTCTGTTGACCCATTGGTCTGGTCATACCTGATTTTAATAATCGACTTAAACTTCGGTTAATATACAGGTACAGTACTACTGTTGGACGACTACTACCATGCTGCTACGATCAATCGGAGTCTTTACCAAAGATAATCATGTCGCCGATCAAGTCATTTTTCCCCATATTCTTATGTATTTTTCAATTTATTGAGTATAGAAAAAAGTACGGTTGAATGCGATTGGCACTTGGCTCAACTACAAAGCCCACTTACAAAATAAAGCCTACCCAATCTATTCCTTGAATACAAATCCAGTCCTCAAATCAAATAGCCCCAAAACCCAAAGCCAATTCTTCATGACCCATTCTGGAAACAGGGCAACCGAACTCGGTCCCCCTGACCTTGTTCCCAAGGAAAATTGTCACCCTGAAGAATAGGATCCTAATGTTAGATATTTTAAACGTTGGACTACCGAACTATACCCCTGTTCTGTTCCAGAGAACATCATAAATAGAGAGTAATTATTCATTCAATTCACTCAATCATCTCTTCTCTTATCTATTCATTCAAGTATTCTCAAAGAACTTTTCACTTTCAAATCAAAGCTTTACAACTCCAAGTCAAGCCGGTGCCAGTTTTAGTTCAATTTAAAAGTTTGATCGAGTTGTACAAAAGACTTGAAAATATCTCAGTTTTTATCATGTTCCTGAAGTCGGTAAGTCCTTCGGATTAAAGGCTTGTAAGTTGAAGTAGTGCTCTTCGGATAAAAAAAACACATGTTGTAAGGAGCTGTAAGTGCTTCAGATTCAAATCTTGTGTTTCACGAGATAGTTGATTCAATATCAAGTTGAGTACTCAAGCCTGGACTAGTCCTTTCAGAGGAAAACCAATATAAACCTTGGTGTTTGAGTTTTCTCTCTCTGATCTTCTTACACTGCGTATTTATTTAATTACTACTTACATCATATTTGTTAATGCCTTAAAAAATTTAGAGGTGATTTTTATTCCGATGCACACGCGCACTCTATTCACCCCTCCTCTAGAGGTGCTCAACGGTCCTACAATTGGTATTAGAGCAGGTTATATTCATATATAACACTCTAGAGAGTTTACATATGGAAGCCATGAAATCTATATTCATCGGTGAAGGGCAGTCTATAAATAGACCCCCACTATTTGATGGAACAAACTACACATTGGAAAATACGAATGAGCTTCTTCTTAAAATCACTTGACTTTGATCTATGGTTTATAGTCATAGACGGTTACAAAAAGCCGTCTAGAATAGTGATTGATGGAAATCTTGTAGACAAGCCTAATAATAGATACGCGGATCAAAAAAAGACACAAGCCTGTCCTGACGCAAGAGCGATCAATGCATTATTCTGTGCCATTGACAATACTGAGTTCAACTGAGTATTTACATGTTTGGAAACTTCTTGAGGAAACTCATGTCACGTTCCGTCCTAAAATACGCGGGACCGAGCCACGTGGCATAGGCCAGCTACGTATTCAACCAAATTCTTGTTCGACTCGAATACGTAAGCTGTTTAAAATGGTGTAACTATCACTATATCAACTCTATATCTCAATCCATATAACAGAAGCATAAAGAAAAGGAAGTATGAATAATACTCTGCAGCCCAATAGTCATACTTGCCCGAGTAGACTCGAGAGGATAAAGAGTCTATAAATACTACGCAATCAAGCAGGTATAAAATATATAAATAAAACATATATACTACTGAAAAGTAAATACCTGTAATGAAATGGGTGCTCAGCAACAACCCAACGAAAAATCCTGCCAACCTACTCAGCCAACCTGGAAGAAAACCAGGTCCTCAGAGGGACACAACAGGATACATAATATACAAGCCACTATGGTATAAAATACATAAAGATCAGGGGTACTCTATCAACTATGTGTAAATGCAATGAGAACAACGTTCGACGAATGGGGATCTCCGAACATAAGATCCTCACGCAGTAGGGCTCGTCTGAACTGCCGACTATCAACAACAATATATACCAATGGCAGCCCCTCCGTCTAGTAACTGTTCTCCCCATCCAATGTATCTAGAACGGGTCGACTCCTCGACAGGCATAATCCCTATTATAGGGCCTAATATGTCATAATAAAAGCATCAAGCATGAACTATACGTCGCACATCCTGGCCGCACTGATGATCAATCGAATGCGGTGGTATGTGTCCTGTATCTCTGTATCACATCTTCATATCCAAGCATGTGTCAGGTTCCAACAAGATACTAGTATATTCGTTATGCTGTACATGGGTAGTCTCTAATGGACTAGGCTAACTGTAACGACCCATGTATCTCGTTGGTTGCATCCAGAGTCATACTCGGACGCGCAATGTAAAGTAGTAATGAAATAGCAAGACATAAAATTGTAACAAACAATGACATAGTGGCAAGATATACTTGCCTAGGTAGAGACAATGATCTGATGATATCCTGCAGGCGAAAGCCTCAAGACAAATAAAAACAGTAATAGTGGGACTTCCGCAAACGTTCACGGATGCTGAAAAAATATCACCAACATTTTCGGAATAAAGAAAGTAGCTAAGATAGACTATCCATAAGTCCAATTTTGGATACAGGGGCAAAACGATAATTTTGGGTCAAAATATGGTCCGCGTTGGACCTACTTTGTACCAAAAAATATGCCAAATAAAGTCCTCTAAACCTAGCAAATTATATGTTTACGAGTACAAAATGACAATACGAACCCAACGGTATATCCGAAATTGGATTCCAATGAGCCGATCACGAAATGACCTGTTGACCCGGACGTTGGAATCCGATTTGCATAAAAATGCGTGTCGGAGCCAAAGTCTACTAAATCTAGCAAAATATATGTCAACGAGTCCAGAATGATGATAAGAATCCAACGATATATTCAGAATTGGATTTCGGTGAGCCGATCTCAAAATAACTCGTTGTCCTAGATTGGGGGACTCGATTTATACCATAATACGTATCGGTGCCACATTGCTTACAAACTCAACAAATTATATATTAATTTTAGGTAGAAAGACACCACGAGTCCACTGGTGCCGACCAAACTGGAATTCGTAGTCCCAGATCCAAAATTGGAACTTTACAAGTTAAAAATTACGAATTCGGACGATCAACTTTGGCGACGAATTCAACTATTCAAACAACCTCACAATAATGAAATTTTAATCACAACATGTTGGTTAGACTAGATGTGCACAGGACTGGTGGCACGTCAAACTGAGCTACAACGGTGGAGAAACAAATCCAAGAAGTTGGCTATATATATATATATATATATATATATATATATATATATATATATATATATATATATATATATATATATATATATATATATATATATGTCACCTCCAGTTTTTAGGAACAGGGATATTTTTGTCATTTTGTACTTTTGAATATTTTTGAAATTTATTTTATTATTTATGATATTATTTTGGGGTTATTTGAGTCGGGTTCGAATTTCAGCTCATTTCGACTTGTATCGGGGACCCGGGATAGCTTAGACTCTGATCGGTACCCAACTGGAACTGACCAACTTGTCATGACCCAACTCAGATATTTATATTTGACTAATCCCATTTGATTTTAGTGGGATTAGGGATTAGAATTAGATTTAGAACTTGAAATTAGGAGTTTTCAAGTTACCATTTTGACCCCAACTCAAACCACTCATTTCTTTGACTTGGAGGGCATTTTGGTAAATTGTCAAATGCCCCCAACCCTCTAAGATGTGGCCGGCCATGTATGGAGCACCCCCTCTTCTTTGCTTCAATCCAAAGCAACCTCTCTCTCTCCATTTCATTTCCTTTTTTTGAAGTTTCTTCTCCTTCAAGAAGATCAATTAGGTATGCTTTTAAAACATTCATTAATTCTCTTTTCCATTTATTTCCTTCACCATAAATGAGGAGGAGACCACCCTCTACATTTTGCCCATAGAATTTGTAGGTTTCCCTAGAAATCTAGTTTAAGGATTAAATTGGGGGTTTTCCTTTAGAGAGGAGTATATATGTATATATATGTGTATATATATTTATATGTATTTGAGTGTGTGTAGAGAGTGGTGGTGATGGTATTGGTGTCATGAGAATGGTGGTGGGGTCATGAGAGTGGTGGTGGTAGTGTGTGAGTGAGAGTGTGTGTGTTGTGTGAGAGTGTCATGAGTGGTGTGTGAGTGTGTTTGAATATGTATTTGAGAGTGTGTGTCTATATATATATTTATATGTGTATGTATTTATATATAGACATGTGTGTGTGTATGTATTTATATATATATATAAAGAGAGAGTAGAAGAGGAAGGAGAAGTAGAGGAAGTAGGAGTAGAAGAATTAGAAGAAGAAGGAAAATAAGAAACAGCAGAACAGTAGCAGCAATAGCACTAGCAGGAGCAGCAGTAGTAGGAGGAGAATGAGAATAAGAAGGAGAATGAGGAGGAGAATAAGAAGGGGAATGAGAAGAAGAATGAGGGAAGAAGGAGAATGAGGAGGAGAATAAGAATAAGGAGGAGAATGAGAAGGAGAATGAGAAGGAGAATGAGGGAAGAAGGAGAATGAGGAGGAGAATGAGAATGAGAATGAGAAGGAGAATGAAGGAAGAAGGAGAATGAGGAGAAGAATGAGAATGAGGAGGAGAATGATAATGAGAAGGAGAATAAGAGAAGAAGGAGAATGAGGAGAAAAATGAGAAGGAGAATGAGGAGGAGAATGAGAATGAGGAGGAGAATGAGAAGGAGAATGAGAAGGAAAATGAGGAAAGAAGGAGAATGAGGGAGAGAATGAGAAGGAGAATGAGAAGGAGGAGGAGAATGAGAAGGAGAATGAGAAGGAGAATGAGGGAAGAAGGAGAATAAGGATAAGAAGGAGAATGAGAAGGAGAATGAGAAGGAGAATAAGAAGAAGAATATGAATAAGGAGAAGGAGAAGAATAGGAGTTTGAGAATGAATCGGATATGGGTTGTAAGGGTTGATAATGATTAGGAATAGTCGCCTAGACCTAGTCTTGACCTTGGTTGACCATGATTGACTTTTTAGACCAAAAGTCAACTTTGGGTCAACACTTTACCCAGTTTAGTCCCAAATTCCATTAGACTTGAACGGTTGACCAAAAGTCAACTGTTGGTCAACATTTGACCAGTATGACTTAGGGTTGACTTGGTTTGACTTAGATTGACTTGATATAACTTGATTTGACCTAGATTTGACTTGACATGACTTAGTGTGACTCAGTAAGACCTAGATTGACCTAGATTTTATATCATTCATTGTGAATCATTCTTAAACTTGTTTAAACCTAAATTAACATACAATATCTCATCTTTAGGTCTCTGATTACCACTCTGAGCATTGATATACCCTACAGCTCATGACAGCAGGCGAGTACATTCACTGATAGTTTTCATTGTCTTGATATCTGCTATATCCGATTCAGTTGTAGTGTCTTAATCGATTCCAGTCACGATAGTTCACGGACTAGTATACGTTGGATCATGACATGAGATGTTGTTCCTAGATTTTCTTGGTATATATGTACATTTCCTGTCTTGTTCCCTGTACTTGTATAGACACCGATTCCTGAGAGGGAGTAGCTATCCTCTTGGGGAATCCCGTGTCATAACGTGTCATGTCCAGATCCATTATACTATTCGGGGGTAGGGAATTATTAGGGGCTATGTGATCAAAGCCCCATGTCACTATATTCATGTGCTTGTGCCACTCTCACCTCACGTAGGGTATATCGAGATCTTATTCATGTATTCGTTATCCAGGTTGGCCGGCATGACCCTTTTCAGATTTTTATGTGATTATCGGGCCAAGTGGATAACCTGTCATGTCACATACCCAAAGCCGATTACATAATGCTCTAATAATTCAAGGCACATTTTTATATTTACTTATCTTATCATATATCCTGTTCTGTTCTACATTCAGTACTTTCTCACCATGCGATGATATTCAGTTACTCACATGTTCTATATGCCTTTATATTGTACCTTGATTGAAGACTAAGTTCTGCTCGGGAGAAGGGTTACAACCCCGGTCCTTGTTTGGTTTAAGGGTTGTAGCTCAGCTTCTGAACGGTTCCCAAGTCTTCATATATCTTTGTCTTGTAGTTCATTATACTGTCTCTTATAGAATTTGTCAATTCACATGGAACTGTTGTTAGTCCTTGTACTTGCTCATTTTCCTGACAGGATACCGTTATGATATTTTACAAATGATTCAGAGGATGATTGCCCGACCTATTATGGGGACGGGATAGATAGAGTAGACTTGGACCGTGGCCTTATAGTAGAGCCACTAGACTTTGTTCTCCCAGAGTAGTGTAGATTAGTTGGGTTGCCTGGCCTGCGAGCCAGCTAGTACTTTTCAGACTGTAGTAGTTATATATATTTTCTGTGACTCTGGGATGTTATGTATAGCTCTGGACTTGTGTGGACCTTGAACTTGTTTCCTGTTTTATCTATCATATATTATCCTTCAGTGCTATCTACCTTAGTTTTATTCTGTGATTGAGACTGTATTGCTATGTCACCTCCATTCGGAGTGTATATACTGTAAAGGTACCTTTATACTGTTTAGTGTAGTTTTGTAGACAACCTAGATAGCGTTCTACCACCGATACTGCGGCGTAGGCTGGACGTAACCACGTACTCGTGCCCCTAATCAGGGTGCGGGTCGTGACACATTTTTGTGGCGGCCCATGCTGGTCCGGTATCGCAATTAGTGCGATCTCGTAATGGTGCTCGACTTAGAGTACTAATTACGAGCCTGCGATTAGGACGTAGGACCTAGGATATGATAGGAGTTTCTGAATCATATTTTAGAAAAAAATCTGATCTTTTGATTACCATGACAACTCTTCTTGCATTTGAATTCAATTGTCATCCTTTTATAATATCTTATCTTGTGCCATATTGATCTCTTGGGTTCAATTCGTCCTCAGGATGGTGATTACTCACAGTCAGGCTGCAGCAGGGCAGAGTGCAGGTTCCAATCTTTCGATCTCATTTCTGTATTTGTCTCCTTATAACTGTTGAAATTCTATTCCATCTGTACCTTGATTGGTTGATAAAATTTTGTTCTTGTGATGTGATTTTCTTCTGAGATAAGTCGTATGGGCTAGGTCGCCTCGATTATGAGATTATAGAATCCTCTAGGGTCATGCTAGCAGGCATAGTGAGGACATATAGTCAGATTATGGTCGTATTTCTCGGGTGTGGGAATTTAAGATTTTCGCTGCCAAGCATGCGGTAATGCAAAAATTTTAAATACCATAATTCTAGAGGTATGTACCTCAGTCAAGGACTCTGTGATTATCGTAGCCTTGCTCACTAGCATGACGGAGATTCTGAGTATCATGATTCTGGACAGACGCATATGATTGTCGAACTGCATGATTTTCCTATGTTTATTTTGTTTTAATTTTTGAGGTAAATTTTTTTTAAGGTGGATAGACTTGTAGCACCAGATTTCTAATTAAGAGTGATTTTAAATTTTATAGTTTTAGTCATTTAATTATTGTTATTTAATTTCATGCTTTGATTTTGGAGATTTTAATCATTTTAAATTTTTAAGCCATGATTTGTGATTTTAATGTTTTGCTAGTGAAACCTTAGAGACTGTTTGACCTAGAGCCTAACCATGTGATTAGGATGTTTTCAGTATCATTTCTGGCCCAAGGGTATTTTGGTCGTTGGACCTCTTTGATTTATTTTGATACTTTGCATTGGTGATTGTTGATTTGGCTTTTGATAGGTGAGATTTGTGATGGTTTCGTGTCCGTGTCGGACACGTAACAGTTTTTATTTGCAAGTGTTGTTGCGTCTTAAGAGAATTTTTATTTTGTTGTATTTTTTTTCTTTGGAAGTATTCGAGAGGGATTGTTTTCTGCGTGTGTTTTACTGTGATTGCTTTGTTTTAATTTCGAGGAAGAAATTTTTTAAGGTGGATAGATTTATCACCCCCAGTTTTTAGGAATAGGGGTATTTTTGTCATTTTGTACTTTTGAATATTTTTGAAATTTATTTTATTATTTATGATATTGTTTTGGAGTTATTTGAGTCGGGTTCGAATTTCAGCTCATTCCGACTTGTATCGGGAACCCGGGGTAGCTTAGACTCTGATCGGGACCCAACTGGAACTGACCAACTTGTCATGACCAAACCCAGATATTTATATTTGACTAATCTCATTTGATTTTAGTGGGATTAGGGATTAGAATTAGATTTAGAACTTAAAATTAGGAGTTTTCAAGTTACCATTTTGACCCCAACTCAAACCACTCATTTCTTTGACTTGGAGGGCATTTTGGTAAATTGCCAAATGTCCCCAACCCTCTAAGATGTGGCCGGCCATGTATGGAGCACCCCCTCTTCTTTGCTTCACTCCAAAGCAACCTCTCTCTCCATTTCATTTCCTTTTTTTGAAGTTTCTTCTCCTTCAAGAAGATCAATTAGGTATGCTTTTAAAACTTTCATTAATTCTCTTTTGCATTTATTTCCTTCACCATAAATGAGGAGGAGACCACCCTCTACATTTTACCCATAGAATTTGTAGGTTTCTCTAGAAATCTAGTTTAAGGATTAAATTGGGGGTTTTCCTTTAGAGAGGAGTATATATGTATATATATGTGTATATATATTTATATGTATTTGAGTGTGTGTAGAGAGTGGTGGTGATGGTATTGGTGTCATGAGAATGGTGGTGGTGTCATGAGAGTGGTGGTGGTAGTGTGTGAGTGAGAGTGTGTGTGTGTTGTCTGAGAGTGTCATGAGTGGTGTGTGAGTGTGTTTGAATATGTATTTGAGAGTGTGTGTGTCTATATATATATTTATATGTGTATGTATTTACATATAGACATGTGTGTGTGTGTGTGTGTATTTATATATATATATAAAGAGAGAGTGGAAGAGGAAGGAGAAGTAGAGGAAGTAGGAGTAGAAGAATTAGAAGAAGAAGGAGAATAAGAAACAGCAGAACAGTAGCAGCAATAGCACTAGCAGGAGCAGCAGTAGTAGGAGGAGAATGAGAATGAGAAGGAGAATGAGGAGGAGAATGAGAAGGGGAATGAGAAGGAGAATGAGAATGAGGAGGAGAATGAGAAGGAGAATGAGGGAAGATGGAGAATGAGGAGGAGAATAAGAATGAGAATGAGAAAGAGAATGAGGAGGAGAATGAGAATGAGGAGGAGAATAAGAATGAGAGAAGAAGAAGAATGAGGTGGAGAATGAGAAGGAGAATGAGGAGGAGAATGAGAAGGAGAATGAGGGAAGAAGGAGAATGAGGTGGAGAATGAGAAGGAGAATGAGAATAAGAAGGAGAATGAGGAGGAGAATGAGAAGGAGAATGAGAATGATGAGGAGAATGAGAAGGAGAATGAGAAGGAGAATGAGGGAAGAAGGAGAATGAGGAGGAGAATGAGAATGAGGAGGAGAATGAGAATGAGAAGAAGAATAGGAATATGGCGAAGGAAAAGAATAGGAGTTTGAGAATGAATCGGATATGGATTGTAAGGGTTGGTAATGATTAGGAATAGTCGCCTAGACCTAGTCTTGACCTTGGTTGACCATGGTTGACTTTTTAGACCAAAAGTCAACTATAGGTCAACACTTTATCCAATTTAGTCCCAAATTCCATTAGACTTGAACGGTTGACCAAAAGTCAACTGTTGGTCAACATTTGACCAGTATGAACTAGGGTTGACTTGGTTTGACTTTGATTGACTTGATATAACTTGATTTGACCTAGATTTGACTTGACAGGACTTAGTGTGACTCAGTGAGACCAAGATTGACCTAGATTTCATATTATTCATTGTGAATCATTCTTAAACTTGTTTAAACCTAAATTAACATACAATATCTCATCTTTAGGTCTCTGATTACCACTCTGAGAATTGATATACCCTACAGCTCAGGACAGCAGGCGAGTACATTCACTGATAGTTTTTATTGTCTTGATATCTGTTATATCCGATTCAGTTGTAGTGTCTTACTCGATTCCAGTCACGATAGTTCACGGACTAGTATACGTTGGATCATGACATGAGATGTTGTTTCTAGATTTTCTTGGTATATATGTACATTTCCTGTCTTGTTCCCTGTACTTGTATAGACACCGATTCCTGAGAGGGAGTAGCTATCCTCTTGGGGAATCCCGTGTCTTGACGTGTCATGTCCATATCCATTATACTATTCAGGGGTGGAGAATTATTAGGGGCTATGTGATCAAAGTCCCATGTCACTATATTCATGTGCCTGTGCCACTCTCACCTCACGTAGGGTGTAGCGAGATCTTATTCATGTGCTCGTTATCCAGGTTGGCCGGCATGACCCTTTTCAGATTTTTATGTGATTGTCGGGCCAAGTGGATAACCTGTCATGTCACTTACCCAAAGCCGATCACATAACGCTCTAATAATTCAAGGCACATTTTTATATTTACTTATCTTATCATATATCCTGTTCTGTTCTATATTCATTACTTTCTCACCATGCTATGATATTCAGTTACTTATATGTTCTACATGCCTTTATATTGTACCTTGATTGAAGACTAAGTTCTGCTCGGGAGAAGGGTTACAACCCCGGTCCTTATTTGGTTTAAAGGTTGTAGCTCAGCTTCCGAACGGTTCCCAAGTCTTCATATATCTTTGTCTTGTAGTTCATTATACTGTCTCTTATAGAATTTGTCAATTCACATGGAACTGCTGTTAGTGCTTGTACTTGCTCATTTTCCTGACAGGATACAGTTATGATATTTTACAGATGATTCAGAGGCTGATTGCCCGACCTATTATGGGGACGGGTTAGATAGAGTAGACTTGGACCGTGGCCTTATAGTAGAGCCACTAGACTTTGTTCTCCCAGAGTAGTGTAGATTAGTTGGGTTGCCTGGCCTGCGAGCCAGCTAGTACTTTTCAGACTGTAGTAGTTATATATATTTTCTGTGACTCTGGAATGTTATGTATAGCTCTGGACTTGTGTGGACCTTGAACTTGTTTCCTGCTTCATCTATCATATATTATCCTTCAGTGCTATCTACCTTAGTTTTATTCTGTGATTGAGACTGTATTGCTATGTCACCTCCATTCGGAGTGTATATACTGTACAGGTACCTTTATACTATTTAGTGTAGTTTTGTAGACAACCTAGATAGTGTTCTACCGCCGATACTACGGCGTAGGCTGGACGTAACCACGTACTCGTGCCCCTAATCAGGGTGCGGGTCGTGACACACACACACACACACACACACACACACACACACACACACACACACATATATATATATATATATATATATATATATATATATATATATATATATATATAAAGCCAGACTTTATTGCTTGATACCAGGTATGCTATCAGAAGAGTACACGATAGTCAAATCATCCACCCCAACATCCACATCCAGACCAAAACCCGAACCCAAAATAGGAATACTAAGAGGTCCTAATCACTGAAGGCCGGAGATTCATACCTAGTTGAGCTGTAACTCTGTTGTGTTTTTTCTTCCTCTTAGGCTTGATCTACTCCTTAGTGGTGAAAAGATCATCCAGACCCTTAACGCCCTTGTCGCGAAGGGTCGGAGACGACGTCGACCCACCAAATGGGGGTATGGGCCCCCTCCCCTAGGTCGGACCAGGAAGCCAAAGACCTATCCACATCTCCAATCGCCGCTGCCGCAATAGCTTCTTCATCCGCCCAGCGTGTTCGGACAGCCGGTGTTACTGGAAAAAGAATGAACTCCCCCTCCTCGGGGGAACCTGGGAAACCCCGAGTATAGAAGTAGGAGCATGAGAATCACTAGGATGTGAGGGCTCCAAAGCCAACGGGTTCCCTCTAATAGCTGATTCCAAAACAACATCTCCAACCCCCACCATGTCCCCGTCCCCATCCACAGCATGAGGCTTCGTAGCTGCTGGAGTTGAGTGAGCAAAGGAAGCCAACACGCCCGTAGTAGAAGCTATGCCAGAAGTGCTACTCCCGGGGACACCCGTACCTGAACAGGGATCGTGGCTAGGTTCGACGGGCAAAAGGGGCGTCGACACGGTGTTGGTGTCTGTGGAGGGGTCCCCACCATTAGCTTTGCTCAAAATAGACTTGCAAATGGAGAAGGAATGCCCAAGATGTAAGCAGGAGCTGCAATAGGCAGGGAATGACTCGTACTCTACGACCTGGCAGAAGCTGCGCTCTCTTGGAAGATTGATGCGAATTTGGGCAACTGCCGCCAAGGAAAAAGACATCATCAAAGTACTCTTGGTCTTTATATTTATTCTGTATTTTATCTTTTTTATGGGACCAAAATGTACATTGGATCGTGTTGGCACTAGATAACTCAAACCTCAGCCTAAACCATATTCCTAGTCAACCAAATGAACCTGGCCTTAAACCAAATCATTCTAGAAATGAGGTGACCATACTCGGACCGAGTTCTGCCCGAACCCTGCCTAAACTCGATCAGGATAAAATCATATTTCCTAGTTAGCCTCCTCTTCCTGAAGACCAAGCTCTAACGTTCGAAGTTATGAACATTAGGGGACCGAACTCTACCCGAATTCTATCTCTAGTAAACTTATAAATAGGCATTGAATTCCTCATTGTTTTTCACCACAAGGGCGGTCCTATTTTAGCTTAGGGAAATATAACTAATACTAGAGTTCAACTGTATAATCTCTCAAATCTTATCTCTAGTTATCAGAAAAATTCTATCTTTTTCTCCTAACAAGTCTCTATGGATATATAAAACTTCTAATCCCCCTTATCTATTTTGGCACGGATAGAAACGTCTATCCATTGATTAAGAAGGATTTCCTACCAAACAAAAACTCATATAAAAATAAAATGTCACTCTGTTCTAGTCTACCTTTCTAGTATATATGTTTTATCATATACATACATAACTTAGACAATTACCCTCCTATGAAATATTCTACCAATATAGCTTATATCTTATGAAAAAATCTAAAAAAAACTACCATAACTGGTCCAGGTACTGGTGGAACACCATGTTCATCGAATTCATACTTCGTTAGTCCAAAAGGCATCACCAAAACTTGTAGTGGTCGTAGCGAGTCCCGAATGCTATCCTTTGGAATATTCTCTCACCGCATATTCCGTTCTCAAATCAATCTTTAGAAGATTTTTTTTTTCTCATGCCAGTTGGTCGAACAAGTCGATGGCGATCTATACTTCGGGCTACTAAATCGATCTTAGGCTTCAGATGATCAATTAGTCTAAAGACGACAAACTCCGACTCATATTTAAAGTATAGGCTATCTATCAAGGTTTCCTAAGAATGAGACAAGCTAATCTTTAAAGTCATGAGCTAGTTTATGCTACCTTAAAGATCAAATATCTCGACTATTGGTGTGTTGTTGTATGCACCCAAAAATAAAACCTTTACGCTTAAAATTATATGTAGAAGTAAGAGTAAGGATCGATCCCACAGAGAGTAATTAGTATAAATTTATACTATGTGAACAAGGATGGGGGAGAGAGTTTTGAACATGATAAAAGAAAATTTAAGAAGAGCTAAAAACAATTAATGTTTTGAAATCAATCAAAGGCACAAATATTGGTCTCAGTCAACATTCACCATTGGGATCTTAAAATTGATCATCGATGCAAGCATAAATTAACTCATACTTTGAATATTCACCATTGGAAGTATCTTCCTATCTCTCTTAGGCTTAGTTAATTAGAAAGAAGAAATCTAATTAACTTTACTAAATAATCCAAGACAAGTGTTGAAGATTTAATCTAGTAATTTCTTAAAGAACCAAGAATCAATGTAGCAAAATAACAGAAGCACAAACGGTTATATTTAGTTTTGTCAAAAGTTTTTCTTCTAAGATCTAATAAAATAAAGCAATTCATTAATCTTGGTTGCTTCACAAATTAAAAAAAAATCAAACAATTATGGATTTGATATATAATTTAGCAGTAGATCAAAATGAATAATAAACTAGTATGTCTCCTAGTAATTAAACAAAACAACCATGAATTTAGGCATAGAAAAATATTCAATACTGAAAGTATAAACTAAACAAATAAAAACAGTTTAGATCTCACAAGTTTATCGATTACAAGGCTTCTATTTCCTTCGACAAACAAGACTTTTAGATGCACATGTTCGTCAAAACTTCAAAAGAAAAGTTGGAGAAGTAGGAGAAGAGTTGTGTGTTGTTCCTTCCTCATGATTGCTAGTCCTTTTATACACTCTAAATTGGTTGTTTGAAGCCCGCAATATCTCTCCACAAATCCTCTAAAAGTTATAACTTCTTAAACAATAAAACTAAGTCATAGAACAAGTAGAAAAATAATTATTTTGGTTCCTATTTTCATTCACAACATCTTTGACTCAACTTTAAGCCTGATTTCATCCATGATGCTTCCTGAATCACCAAAAACTCAAAATATAAAAGTTGTAGATATTTCTCTTAACTTACCAAATCTTTTTGAATCACCTCAATTGAATTTCGAATGCGAACATTATGCCCTTATTGATAAAAGATGTTAAAACTGTCCAAAATTGCTATTTAGCTCCATTTTGCTCTTTGTGTCTCCAATTGCATCCTAAACCAAAATATAAGAATAATTAGTACCTTTAGTCATAAAATTTGCATAAAATGGAAGGCATTAAGGGATAGAAATATAATATTTTATGTTCTCATCAACTACAAACAGTTTACCCACTTTTGTGGTTTGGGTTTTCCCCAATCGTCGCTTCTAGCAACATGGTGTTATACACTAAGAATGCAGTCTACTAGGTCCTATCCATCATTGATCCTCTTTAATTATTCATCCTATACATAGCATTGCACCTACGATTCTTCCCTCTTTACCCCTATGTGTATCTTATTCCAACATAATGGTTCTAATTATAAGTCTATTGGGGTTCCTAACTAACCCGTATCAATGAAGGGTTTAATATATTTGTGATTTACTAGTCTACTTAAGTTAAGATTCTCTAATTCTACTCTCAAGTCCTTAGTTATGTCTAACCATAGGATTACCAAAATCAATCAAATCACTATAGCAATCTCCTTTAGGTTATCAACTCTCCTTAATAGTATGATTAACAAGCCCCTTTTTTTAGTCTATAGGAAGTTGTATGATACCTACAAGTACGTGCACCCATTCTATGCCTATTTGCTAGGTAAAGGTGAAAGTTAGTGCTAGGCGGTACGTATAGGTAGTACTTGACAACCTATCTATATATTGGTAAATCTCCTAATCCTGGTTGTTAATATGTTATTTTAAGGCTACTCGCACCCCATATAGATGTTTGTCTTGTCTAACACAGACCTATTCTCCCTACACCTAACATCCTTAGATTGGCACTATGGTATATCAAGTCGTCACATTTCATTCTGAAATTATCATTGGGTAGCATTCTCCCTAGTGAAGATCCTTTAGGCTAGGCTCATGGTAACTTCAGTTCCTAGCATAAGCACAATGTCATGATTTCTATATCTTCCATCCAAGGAAAAATTTCCTAAACTTTAATGCAACCATAAAATTTTTATAAGGATTCATACACTACAAAAAATAGCTAAATAGCGATAGAAATTTTCATCGCTAAAATGGCCATTTCTGTCGCTAAAACGAAATAGCGACTGAATATCGACTAAAACTTTTCATCACTAAATACATCATCGTTGTTTACTTTTCTTCGCTAATTCATCGGCCCACTGAATAACTAGTGACGAAAATAGCAACTAAATGTTATTGACTAACCATGACTAATATAACCGTCGCTCAATTAGCGACTAAACATCGACGAGGTTTGATACTCCGATATCTGATACTTTATTTTACAAAAGAGCCTTCTCTTGTAAAGGTAAATATAGATTACCTATTTATTTTAGTAAATGAAGTCATCTTCCTTCTCTTATCATGTTTCCTTTCGTTTGCAGGGTATAAAAAAAGAGGAAATCCAGGTTTTCAAAGCGAGACCTGCACGAGTCTTTTGAGAAGGAAGTCGCTAGCTCTCCCGAAAAGCGTATCCCTTCCGTTACGGAGTCTTCGAGAGAAAAGGACCAAGATAACATCGTCCGGGTCCAGACTCTCGCTTCTTTTAACTATATAGAGGATGACTTCAGCGTACTGCTGGAGTCACTGAATGCTGGACAACCCTCGATGAGTGTCTTAGATAATTTTGTTTATGCATATTTCTCTGTCTAAGTAGTAGTATTAATCTTCTTTTATTTGCAGATACACACCAAAAGGGACCTTCGTGGCTCTTGAAAGAGCCAGGGGCTGAAGCTGATGTAGCGGCTGAAGAAGCCGCTAACCAATCTCTAGAAGGGAAGGAATTGAAAGCTCCCCTCAAGGTCAAGCAGAGGAGCCCCATGGAGCCGCACCCACCGATTGATGTCCCAGATGCTACTACTAGGGTAGACGAGGATAAACCAGCCATTGAGGGTGGTGACTGTTAGCCCAATGATTATATCATATTTTTGAACATGGATAATCAATTAAGTTTAACATAACGACATCACTAATATTCATGTAATCACTATCATGTTGCTACTTAAACTTAGCATTGTCCTAAATGTTCTATATCATATTGCTATGCTTGTATCATATTGTTTTGTTCATCTAACATGTTCTTATAGTCATGCTGTAAGTATGATCAAACATGATCAAACTAGGACCTATGCAATAGAGAATTATTGATGGGCCAAAGACGGTGTTATACAAGAAGATTTCTCTGAACCGCCTAACGACCTATCAGGGGCCTCGCATTGGGGGTTCTGTTGCCCGTTCAGCGGACAGGGGTCGAGGGGGCAGCGCCACCTGTAGGGGTTCGATGGCGAAGCCACCGAAAGGTATTCAGATTTTCAGATCTGTTTATCTTTGGACGACCGCCATCAAGTAAAAAAGGCGACTTCAAATCTGCTTAAATATTTGAAGAAAGGCATCATCAAAGGGCTCTTGGTTTTTCTATTTGATCAATATATTTTTTATATTTATTGAGTCTAGGAATACGATGTAAACTGTATCGTACTAGCAAATAGGCTACCCAAGAAATGTTTTCAAAATACTCTTTCATTTTAAAAACAAGCCCACTTATAAAAGCCCAAACTACTTCCTAACTGCTTGATCTTTTCAAAAAAGCCCAAAACCAATTTGTAAAAACCCTAACAGAACTCCAACAGAATTTGGCTCGAGTTCAGCCCAAATTCGGCCAGAGTTCGGTTAGTGCCCGTTGGATTTTGAACTTGGTCTTTCCGTAGTTACGGATCTTGCCGAGATTTTCTCATAGAGTTCTGCCCAAATTCTGTCTGAATTCTGTCAGAATTCTGCCTTTGGAAAAACTATAAATAGAGAAGGATTTTGATCATTTCAATACACCAATTCACTTTTATATCTCTTCTTTATAAGCCTACTACTTCTTCCAAAGTGTTCTGAGCTATTCATTTTTAAATTCCAAGCCAATTACAATCTTCTGGTCAATTTACCAGTGCGGTACGGTCTAGTAGTTTCAGAGTGATTGTAATCAGAGGCTTGATTGAAGATAGACACTTCAAAATTGAAGTTCGTCGAGTACTTCGGATCAAAGATCGTGTTGTAGAAGTTGCAAGAACTTCGGATGAAAACTTGTCGTGATTTTCTATAGTGGATTCAACTAGAAGCTAGAGTTCTTCCGACTGGACTAGTCCTCACAAGAGGGAAACCAGTATACATCCTTGTGTTTGCGTTTTTGCTCTCTACTCTCTACTTTTTATTTACATATATGTTATATATATATATTATGTGATCTTGTTACTAATATTTTTAATAGCTAATTTCTGCTGTCTACTCTATTCACCCCCTCTAGAGTATTGTGCTTTATAACTCGTTCCTACAATCGGTCCTACAATTGGTATCAGAGCGGGTTCTCTTTATATAGGTATTTCTATCATACCAATTGTTTCTACAGTGACCAGCTTGAGACGGACGAGGGGCAGTCTCTTCTAGATTGCCTCATGATAGTGAGGCGGAGGGGCCGATACCGCTATCGAGCCCTACTGTTGCTCCAATGACAAAAGGTGTAAAGGAAGAGCCAGTTCGGCTACCAAGTCCTACTCTTGCTTCGGTGGCAGAGATAGCAGTAGAGGAGTCGGCTCGGTTGTCGAGTCCTACTCCTGTTACGACGATAGTGGATCCCGAGATTGGTGGATCCTCTGAGACAGGCATCAACTGAGATGAGACTCCCATTGTAGACGGTCCGGCTCCTTCTTATATCCTTTGGGGGACTGTAACTACTATAGTCCCATCGGAGACACGACCCCTGTGTAACCTAGCTCCAGGGCCGTTGGAGATAAGTTCAAATCAACAGAGGATCTGATTTCCGAGGCACCTCCGACAAATTCTTCCTTGGGAGTGGCTAGTTAGAAAGTCTCGATAGTTAGAGGCTTGACTGGAGAGGCGATGGTCGCTCTGTCGAATGTTGGCTTACAAACGGCTCCGTTGTTGCCGGATTCTACTATTTTCGACTCTGTTGCCCGTCCAGTTCATATGGTACTATCGACGATGCCCCCATGACACCTCAAATGTTGGCCGAGGTGGATGACTATATAAGGTTTTTTATCGAGGTCATTTTCAAGATTTTAAAGAGAGGGTATTTGCCATTCTGGAGCAAGACTGGACCTTTGTAGTGGCCAGGACAATAGCGCTATCGCAAATTGCCTCCATATGGTCTCATCAGGGCTACGATGCTATAGCTGAAACCTTGGAGGCGTCAGTTTTCAAGCTTGACCATCGTCCAACTGAACTCCAGAGCATCTAACGGAATGATCTGTCCTCCCTGATAGAGGCGAAGCACAGTAGGGTGGCAACTGAAGTTGCTAAGGCTAAGTTAGCTTATTCGTCTAGCCTAGTCATCCTGGGACGTGATTTAGTCGAAGCCGACGCCAAATAGCATGAACTTGCATCGACTTTGGAGAACTAGATCAGCCTGTAAGAGGTCTTGGGTAACCGTATGGCAAAAATTGATGATAAGATTCGCCTACTATAGGTACAGCCTGTTTTCCATTAAACAAGTTATTGGACTGAACTTTGTATTTAATTACTAATAGAACAGAGTACAATATAGAATTCTGATATAATCCTAGGAGTACACTTTTGTTTTTATCTAGGAACCGTGGCGATGGAACGAGTGGTAATTCTTTGACTCCATTGACGATCTGACGACGAATCTCAAACTCTTTAAAAGTCTGGGTTGCTTTGGAGTGAGCGATGACTTGAAGAGGATTGGGACTCTTGCAAGTACTTTGGATGCTGCAGTGGTTGAAAAATATTCAAGGAGTGGAGCTTGGAGAGGTTGAATGAAGGAATGATCCGTCTATTTCTAAGCAGCAAAATGATCTGCTTATATGCGCATATGTGATGCACGTATGGAGAATCTTGCACGTAGGGATGCCACGTGGCTGACTTTACTGGGCGCATGGATGATGCGACAGGGAGCTGGAGCTAGATCTATTTGAACTTCATTATTGAGCTGCGGAGAAGCTGACATGTGGCAGTTGTTGAGATTCCATTATTGCTGAGATCTTAGGTGGTTGGCACCCATTTGTAGGTAGAACTGAGTCAATGACACGTGATATTTGCACGTGGCTCAAAGATCTTTGCACTTTGATTTGGGTGGATGCGCCTAGGCTCGGGCGTATAAGAAAACTCGACTTCTGACAATGGAGGTCAGGATAGCAAGTTTGGCCGCACGGCCGTAGAGGCGCATGCAGAGCTTTAGGCGCATGGCTGTGGAGGTGCATGTGAATGATCAGTAGACCATGTAGCCGCACACGGTCGTATCCGACAAAAGGGTAATGATTGCATCTCTTCGCCTTTTACGAAAGCTGACTGCTCAGACTTCGAGATGCATGCTATTGTAATTTCTATCATGTAGTATTAAATGCTTAATGGATGACAAGTGTAGGTAGGCTCATATGTTTTGTATTACTGGGTACATCGGCATGGGGTACATGGTGTTAAGTAGCGCATCCGTTAGGTGGCACATCTCTTTTGGTCAGTCTTGCTGAGTCTTTCAACACATTGGTGACTCTTTGACTTAGCTGAGTTTGAGGTGGCAGATTCATCACTATTAGTGCAAGTTCACTGTACTGACTTCGGGGAAGTTGCCAGTTGGCGTATGGGCGTGGTTTGCCTTGGCCTATAAATAGCTTCGTGAAGACAATTTCTTTTATTATTTTACTTAATTTTTCAATGAAGATGAACTCGACTGATCCTCCCTTGGGAAGATGCTGTACTACGGGTTGTGGAACTCTTCATTCAAAGAAGCTTTGATGACGAACTCTTTCAGAAGACTGAGATGCGCCGGAAGAGCTATGGACACAACAACTTATGTTTGAGCCCCTTGTCCACAGTGTTCTTCTACGAGATAGCATCTGGTGCCTGTTGCATCCAAAGATTGGGGTTGTCGTACCCCGACTTTCGTTATGCTTGAAGTGTCGCTTGGGTTGGATTTATTGCTAACCCACGTTATGCTCTATAACTGCTTCATTAGCCTAAGCGCTCGTGCATTGACGAGGAAGTGATTTGCTCCGATGAGAAGGAATAATGCACCTATGCTGAGATGTCAAAGTGATGTGTCCAGTTTGTAGTTTTAGGCTAGGCTTCTTTGTAGTAGACTTTTTATTGTAACAAAGAACTTGGACATGTAATAGACTTTTATGTGAAATAAAAATCTAATCTTCATGTGCCTCTTTTCTTTGCTGTTTTCTAAAATGATGTGCCAACATTTTGTCTTTGGGTTTTTGGCAGCGCTTTAGGGGCACATGGCACTTTGGGGTGCATAGGAGTTCCGACCTTGGTTGTGCCGAAAATTCCATAGTTCTACAAGACCCCATTCAAAGTTTTCAAAACCTTCTGTCAAGTTTTGGAATACTTTGAACCAAGAAACATAGGCAATAGCTGTTTTGGGCGCATGCCCTGTCTAGGCACATGGCCGTTCCGCGCATGACTATGCTGGCGCATACTCTCCTCGATTTAAATAAAAGAAGATAACGCCTCAAACTCCGAGTGATTAATGAGGTTCTTTTTTTGGAAGATATGTAGTCGTCAGTTTCACGAGACCCGAAGAGACACTGACGTCATATTTTTATCGGTTCATGCGCATGGCTTAAGCCTATAAATAGGCATCTGTGGGGAGAGAGAACTTCTATTTTCTCTTCTTCTTCCTCCTTAAGGGTTTTCAAAACCCTAGCTTTTGAGAAATGGCCCCCAAGACTCCCGCGGTGCTGCTGGCCGGGGTAGAGGCAAAGACAAGAAGCCTGTTGAGGCCGATGCCACGGAGTCCCCAGTCGTCAAGACGACGCATGCCGACGTGCGGACGAAAGTGACCGGTGGGTGATCCGTTGCTTTGGGGAGTTACACAGACACTTTGTTGTACGGTTTCAGACGCATGGATGGATAACCATCTTGGAGTGTGCATCAAAACTTCTTCGCTGAAGTGCATGGGTATGGCTACATGAGCCCTATCTTGAGGATATGCTAGGCTTTTTTGTGCTGGCGCACATGGACTTCGGTCGTGATGATGCGTCAAAGCTTTTCTCCGCTGACGTGCATGGACTTTGTCCTGATGATGCATCAAAGCTCTTCACCATTGACGCGCATGGACTTTGTCCCTGATGATGCACCAAAGCTTTTCTTCCAACGCGCATAGACTTTGGTCCTATAGATGCGCTGCGGTGGAATTTAGTCAGTACGCATGAACTTTTTGTCCTGATGATGCACCCCAACTTTGATGCACAGTTGTTTGCATGCGTTGATGCCAAGCTGTGCATACGTCATTAACCCGAGGGACTGAGTTCTTTTGCTAACTCTCCTTTTTCTTTATTTCGTTGTAGTATCTGTACCGAAAGCAGTGGTTGTCATGAAAGAGGAGATGCCGCCCCCTTTTGTCAAAGAAGAACCAATGACCATCAAGGAGGAGATAATTCTAAAAGTTGAAGTTTCTATTAAGGAAGAACCAGTATCGGAAGGAAGTAGCACCGGGAGCTCTGGTCATCCTGCTCCTATAGAGGGCCTTAATTAGTTGGAGCCTTCATATGTGCGATGGCTGAGGGAGTGGTACCTACCTCAACGTAACTATTATCCCTGGCTATAGGGTTCCATCAACTGTTTTGTGGTCGTCATTCTCGACGAAAATGAAATAAAGCCAATTCCCTTTTCTTGTCTTAGTGTTTTCTATCTTTGTTCTTTGATGTTTTGAGATGTAGTTTACTTTTTGTTTCTTTTCTTTTTGCAAATGTAGTCCTTTACTCTTATTGGATGAAGAAATAAAGAACTTTTGTTCACTACAAAAAAGTGACCTTTGGGGACAACAAAAAACCGTCTTAAAAACTGCAATTACCGTCCCAACAAATATTTGGGACGGCCTTTGGGACGGGAATGGACGGTCCCATTAGGGTGGCGTGGCAAAAACTTTAGGGACGGATATTGCCGTCCTAATTACTGTTAAAGGACGGTTAGGCAAAACGTCTCAAAAGTTTTCAAATTTATGCTTTTGTGTGACGGTTTATTAATTTGTCCCAAAAAACAAGTTTTTGTAACAGATATATTTTGTCCTAATAAATAAGGGACATAATTTTAAAAAGTCCCAAAAAAAGTAATTTACTTTTTGTTACAGTACTATAATCGTCCGAAAAACTTAACAATTGTCTAAATTATTATGGAATTACTAATTTTCTGTTTATATATATAATATATAATTGAATTTTATATACAATAAAAATTCATATAGAACTATTTTATTTAATCACAAATGCATATGATAGCCGCAACATTAACAAAGCGTAGCCGCAACATTAACAAAGCGATTTCTATAAAACATATTTAAAGATAATATCCCATTGTTCACAAAATAAAATCCAAGTCTTACATCACTTCGAGTGTTCTCCCATCAAGTTTTACATCATTAAGCATTCACTTAATTTACAAAATAAAATCTACAACTTTTTACACAAGTCCAAAACATATTTGATTTTCCAAAGTGGCATCTCCCATCATTTGCAAAATAGGTACAAAAAGCATTGGAAGGACCTGCAAATAGAAGTAAACAAAAAAAATGCTCATGAAGAAACCAGGTCGCAGAGGAGCACTGTTTGTAAAAATTACTTGACCCTACAAATCATGAATCCTTCATGTTTTCAAAAACTCTTGCTGGAAACTATAAGCAAAGGGAGGTATAGGACACATAATCGCAGACTAAGTGAAGTGCCCAACAGGAGAAAATGAGGAAGGTAATGATGATTATGAAGAGGGCACCTTAGAGGTGGATGATGATTCTGATAAACATAGAAAAATGTCTCTCATACATCGCACCATTTCTTCTGAAAGTTTATTTGGATCCTGCCAAGGGTTCTTCAATATCAAATTCTTCTTTATATCCATCGCATCAGACTCTTGATGAGAATCAACTATTTCATTTTCTTCTTTACTTTTACTGTAGGGTCCTGCTATCTGTACCAGAAACAATTCGGCCAACTCATAAGTGGGGTTATGCATTTTGAGAATATTTGCATATAGAGCTAGATATTCTATATAGCATGCCTCTATAACCATCATTGTTAAAGAGAATAAGGATGAAACAGACCTTTGCTGTGGTGAACTTCTGCGTCAGCCTATCAACTTTCAACGATTGTGAATGTCTATATGCTAAGTCTAACCGTGATGAGAGAGATATTTGATGTCCTGTAAATTTCACAACTCTCAACGAGGATATATGCTGGAAAAAAAATTCACAAGCAAGAATCAATCATCTATTAATTTTACCGCCAAAAAGGAATGGAAAATCAATATAAACAATGATATACCTCTTCCCACATAAAACCAGAGTTAGAAGATGGTGGTTCCATTGCTAGTGGTGGTGTATGTTATATTTGAGTTTCAGTAAGGAGACGCTCATTCCTTTCTTGGCCGGAGGGGTACTACTACTGCTAACCCCAGAAAGGTAACTTACAGCAAGAGATGCCTGAAGCGCTGCCCCGTATGGGAGTGCATTCTCGTTGATTTTGAAGTGTGGCGAGTGGCCGGGATGTAAGGGTCCTTCCGTTTCATTTGCCATCCCTACGAAGTAGTAGTATGTCTCTGGAACAGCATCTGAGAAGAAAGAGAAGTCTTCCGCTGCCATCAAAGGGGTCCTCTCCCTGACATTCTTTGGCCCGAGCATTTCTCCAACGACGTTCTCAAAGCGGTCGTGGAGGGTTTTGCTGTTGACTGTCACGGGGAAGAACGGATGTTCTTCCGTAAGGAAGTCCACAGTGGCACTGCACCTCTGCACGGATGCTTGCCCGACAATAACCTGTAGATTCCAAAACCAAGAACACCAATAGTTCAGCATTTATAAATGGGAATGTCTTGATTCTACTCGCATACAGGACAGAGTTTTGGATACATGCATGATAAATTCAAAATATGTCTTTTCAGAAAATATGTGGGTGCGACATGGATACAGTTATATACATGATTTTTTTTATACAATTTATAACCTTAAGAATATTTATATTCAAGCACGTTTTGGTGGTAACTAGGTTCCAGAAAATTCAAAAAAAGGATACACATCAAAGAAATGTTTCTTTCCCAGCAATTAGTGTTGGCACGGTCACTATTATGCCAAATCAACCTCAAACCATGTTTTGAGTCCTTTGGAGGCTAGGCATTGGCGAGCCACATCCAGCACGTATCGAGGAAGTGTCATGTCGAATGTGTTGGTAGATTGGGATAAAGACAACAGATGTACTAGCAACTTGTTCCATTCAACACAGGAGAGCAATAGCATAAGATATTATGTCTATGGAAACTTGGAAAGTGAGCATAATTAGCATGATGTAATACCTCCTCAATTCGCTGCTTAAGTTGGTTAAAGCTTTCTTTTGAGAAGGCCCGAGAAGTACCACCAATAATCACCGAGTCTAGAATGACATTAAATGCGCCTCCTCCTTGGAACTTAGCTATTGTTACAACCTGTCATGAGAAGTTCACATCTGTTAGAAGACAAGCCCTTAATATTTTCACCAAGAAATAATTTGAGGCTTACATTAAGACCAAAAAACATAATCCACTATTTACCACCACATGCAACAAAATGTGGACTCAACATACAATACAATGCTGATGATTGAGTTTCCCTACCTTAGGACAAGGCATGGACTGGATAGTCACTAATGTAAGTTATATAGAAATGATGAAGTCAACATTAAGGTGCATGGGTGGAGCTAGCAAGCACCACCTGGATTGTGAGATTTATCGAGAGATATTTTTTCATCCGGATAGAAAACATAGCAAGACCAGGCCTATGGACCTCCTAGATTAAGTATTACTATCCCTTACTTCCCTCTGGGTAGTTACAATTAACAAAAGTCGCATATACTCGCTGTTTACACTCCTAAATTTTAATAATGCACTCCAACCATCATTATTACGAGTGGATTGTATTTCTAGGTTTAATGGTTACTAGTATAATTACACGTACGTTGCACGTATTTATACTATTCTGGAAGAACAAAAAATAGTCCCTTAATTGTTTACTACTTGAAAAAAAAAAAGCAAACAACACTCATTTAATTTTTTACTTAGGAAGAACAAACAACAATCCTCCTTTTTTTTCCAATACGTAATTACCTAACTACCCATGTTAAATTTAATGAATACTATTAATTTAGTAAACATATGTAAGGACACTTTTTGAAAAAAAAAAAAAAACCTTTCACTGGTGATGCTTAACCATTCTTATTATATAGTAGTATTGATTCCTCTAGGAGGAGACCCTAACAAGAACTCATCATATACTACTCTAGACATTCCTAAACTTTTGTTGTGCCAAGTCCAGCCTTCATTTGTAGCAGTGAAACTAACGGTTGCCATCTGAAGCATTATCTTGGTAGGAATAGGACACAAATAGTCCAATTTTCTATCACTCTTAATTGACTCAAAACATACACATCAGTATGAATCTATTATATTGCAGATACTTTCACCCTTCTTTGTTAATCTAATAAAATTAACGTGTTGGTTGGAGAAGAAACAGAAAATGGATCAAATGAGCAGTTTCACCTTCCTTACCTCATTTTCTTGCTACTAGACTTTGTTTTAGTTTCTTTGTGGATAACCACGAACATCCACTAAGGCTGTGTTTGGTTGGAGAAGAAAGAGAAAATGGATCCTACACAAAAAAGCATTTTCACCTTACCTCATTTTCACCAAACAAAACACAGCCTAAGAATGCCCCATTCGAAAAAAGGTTCTGGCTTTTGCCCATGTTAAGATAGTTTAATTAAGCTATTCGTAAGCTATGTTAGGTTACCTTGAAATCAATAATTTACAATCTTTCAAAATTCAGTTTTTTGGCAGCATGGGATATATCACATATAAATTTGATGGCATCAAAATCCTGGGCTTTCAAGGGCTGAAGCAGTTGTGACTTGCGAGTTTACATTGTTCTATAGGAAGCTATGGGCTTTCAAGGGCTGAAGCAGTTGTGACTTGCGAGTTTCAGTAAGGAGACGCTCATTCCTTTTTCGGACTGAATATTAAAGCATATGGCAGTGGTTGATGATAGATAACATAAGAAGTGACATGACATTTGTCACACAAAGCCCTCATAATTTGCTATCTAGCAAGAAAAATTACAAGGTTAAAAACTATTTATGCAAACGTATATGCAAATATGTAATAAATAGAAGGAACACCATTTCTGGCAGGAACACCTTTGTTTTTCGACAAGAATTTGAAGTTTATGTGGTTCGTGATGTGTATGGGATCCATTTTTATAGGGTTCCTTAACCAATTGCTTCCTGGAGTTTTTCTTAGGTGTTAGTTTAGGCAACTATAGTCCTAAATTTAATAGGTTATTAGCTAAGTTGGAGTAAATAACCAATATAGCTAAGCTAACCTATTAAATCTAAAAAATTAATGCTAATAACCTATTAAACTCTTCGAAATAAAATTAATGCTAGCTTAGCTTATGTCAGGTCAATTTTTTAGATTTCATCTATGACAAATCTTAGGGGTGCTACTCGGGTGGGTTGGGTTGGGCTTAAGGTCAACCCGAGCCCAACCCGATGAATCATAAGCCTAGCCCAAGCCCGACCCGAGCTCGGGTTTAACATATGAAGTCCAAGACCAAGTTATCGCTAACAAAAATCAGTCAACCTAGCTAATTAGATTAAAAGATGAAAGAGGTGCATAGTCGAATTATACCTTTGATGTTGCTAACTCCCAAAGCACAATTGCAAAGCTGAATATATCTGTTTTTTTTATCATAAGCTTGATGATTAATAACCTTCACAATGACACCATATTAGAAGCAAAGGAAAGCAAGGTTTCAACAATCTTTTGACATCTTCGTATGTAAACAAAATAGAAACTGCACACACGTATAGCCATTTCTGAACCAAATGATAACATTTTTTTACACAATTAAAATCTTTACGTGTTGTTACTAATTTCAGAGTTCACTAGATTTTAATTTGAACCTATGCACTTGCAGTTGTTAGGCTACTTATAATAGGAGAAGGTCTGCTGATATTGAGGCCTGCAGGATGAACCTAAAACCACAATATAGTAAGGTCTATGTGATAATACAACAAAAGAAATCAGGAAAATGGGACAAGGATACAAAATATTTTCAGTGAAAACTAGCTCAAAGAAGCAACCAGTTGCATAATGTTAACAGGAATACCATCAAGCACTTCGCCTGCATGCCAAAGTTCAGAATTTTCTGCCATAATAACCAGAAATAAACTAAATGCAATACATTCATTGAAATGGTTGATGGGAGCAGTAAAGCTCCTAACTTGTCGCCAAAACTGGCTGAAGAAAGCCACCAGTGCAAAATCCTAACAGGAATGCTCTGCTTACATAGCAAGTTTGCGACTTTTCGGCACAACAATAAAGTTCCAAACTTTTCACTGAAACCGACTCAAAAGGAAGGAACCAAATGCAGATTTCTTTAAGAAACCTTTAGCAAACACTTGGCGTACAAATCAAAGTTTGGAAACAGAAGAGGTTTCCATTTTTGCTTAGACAGAAATTGATTAAAACTTATTAGTTTTGACCATCAAATAGTACAAAACTCAATATCGTACTCATTTAGTGCAATGTAGCTAAATTCCACAAAAAAGTAAGAAATGCAGCAAAATGAGAGATACTATATGATAAAATTAGTTAATAATGATGTAAGCGGAGAAGAGTGATATGCTTTCAGATGACCGATCACATTCCTCTAAAGTGTAGGTAGTAGCGACAAAAATGTAGTAGAAAGGAGAATGAGGACATAATTCAACCGCATCAGCATTTCCATGTACATTCTAGCTCACTACATCCATTCTACTAATTAATCAAAAGATATAAAATAGGTAGCCGAAATAAGAAAGGGGACACAAGGCTGATGATCATCAAAGCATACTTTTTATGTAAAATTAAGGTTCTTGTTATTTGTTGGTTAGGTATGGGTTATTTTGATAAGGAAAATTTATGCATCTGACTGACTTTTCCAATCTTGTGACCTCGTTAAGTACATAGAAGGCTTCCAACATCTTTGAATACTCAGGCAAAGGTGCCATACTATTTCCATTCAATTTCTAGGGATAAAAGATAACTGAAAGAGAAGTTATGAACCTCTATTTTCTTCAGTTCAACTTCAATAGCTGCCTTCTTTGAGTTCTCATGAAGTAATAGCTAACATGCTCTTGTGTGCTCTGTTTAATAGCCAGGAAGACAAAATTGTAAGTTTCATGAAGAAATATGTGTCAACTTGTGAAAGTGAAGTTTATGGTTGATGAATGAATTATAATAAAACATGTCGTCACAACACAAATCCAACTGAACTTGATGGTGACAAAATCATCAGTGTAAATATCATAGCACAAATTTGAGTATTACCTTAACATGGAGAGAAGATAATTAAAAGAAAACTAGGAAAATAAGACTAAGTATAATACATATTCCTCTTTCCATTCATTGTGTTCTTGATTAAGCAAGTTGAGCTCTTGGTTCTCCTAAAAAGGAGAGTTGAACAACAATCATACTAATGATTCAGAATATTATGTATTTATTACTTGAAAAACACTTGATGGTTCGTAAAAGAACTTTGTTGAGAAGGAAAAAAAAACTTAGTTATACATGAATTAACCACACTTTTTTCAACAATTATTACCTCATAATAGTTTGATCAACAGACTCCAGCACAGAGATCATAAAATACTTAAGTATCATGATACCAAAATTGATTTCTCATCGAAAGATGACAAAAATGAGAAGTACCTACACTTAAGTATCCTTATCGGCTCATCGAATGAGAACGATCCTGTAGATCATTCTGCACCTACACTTGATCCTGACACGAACCTCCTAATTGCTTGGCCCTTCTTTCTGCTGTCGCCTGATCAAATCGACACAGAATGCAGCATTACTTAGAAATTTATCATTCTTAATACTTACACACACATGAGTGATTAACCTTAGTATTCTTTGTTTGCCAATTCTGGTTAAATGGTATGTTATCATATCTTGGCACACACACACACTTTGTTCTAATTCTGGTTAAATGGTTTGTTATCATATCTTGGTGCGCTTTGTTCTAATTCTCGTTAATTGGTTTGTTATCATATCTTGGCACACACACACACTTTGTTCTAATTCTGGTTAATTGGTTTGTTATCATATCTTGGTTGGACCCTTAACTAGCCAATAATTTCATTGAGGAAGAGTATCAATAAACTATTACAGCTTTTCAAAGAGAAAGACTAAGCAAACACAAATTAAATGACACAAATATGACACGATGCTGGGAGACGTGGATGCAACCTTCGAAACTATTGGAGTAACCATAGGATGAAAAAGAAACTAAGTAATAACATAGATTGTATGCTTAATTCCTTGAAGGGGTGATTAAAGAACCCTTAAAGAGAATAAAAAAGAAGAAACAAAAAGGTGGATATATTTCAGCTTTTTTTTATCAATAGATCAGGAGTCATGATGTGCTGTACTGACTTGGATACGACATTATGATACAGAAACTCATGTCTCCAGATACTTTCTTGATTTAGAAGTTCAAAAAGGGGATTGCGATTCTCTTACATTATGGTTGTGGACTGAAAAGCTCTTTTTTCCTTCCTAGTGTAGATTCTGAGAAATTAAAAGGAAATGTCACTGTAGATGGAAGAATTTAAGGGTAAGAGTGGCAAATGAGTTTGGACATGTGTACTCTGGTATGCGAACAAATCCATTCATTTCAAAGTCATGCGCACTCCAGGCATGTGCAATTTAACTAGTATACTTAAAAAGGTTATATGATATCCAATAATTGCAACCATAACCAAAAATGAGAAACTTCTCGACCATGCAACAAGTATTCGCAGTTCAGAATGCATATTTATCATTATAAAGCACACTCAAAAATCAAGTATCATATTTAGCTTATAATACCGTAAGGGAACCTGTACCTAGGATTTCGGCAGCTTACCAAGCAGCTTATTTTGACTAGCTCTCAAGTTTGCCGTACAAGCAAAACCATATGTGCATGGTTATGTGTCCGCATATCATGACAGAACTAAGAAACCTAGGAAGCCTTCACTGAATATGAGTTTATATATATAGACAAATAGAACCTATGCAGCCATTAAATAATTCAAAAGCAACAGATTAATCAACTTAATAGTTGGTCAGTTATATATAGTAATTACAATTTTTATACATGTATAGATTACTGAAATTATATCAACATGATACAAGAATGGCTTAATGTTATTGTTGTAGCTGTTTTCTGTCATCTAAGTGGGGACTGATCCAAAATTAAAGCAAAAAATTGTTTCTATGCTGCCACTTAAGAATTTCAACTATGAATAGTAAACTGGTAGCTGACATCCAGTGCAGAACTTTGTCGCATGACAATTGACAAACGAATGAATCATTGCTGGAAGGGTTCATAAATAAAAAAATTATAAGAAACAAAAAGGAAAAAAACAGAGATTAGTAGGAAGGGTGAACCTTGCTGGAAGGGTTCATAAGACAGATCCGGACATTGGACGGGGCTGGCTTCGGCGAAGTTGCCCTACCAACAGCAATGGGTTGCTCGGCAAGGCAGGGCCTGAGCTATCGTGGCTCTGGCCATCAACGGGTGTACAGCCCCTGGTTGGAGGAGAGGAAGGAGAGAGAGATGAAGAAGCTTTGGATGGGATAGTGTACTTACTAACTCGGCCGTCGCAGCTGGCCGATCAGAACACGAAGCTCACCGATGACGCCAATAACTTCAAGTAGGAGTACCAGGAGCTCAAATCGAAAGTCGAACCTTCCCCTTTTGATCTGGAGATCTGGGTTCTGCTGAGGATCGAGGATCTCCGGAGAGAGGAGTTGTGGTTCGTAGCGTGAACGGAGAAGCAGGGGGCTCCAGTGGACGGCGTCTTCGACCTTCCCCTTTCGATCTGGAGAAGGAAGGAAGAAATCGATTTAGGGCTCATAATCTCTCTCTCTCCTCTCTCTCTCACTCTCTCCACATATATGATTAAAAAGGAATCAATAGCATCCCTTAGATCTTTTGATCCAACAGTTAGAATTAATAATTGATAGAAAAAAATGATTCCCAAAAATTGAGAATGATAAACTTTAGGCCGCCAATTAATTGCCATTCCCGCCGATATTATTTGGGTCAGTTCCAGGACTTATTTGGGACCAAAATATTAATAGTCCCAATTAAAATATCCATTTTCTAATCTGTCCCAAAATAAAACTATTTTTTGTTACAAAAAATAAAGTCGTCTTAAATATTAATTTTTTAGGACGATTCAGACTAGCGTTTATAATAGTGTCGTCCCAAAAGTCCACTTTTTTTGTAGTGGTTTGTTCAACTTTGCCTTGAACTTGTGATTTTGTGGACTTATCATCTTTAGTGCACCTTGGTTTCTAGGTACAAATAATAAGTAGAGAGAGGGACCCAACATATTTACTCAGAGGTAATATGGACGTAGTAAATATGGGGTTGATGGTAGAGTTTTTTTACTCAGAGGTAATATGGACGTTGTAGGAATGAACTCAATGGGGGATACAAAGAACAACTCAGAGGTGATATGGACGTGGATGTTCTATGATTAAGGTGCAACAACACAGGGGTTGTTAAATGGGATGTTTACTCAGAGGTAATGTGGACATGGTAAACATAGATTTTAGTGTCATCTTACAGATGTAGGAGTTAGCTTTGTGGGGATGTAGAGTAACAACTCAGAGGTGATATGGCATGGATGTTTTCTACTGGAGAGAGAATGTACTGGAGCGACTAGGCTCCAGAAGCATATCTTTATCAAGGGGGATGGAATCGATGGTCGAGTTCATAAGTTCTTCTATCGGAGGAGATGGAAGTACATGTTGAGGATTTCAAGAATAACACTTCTTTAGGAAATTGTCGTTGATTGGCATCATGAACAAGTCTCCATTTGGTTTTGTGAGTCAGTAGGCACCGTTAGAGTACACCGTCTTTATGATGAAGGGGCCTTCCCATTTTGGTTTGAACTTTCTTTTATGAGTCATCACCATTGGTTTTCTGACTGACAGAGCAAGGTCTTTCACTTGAAAAGTCCTTTGTTTGACCTTTTTGTTAAAAGCCTGTGAAATACGAGCTTAGTAGAGCTCGATGCATTGTTGAGCCAAGAGGCATTTTTTATCCAGTACCTCCAACTCTTACAGATCGCTGTTTCACTTAACAAAATGCCTGGAAATCGGATTTTGAAAATAAAACGAGAAAAAGTACACGAAGTACAAATTTGATTCTGGAAAGAATTGCTATGGAAGTCTGATCTGTAAATGATCACTTTGTTCCTTGGACCATACGATGATGATGAAGATCACTGCTAGAAGATGAACAATTGGAAGAACTAAGTCACCAGAAAGGTATCGACGCACTTAGGCACTGATGGCGAGGCCGAATGCTTTCCTGCTTTGCTTCACTCTGTTCTGGAAGAAAAGTTGAAGAAGAATGCTCCGAAAAATCAAAGTCTCTGGGCTCTGAACTCTATGTATTCTCTCCTTTCTCTCTGTCTGTCTATATGAGAAAAATCAGTCTATTTATAGACTTGGGCTCTTGTGCATAAAAACTCAGCAAAAGTTTCGTCTTTACGCTAACAACTGCCACCCATGATTAGAGTTATCCTCTGCATACGTTGACACGTGTCCCATTATTTTAGTAAGAATAGGATGCACGTACATACGTTCTTCGAGATGTGTGGCATGAAAGCCATGTAGGCAAACCACATTCTGAATTGGAATAGGGCGTAAAACAACCCAAATATACCCTGAGCATAAAGTAGACTAGGCGTACAATAGCCCTGATGTTGACTTCCCACGTAAAGTGGTTGTTAAATAACCTTGAGCGTAAAAGTAGCCCAAATAAACCTTACGCACACGTCAACCGTTGAGCGTAAAAAAACTCGTATAGTCTCCGTGCGTAAAAGAAGCCATATTATGAGCGTAAAGTGGCCCAGTCCACAAACTAAACGACAAATGGGCCTCTGTGTAAAACAAATTGATTTCTGTGATATATGTCATCATTAAATCTTTATGTCAGACTTTGCATTAAATGCAAGACTTGACAGCTTTGTCCAGCGTAAAAGTGGCTAGCCTGTCTTGGGCGTAAAATTATTAGCTTTAACCCGGGCGTAAAATGATTAGCCTGCTTCGGGCGTAAAGTGATTAGTCGCTCTTTGGCGTAAAGTGGATCGATTTGAATGGAATGATCCTTATCTTTGACTCATTCTTATGAAACACTTTTTACGCTCCTACAAGACCCCCTTCAAAGTTTTCAAATATCTTCAAAATTTGAAACACTTTGAACAGAAGCGTAAAAGTTGAGATTTGAGCAGTCAGCGTAAAATTCGGGATACTCAACAGTCATCCACGTAAAAGTGGGGATATCCAACAGTCGGCGTAAAATCTAGAATTTGAACAGATTTGAAAATTCCCTATAAATAGGGTTTTTCGGGGAGAGAAAGAACTTTACTTTGTTTCCTTGCTCTCGTAATCCCGATCCTTCTTAAACTCTCTTCTTCCTCTTGCATTCCATTCGATGGCCCCCAAGAGATCCGCCGCTGTCAGTAGTAAAGGGAAGAAAGCCATTCATTCATCATCGGCAGAACATGTGAAAACTCCCGTTCGATCATCAACACCACACCGACAACCCAACCCAGCCATAGCTCCGCCTATGAGGGGTAAAGTACTCCCTTATGGCCGTAGAACTTTATCGGAGAAGAAAAAGGTCTTTTGTTTCACGCCCACGTTATACGTGTTAGCGTAGAAACTGAGATAAACAAAATACGCCCACATTATTCGTGTTAGCGTAAAGCTCAAAAAAATGCCCACGTTTATACGTGCCAGCGTAAAACTGAAATACGCCCACATCTAATGTGCCAGCGTAAAAAACTGAAATACGCCCACATCTAATGTGCCAGCGTAAATTTTCAAAATAAAATAAAAAAGACTTTGTATAAAAACAAAAGACTTTTTTAGAAAACTTTTTACTTTTCAGATCCATTTATCTGCATAAATGACATCAAATTAGATTTTCTCTAACTTGATTTCCTTTTCTTTTTGCAGTGGACTTGCAGATTCACCCTCTTGCAGAAGTCTTTGGCTCGTCAGTTGGCATGGTGGGTTCGAACTATTTGGAAGATTTATCTCATGTCCAATTTCTTCAATCGAACCCTGAATACCCTATAGAGAGGGCACAACTGATAGCAGCCCAAGGGGATAGGATTTTGCTATCCATGATGAATGGAGATTTGTTGACTTCACAAGATGCACAATAATTTGCAAAATCGGCCTTCTTGTTTGGGGACGCAATTGACTGTAAGTCCCAGACACACCCCAAGAAGGAGTCTTGGGTATTCAAATTTGGGGATAGAGCCATGTATCTCCCGGATATGGACATAGATTATCCTTTGTCAGCATTTTTCCATGCTACCCACCATCGACAAATGCTGTGGAATTTGACTCCTAATAGTTATGGAAGACCAGGTAGAATTGTTTTCAAGAGGGAGCATACTAATGACATGGGGTATTTTGCCAGTGTTCCCAATGGTGGTGTCACTTCTATTTTTGGCCTCATGCCAGAAGCTAATCCTAGTGAAGACTCGGGTTTAATTCAACCAGTACAAACTTCGATGTTCGTCAACAAATTTATGAGGGCTGCTGTATTATATCCTCAGACAAATCCCAGGCTGCCGGGATGGTTGACTCCATTCAATCAAAACTGGATCCAGATAAGTATTTGGATGATGAAGAACTTTGAAGCAGAGCTGAAAGACATTGGTTTGTATGAGGCGATAGCTTCCACTAGTCAGGGTATTCCTTCAAACGGAAACCTATTTCTGGCCTTGATGGAAATATACATGAGTTCGACTGGAACTTTTGCCACCCCGAAAGGTGAAATGGGCCTTGCTCTTCATGAGATGCAGTTCATCTCGAAGCTGCCAATGGAGGAAGCCCCATATGAGGAATACGTTCCCTCCAACAGAGAACTAGTTGAAATCAGAGAGACTAATCCTCAGTTGATTGAGGTATATGAGGAATTGATGTGTCACTACATGGTTTGTACCACAATGCATGAAAGTACATCTTATTTGGCGTACATCAACAAGTGGACGACTTATCTCTTCTTCCATAAGGATAAGATATCCAAGGAAGACAAAGAAAGGTTTCAGGAAAACAAAGCTCCGGTAATCAACATAGATTCGACAATCCCTTCTAACAAAATTAGGGATATAATGATTACCTACAAATTCTCTAATAAATATTTGTCTACAAAGACTGGGGAATTCCCTGCTGGAACTGAAGCCTTGAGCTTCCTTAGATATGGTAGTCAAAAAATCTCTAGGAGAGCTTTGCTGGCAGGCTTTCTTTATTTATGGCTGAGAAGATGGGTTATGCCGGGTATTGGTACTGTTGACAGAATCTACCGTAGCGTACTATGGCCAGCCGTACGTTTGGTTTTTAAAGTCAGGATTAACCTGCTATCAGCCATGGTGTGTCGAATAAATGCAGGTTTAAGGACCTTCGGCGAGGAGTTAATCAACAATGCTCCTCATCGGAATGTTTTTCCCAGGGTAGAAATGCCCTACACTTATCTGATGGGCTGGCTGTTGCATCACAACTGCAGATTGTTGCCACCAGGCCCGGGTGATGATGCGGAGGTCTTCCTCCAAAAATTTAGCAAAGCTACATGGACCGCTACGACTGTGGCGGATACCCGGGCAGTTCTGAATTTTTCTTATGGTTGGAACTTCTTCTGCACTCGGCCACAAGTTCCAGCAGATTGCTTTGGCATTCAGTTTAAAGATGAAGTCGAAGGAAGAGCGGTATTGCCATCATCAGTCTTCAGATGGCTTCAATGCATCAGACCTTCTCACTTGATATATAAAAATGAAGATAATTGTACGTTTGAACCATATCTACCCAGTAGGTTCTCTCGCCAATTTGGATATGACCAATTTAATGTTGGTAACCCCTCTACTAACTTCCGTCATTATGGAAAATTATTCGACGGTGCTAGGGTTGGAGATATTTCAATGCTGCTTGTACTGGTGCCAAGTTTAGAGTCTCAACCGCCACTAGTACTACAGAGCTACGTATACTTCATACGTATGCTCACTTTTATGCTTCAATTCGTTCTTTTGCCCACGGCTACAATATGAGGGGTAGTCTGAAGTGGCCTAAAGAAGGAGATATTGAGGAGCATGTCAGGGTACCAGCAGACATCTCTGATGATACTGGCATTCCAGATCCATATTTGGAAGTTATCCTAACAGGAGTTGGAGAACCAGCTGCAGAACCTATCATCATTGGCAAAGGCCAAAAAAGAAAACAAAGTGCAGCTGTCATGTTTCCAGAGAAAACTCCAGAAAAGAAGAAGAAGTCTACCATAAAAGGGCCTTCCAAACCGAGAGCCCTCACTCCAGAAGATGACACTTTGATTATAGGGGATCATCTTGTCGGTTCTTCTTCAGTTCATCCAGGAGAAGGATCTTCAGCCCCTCCACCAGTAGTTGGATCAGAAGCTGTAACACTTTTGTCTCCTGGACGTCTTAGCACCTCACTCCATTTATCTTTGCCAACCAAGGCACAAGTTACAGGGGGGCTACTGCTGTATCTACTGTTGATCGAGACCGTATTCCATCAGATGAGCCGGCTCTCGATTTCAATGATGATGATTGGGATGGCGATTATGATTCATATCTTGAACATAACGCAACATATTCCAGGTACCATACAAAACCTATATGGAATTGTGTACCATGATTTTGTATATTAACTTATTTTGTTCATTTTGTAGATGTCATCATTGCATCAAAGCCTGTGGCTCCTCTTCCTCAAGAAGAGGATATCTATGAAAAAAATGAGGAATCTGAGGATGAAACTTCTTCTTCAAAAGAAGAAGACGCTGCTGAGGAGGGAATTCAACAACCCGAGATGGAGCTTCAAGAAGAATATCCTCCATCCTTAGAGGTACAGCAAGCGCAACACGAAATATCCTCTCCTGCTGAAGACCAGCACAAAGAAGAGACTACAATAGGTCTCACTGTAGGTGATTATAGAGCTGCTGGAGGAGAACCAGATTTGAATAAAGAAGCAGCTGTAGAAAATTTCACTACAATTGAAGCGATAAAAAATCCTGTGGAGCAAATAATTGAAGAAAATGCTGAAAGCATTTTTGAATCACCAACTGAAACTGGGGAAGCTATAATGACATCTTCTATTGTTGCTACTGATTCAGTACCAGTTTCTGATGAGCCAATGCCAGAACCTGAACCGGCTCCCGCAATTGTCACCACATCTACCGATATTACCGCCACCAGAACTCCAGAAATGGTTGGAGTAACAAATATTGAAGACATTGCTCCCGAAGCTCTTATGAATCAATTGGCTATGGCAGCAGTAACAACAACAATTCTATCTCAGCCTGTTGTTACACCAATAGTATCTGTTGGTATTGGAGATATAATCCCTGAAGCTCCTAGGGATCAATTGGCCATGACAACAGTAACAACAACGACTTCATCTCATCCTGTTGTCACACCAACAACATCTATTTCTGGTATCCAAAGAAGGGATCTATTAGATATTGCTGCCACACCAAGCTCCAGTCTAGAGATGAATCTCCTAGTTGAGATTCATACTGAAACCTTTTACAAAACTCTAGCAACCCTAATAAAAATGGTCCTGAATAAGGGCCTCAGTTATGAGACTTTGAAGGCAGCGATGGCTCTGACCATTAGGAATGTTGCTATGTTTAATGATGCTGGGAGAGCTGCAGCATTGGAGAAAATTGTGGAGGGCCTTGAACATCCGATCAACAAATATCTCAAGCTGTCAAGTGAGGCTGTTGAAAGTCTCATCCAGGAGGAATATGACGCCTTAACGGCTGATTATCTTGCTCGGGAGACCACATATAATGAAGCTCTTCATGAACATAGTCTGAAGGTTGCCAAAGACAGCTTTTTTGGCTAGAATAAAATCTGCACTGTATGGTCACAGAGTAGCTTACGATGCCTTGAACATAGATATTCAGAATAAAAATGATAAAATCCGCGAAGTCGAGGCTGAGTTAGCTCGCTTAAAGGCTGAAAGGAAAAAGATGATCGACGCTCGAAATCTGCATCTCACTCAAAGTTCCATTTTAGAAGAACAAGCCTTCGGGGCTGAATCAACTATCAGAACCCTTGATGAAGCCAAGGACAATCTGATAACCAGCTTCGCTGGGCTTTCTCGTATTTGTACTCCTGAAGCTCGACGTGCTGAAGCTACTAAAAAGGTTGTGAGTTCTTATGACAAGCGACTAGAAGAACTACAGAGGTTGCTTCAAGATGTTTCTACTCCACCTTAGAAGAACTCCTTGTCATCTTTTATCTCATTCATTTTTGTAATGTTTTCACAAGGAATGAATAAAATATTTATTTTGTGATCCTATCATTTATTTAAAATAAACAATAGGTATGAGGCAGAAAATACTTATCAGCGGTTATATGAACATGACAAGTCTTTTAAACTCAATAGTTTGTATCTATCCAGAGGTAATATGGACATGATAGATAATCCAATCTTATTTTCTATTTTTAGAGTATGCAATACTATCAGAGGTATTATGGACATGACAGCATGTAAGAACTCAAAGAAAAGTAGATTAATATCTATGCAGAGGTCGAAGGAACATGATAGATAGGAAAAGCAAGTAGATTTAATATTTATCCAGAGGTCTTGAGAACATGATAAATACTAAATCCAGTTTGGTAAGATAGAAGATCAAAATTTCTCTCAAAAAAAAGAAGAGTAATCAGCTTAACCAAACCTTGGTAGCTGGGGATTAAGAGGACATATATCATTGAGGATATATGTCAATATTGATGAAAGAATGAATGAACCAACATGGCCCAAGAATCATTCTCAAATGGCTCGAATTTTTATCAATTTGAACCATGTAAGCTGAAAATGTTTGCTCAGATTCATCATAATAGTCTCCTTTAACACACGAGGAGTGAGAAATATCGGATTCAATGAATTGGACTTCTTCTGAATCTGATGATTGTGAAGATCTAGAAGAGAATTCTTCTTGCATATCGTCATTAAACATATGGAACGGATCATATCCCAATCCATGACGCGTTTTCTGGTAAAACGGATCACCACGTAATGGTAGTAATCTACCTTTGCCTTGATTGAGACTTTGCATAGTCTTTAAATCATATCCCATGTTCTGGATAATTTTGAGAGATTGTTGACTATATCTGTCAATTCGGATTCTTCCTTTATCTTTATCTCTCAAATCATCTGTCTGAGCAACATGGATATTTCTAGCCAGGCCAAAAATAATTTGGCGCTTGTTTTTCTTATCAGACGGAACCACGAAATAAGATTCTTTGTGACGTCTATAAGTTACACAAGCTTGCGATGAAGCGGCTACAGGAAGAAGATAGGGAGAAGATGTTAGAAACCTTTGAGCATAAGGTCCAACATCGATATGAGAAGGAAAAGAATTTTCCTTATTGTCAATGTATAAGGTTTCCTCTGTATCTATGTCGTCTTTATATTGATGACTTTGATTATCAAAAGATAAAGTCATTCTTTCAATAAACTTGACAGCCATATACTCGAAAAGAAAATCTTCATTGATATCAAAAAGTACAGAATGATCAATATTTACATCATTTACAATTTGACTGCTACGCTTCGAATTAATCACTAGTGGACTATCATCCGACTTCTGCGTAGATTTGCCAAGATTGACAATCAAAGGAGGTTCTGGATCATTTGTACGAACTGTACGCCCTTCGACTTTGATCACAAGAGGTTGAACTTGATTTTTAACATGAACATTCACTGATTCCTCAGATGAAGCTTGTGTTTTTCCTTTAACCTTGATCATCAAAGGTTGATTGTTGACAGATTGGGATTGGATTCGCCCTTTGACTTTGATATTCAAAGGTTGCTCTTCTGGCGGATCTTCGTTAATAGACTGATCTTCAGCAGATGATTGATCTTCAGCCATCTCTGATATCTCTTTCACATGCTCTTGTTTGTAAAGCGTTGAGTCGGAAAAATAGGCTTCAACACCTTTGAAAGGATTGATATCAGCAAACTCAGTCTTCACAACCCCTTGGAGATCCACATACTTGAAGCATTGGTGGAGAGTCGAAGGCACGATGTTATGCTCATGTAACCATGGTCTTCCAAGAAGAATATTGTAGGATACGTCTGAGTTAATAACATAAAATGTTGCCATAGTTCAAAGATCACCAATCTGAATCTTCAGACGAATCTTCCCCAGTGGTTTGCTCTTTCCAGAGTTGAAACCAACTATTGTGGTACTAGTGTAAGTCAGATCACTAATAGGAATCCTCAATGGTCTTAGCATACTTTAAAGAATTATGCTAATGGAAGACCCAGGATCAATGTAAATTCTGTCAACTTCAATGGATTCGATATACTCAGTGTAACACAAAGGCCTATCATGCTTGTTATGCTTCAACAGCATATCTTCTTGTGTGAAAGTGATGTTAGGAATTGCTTCCATCATACTATGACATTGTGGGCATGATACTGGTATATTGTCAGGAGTTTTGAGTTGAGCTAAGCAGGAATCAGCTTGTAGCAAAGCTTTACTCAAAGTTTTGCGGCTTTCTCTAGAAAGGCGAAGCAACTCGAAAATAGATAATCTAGCCAGAGTATTAGCTAACTGGGCTAAAATATCAAATTTATAGGGTTTCATCACCACCCCCTGACTGGAAGTAGACTTCAACGGGACATCGAAGCGTACCGCTTTCTGTTTTCCCTTTTCAACCACAGCAGGCGCAAGAGACGGTTGAGTTGATGGTGTTTCAACATTCTCAGCTTCCTTGGAGGATCCCTCATAATCTTTGTGGTACTCTTTTTCAGATCTTGTACCAGCAAAAGTTTCTTCTTTAGACTTAGAAGAAGGAAGTACCATATTGCAGGATTTAATCATCCTTTCCTTAGCCTTCTTCTTGTGAGGATTGTTATGAGGAACCTCAGAACCCAATCCAACAGTAGATTTTTGACTTTGAATTTGTAAAGGAAGTCGTATCCCTTTATCATAATTCAAAGCTTCTGCCTTTTGAAAGTCATAGCCCATCTTTTTCATGAGAAGGATAGATTGTTGACTGTACAAGTGAGTAGGCAGTGGACTTTCAACAAGTGGTTCCATAGAGGAAGAAGAAGAAATACCTATAACTACGGGAGAATGAGGAATAACCGTCTCTGCAGCTACGGAAGGAAAAGGATTCGGGATACGAGGAAAAATCCCTGTAGAAGCCTTTTTATAAGCAGCGAAGACTTGTTGTGCTTTGTATAAGGGAACACTATTCATGGCTAACCACTGCTGATGAGTAAGCTAGAGCTTGGCAGGAGGAACCAGACTTGGAGGACATATGTTCAATCTTCTTAGTCTATCTTCCAAAGGAGTACCATCCCATAGATGATCCAAATCATCAGGATCTGGAATAACATGAGAAATCATGTTGCAGGTTTTGACTTTCTTACCTTTCTTGGATTTTGAAGTTTTACCTTCATCTTCCATTTCAGGTATTAAGTCAGGATGTACCCACATAATTTCACCACTCTTTAATGTAAGAGGCAACAATCCTTCATTTTCCTCCCTGGCAGGCAGGATATTCAAAATCTTCATCGTCGCCTTCGGAATTAGGACAATTCCATCTGGTACTTGTTGTGGAGGAAAATCTCCAAATTGAAGAGAAACCATATTGGTTGTAACCGTATGGTCATCATTGGTTAAAGCAATGGCACCACCATTTATCAGCTCTTGGATTTTCTTCTTCAAAACATAGCAAGCACTGGTAGGATGATTAATGTATCTATGATAGATACAATATTTGGGATTATCAGTCAGATTTACCTCATTGGGCCTCTTTGGCTCCGAAATCTGAAGTTTGCCATTCTTCACCAGACATTGGAATATCCCTGGGATATCACTTTCGTCAAAAGAGTATTCTTCTTTTGGCCTGGAAGATTCCTGATTATTCGGCATCGTTTTATTCTTGGAAAGATTGACCATAAGAGTATCTTTTCCTTTCATATTACGATTGCCGAAATTATTACCAGGATTGTTTTTCTTTCCTTTATCCTCAGAGGCAAAAATCATCCCATATTCACGAGCCAACCTACCATTGGTCTCGGCAGAAAATGCTGCTATGATAAATGAAGCCCAATCTGTGAATTGGGAACCTGTGAAGACTGCGATGGATGGTCGCAGATTCATCTTACATGTATCAATCAGCGCTGAATCTGGCATACCAGGAGGCATCTTTAGAGTCGCCTGTCGGAAACGTTCAATGAACGTCCGAGTATCTTCTTTCTCCTTTTGCTTGATTTCTATTAAGGAGGACATGTTCATGTCCATACCTCCTTCATAGAAATGGGAGAGAAATATTGCCTTAAATTCGTCAAAAGACGAAATACAATTGTCGGGTAAACTACGATACCAGTCGTAAGCTGAACCCGTCAAGCATCCAATGAATACTCTAGTGAGAAGAGCATCATTTTTCTGTAAATATACAGTCATAATATCAAAGTAATTGATATACTGACTAGGAGAAGCCTTTCCATCAAATAGTACCATGGACTGTGGCTTGAATTTCGATGGAAAGGGTACATCATTCCAATGAGGAGGATAAGGTTGCTTAATCCCTAACCTCTGGAGTTGATCTTTTTGCTTCAAAACTTCAAATTGTGCTTTGAGCTCACGCACTGTTTGAATGGCTTCACTGGTTTGTGGAAGCACATTTGATTGAAAAGTTATTGGTTGTACCGTAATCCCCACCGGAGATGGTACATCTTCTGGAATGATGGGATCTGAAGATGCAGAATTTTGGTTAACAGCAGGTTCTTGGATATTCAGAGGTATATCAACCCCTTGGCTATCTTGAGTTGGCGCTGCTGTCTGAACCGGTATTATAATTGCTGGTTGAGCAGTTTGCTGAGTCGTTATTATCTGGTGCATGCTTTGCATCATGTTAAGCATGTCTTTCAATGATTGCTCAACAGCAGTGAGACGTTGTTCTGTATTAACAGATGACGTCTCTGGTTCGTCTCCAATAGCGTAGGATTCAACCTCTCTTGAAGATACAGAAGGATTAGTATAGAAGTATGAATCAACACTATCAGTTTCGGACTCAAGATATTGAGTACCCCCAGCTTCAGAATCAGAAGTCTGCAATTGTCTTTGTCTTCTTGATCGAGTATTCTGATATACTCCTTCAAAAGAATCAAGAAGTTTGTTGAATTGTTGTTGACCTGGGGTTTGGGACGTGTTCCGTCTAGGATGTCGTCCTCTGTTGGTGTGAGATGCCATGTTGACTGATGCATATGACAACTCACAGCTTGTTATTGGGGTGCATTAAAATTCAATCGATCAAAAACTGACCGTCTGGAAGTCGAGGAACAACATCTGATCACAATCTGGTGACACTCACAATGATGATTTTCTTGGAGGAGCGTCACGGGAGATTGTCTATTTTTACGCTTTTGTATTAGCAATTCACGTAAATCAGAAGGAGTAGAAGGAGTAGCCTTCTTTATTACATTTGGAGTAGCAAAACGTTTAGTCTCTTGTGTATAAAGAAGATTACTGGCTGTATTCGCAGAACCAAACTGTACATCTCTGCGTGTTTGGAGTTGTGTGCGCAAATCTTGAGATTTTTGAGCACGAAGGACTCCATTTTTATTGCGTGTGATTTGTAGGTTTGGTACTTTACGTAGAGCAGTATAAGAAGGGTGTTGGTGTAGAACTGAATCTTTACCAACAACATTTTTATGCTGTATGCATTTAGGTACATTCACATTAGATGTAAAAACATCGTTGCGAATTTTATCTACACTGTCACAGACAGGAGACTTACCTTTACGCGTAGAGCGTAAAAATTGATTATCTACCACGTCACTGACGGGAGATTTTCCTTTACGCGAAGAGAATAATTTTTGTGTGTCTACCACGTCACAGACGGGAGACTTATTTTTACACTTAGAAGCACAAGCATTAGAGTCTGCCTCATTACAAATGGGAGACTCGTTTTTATGCACTGAGCGTAAAATTTGGTTTTTACCCACTGGGCGTAAAACCTGATTATCTTTACCGTCACAGACGGAAGATAACTTGCCACACTTAGAGCGCAACGCAGAAGTAAGGACTGTCTCGTTACGAATGGGAGCCCCTATGACAGGAGTGGGAAGAATTCTCTTGCCCTCAGAAGCAACAGAGAGATCATGCTATTTTGGATTTAGGAATCTAAACTTTTCGTGCTTTGCGAGATTTTTGAACATTGGAGCGACGAGAACCACCCCCAGTTCGGAGCATTTCTTCATAAACAGTCTGGTCGAAGTGTACAACCAGAGTCTTCTTTGTCGATCCAATCGACACATCATCGTATTGAGCAATTGCCTCCTCGTCAGAGGAGAAGGTCGTCCCCAACAGAGTCGCCATTTTTGTTTTACTTAACAAAATGCCTGAAAATCTGACTTTGAAAATAAAATGAGAAAAAGTACATGAAGTACAAATTTGATTCTGGGAAGTATTGCTATGGAAGTCTGATCTGTAAATGATCACTTTGTTCCTTGGACCATACGATGATGATGAAGATCACTGCTAGAAGATGAACAATTGGAAGAACTAAGTTACCAGAAAGGTATCGACGCACTTGGGCACTGATGGCGAGGCTGAATGCTTTTTTTCTTTGCTTCACTCTGTTCTGGAAGAAAAGTTGAAGAAGAATGCTCCGAAAAATCAAAGTCTCTGGGCTCTGATCTCTATGTATTCTCTCATTTCTCTCTGTCTATCTATATGAGAAAAATCAGTCTATTTATAGACTTGGGCTCTTGTGCGTAAAAAATCAGCAAAAGTTCCGTCTTTACGCTAACAACTGCCACCCACGATTGGAGTTATCCTCTGCATACGTTGATACGTGTCCCATCATTTCAGTAAGAATAGGATGCACGTACACACGTTCTTCGAGATGTGTGGCATGAAAGCTATGTAGGCAAACCACATTCTGTATTGGAATAGGGCATAAAAACAACCCAAATATACCCTGAGCGTAAAGTAGACTAGGCGTATAATAGCCCTGATGTAGACTTTCCGCGTAAAGTGGTTGTTAAATAACCTTGAGCGTAAAAGTAGCCCAAATAAACCTTACGCACACGTCAACCGTTGAGCGTAAAAAAACTCGTATAGTCTCCGTGCGTAAAAGAAGCCATATTATGAGCGTAAAGTGGCTCAGTCTACATACTAAACGACAAATGGGCCTCTGTGTAAAACAAATCCCTTTGATTTCTGTGATATATGCCATCATTAAATCTTCATGTCAGACTTTGTATTAAATGCAAGACTTGACAGCTTTGTCCAGCGTAAAAGTGGCTAGCCTATCTTGGGCGTAAAATCATTAGCTTTGACCCGGGCGTAAAATGGTTAGCCTGCTTCGGGCGTAAAGTGATTAGCCGCTCTTTGGCGTAAAGTGGATCGATTTTAATGGAATGATCCTTATCTTTGACTCATTCTTATGAAGCACTTTTTACACTCCTACAATGGCGACGCTAATTATCTTCTTCCGTTAATTGGTTTGTAATAGCCACTCTCAATAAAGGATTCTGGATTTTGAGAGGAAGCACGACCTCGCTCCGGTAGAACAGGGAGAACGGTGTGTTGCCCGTCGGGATCCGTACCATTGTGTGGTAGGCCCAAAGACATTCGCCAAACTTCTCATCCCAGCTCGTTTGTTAGATGACACGACCTTTTTGAGTAATTTGACAATTATTTTGTTGAAAGCTTTCGCTAATCTATTTGCTGTCAGATTATAAGTGGTTGGTACCACGTTCTGAATATGATTCTTATCACAGAATCTGCTAAACAGGTGGCTTATGAATTATGGATCGTTGTCATGGATGATCCTCCGGGGTACCCCGAAACGGTAGATGATGTGATATTTAATAAAACTGATCACCTTCGAGCTCTTCACCTCTGTCAGCGGTACTGCTTCCGCCCACTTAGAGAAGTACTCGGTGATTGCCAAGATGAAGCAATGTCCTCAGGATGATGGAGGGGTAATTGGTCCTACTATGTCCATACTTCAGGCTTCGAATGGCCAGGGTGCGACCGTAGGTTGTAGAGGCTTTGAAGGTCGATGGATGAAGTTAGCATAGAGATGACAAACATGACACTTCTTAGCATACTCAACAGCTTCAGCCATTACAGTGGGCCAGTAATAGCCCATACGTCGGAGTCGTCCTTAGCTTAGGACCGGGTTGATGAGCTCTGCATGTTCCATCATGAGCCTTCCGAAGAGATTCGGCTACTTCCTCGTTTAAGAAACATTGGAGGAGAAGTCTATCGTAACAGCATCGATATAATATTTTGGTGGCTCTATCATAGTAGAATCGAAGGGAGCACCTTTTGATCGACACAGCTTCCTTTGGGTTATCCGGAAGGATTCTATAGGCTGCAAAGTTGATAAACAGAAACTGCCAGTCTCTGACGTTGACACTGGCGACTGCAAGCATGGTATGGTTCAAATGCATGCACAAATGTTGGACTCTAGCACCTCATCTGGAATGTCTTCATATAGTTTGGATGATTTCGGAATCGGATGTGTAGCTAAGAAGTCGGCCAGTGCTTGGCCCTTGACAGCTTTTTGTGGGATAAATACCATATCATATGGTGTCAATAGTATTACCCATGTAGATAATCGAAAGTTTAACGCTCCTGGCTTTGTCATGAGGACCTTCAGCGGATTGACTCGAGAAATGACATGGATCGTCTGACCCGAGACATAATGACGAGTCTTCTAGATGGCAAATACCAGAGCTATACATTCTTTTTCGACGGGGTTATACCGGTGTTCGACCCTGATCATTGTCCTTCTTAGGTAGTAGATAGCTTGCTCGTAGCTTGCATCATTGTTCTGAGCAAATAGAGCGCCGAGAGAATGATCTATTGCGTGGACATAGAGCAGAAAGGTTTTCGTGCGACCGATGCTACCATAACTGGGGGACTTGTGAGATAAGCCTTGATGTCGTCAAATGCCTTCTAATATTCTTTCGTCCAGATGTAAGAGACTCCCTTTTTATGAGTTTGGTAAAGGGTTGGCATTTTTCGAAAAGATTTGCTATAAACCTTCGGATATATACAAGACGTTCTTGTAGGCCTCGAAGTTTTCTAAGGTTCTTCGGAGGGTTCATGTCGAGGATGGCCCTGGTCTTCTCAGGGTCAACATGGATACCTTTAGCAGTGATGATGAAACCCAGGAATTTGTCGCTGGAAACCCCGATGAAGGACTTAGCAGGGTTCATCTTGAGTTGATGTGCTCACATGACATCAAATACTATCCTCAGATCTTGTAACTGATCACCTCGTAGGCGAATTTTGACAGCAATGTCGTCGACATAACATTCGACTACCTTGGGGAGATATTGGTGGAAGATGGTGCTCATAGTTCGTTTGTAAGTGGCACCTGCGTTCTTCAAGCCAAAGGGCATCACTGTGTAGCAATAAACCCCATTTGGAGTCCTGAACGACATGTGTTTTTCATCATCCGGGAATATCTTGATCTGGTTGTAGCCCGAATGCTCATCCATAAAGGACATGCATTTAAAGCCACATGTGTTGTCGATCATTACGTCGGTAATCGGGAGCGGGAACTCGTTTTTTGGGCAAACAGAGTTGAGGTCCCGGAAGTCGATGCAGACTCGGATCTTGCCATTCTTTTTAGTAATAGGAACTGTGTTGGCTACCCAATCTGGTTGTTGTTCCTCGAGAATAAACCCACTGTATAAGAGTTTATCTACTTATTTGTCAATGGCGTCCATGATGTTATGACAGAAGCATCGTTGTTGCTGCTTAACGTGCTTAGCTTTAGGCAAGATGTTAAGCTTGTGCATTATGACTTGTGGGTCTAAACCTGGCATGTCCTTATAACTCTTGGCGAAGACGTCGATGTATTCTTTGACAAATTGAATCAAGGATTCTCGATCTTCTCCTGCCAAGCTTTTGTTGATGAAGATGGGTTTAGACGAGGATTCACCCCCTAAATCGATCTGCTCGACTTCATCTTCGGTAGGGGTTCTCGTAGCTCGAAGCGAGACTCCCACTGTGCACCTAGGCGTTGAGCCCAGGGTTCTTCCTTGAAGAACTCTATCGTCTGATCGTCATCTTCTTCTTCTAGAAGATGTGTAGATGTCATGTTGACTGAGAACACCTTCCTGAAGATCGCTGGTGTTAGAGTCCTAAGTTGAAGCTTTGGATGAGTGAGAGTGTGTAACTTCTTTCGCTTCTAAACTTTTTGGGGTTGTCGATGGCATGACATAGCCTACTCTCCGTCGAGTACGATGGTAGTAGTCTTGTGGCTTTCCTTTAGGAGCTGGGGGCCGCAAAGAAAGACGTCGACCTCTGCCATAGTTTAGGCCCTGACCGCTCTTCAAGTTATAACCCATCTTTTGGATGAGGTATTTGGCTTGATCTGTGTACCGATATACTTGTATTATGCCGTTATCAGGTTCTGGCTCAACTGGCGGGAGGTCTTGATGCCGCTCAACTTTGTCGAAGATGATAGGTTTCACGTCCTGGTTTCGGGGCTGAACTATATAACAGACTCCTCGGTACGGGATGACTTGATTTACATGATTAACAGTCGTTATTTGTGTTTGCAATGACTGTAAGGCGTTATCTAGAGTATACATGGCATTCCAATGTGGAAGACTAGAATAATTTAAAGACAACCTTTTATTGATAAAATATGGGATCTTATCCCGGGGAATTACATCATCAAGAGATGGAGCGTCAACATTGGCAGATATATACTCTTACAATTCCTCGTCAGCGACAACCGGAGTAGCCTTGTGTGATTCGAGAGAGTTCATCGGGAGTCTGACCCGTATTGGCTCTTGAACCTGTGCTGAGAGAGGTGCTTGGGCCTTTCATCGTAGCTTGACGACGAAGGGAGTCGACAATTAGGAAGGCTTTCCCTTGAGCCGAACTTTTTCAGAGGTACCTCAGCAGGCACCTCAGAGACTGGTGCTTTTCCGCGCAACTTAACCACAAGAGGAGCCGACACTTGGGGAGGTCTCCCCTTGAGTCGTATCTTCAAAGGGGCTTCAGTTGTTGTTTCAACCAGAGAGGATGGCACCTTCCCGTTGACCACGATAGGGGCCGATGTTTAGAGAGGTTTCTCCTTGAGTCACACGTTCAGAGGGACACCAGTTATCATTTCTGCTTCAGTGTGGGCCTCTGCTTCATTATTGGCATCGTTGGCTTCATCACCCAGATGAATTAATTTGTATAGATCGGAGTCGGTGAAAAAGGCCTTAATCCCTCTGAAGGGATCGATATCAGTAAACACCATCCTGATTATGCCATTGGTGGATACATATTTCATGCATTGGTGGAGAGTAGACGGCACCACCATGTATTTATGTATTCATGGGTGCCTCAACAGGATGTTATAATTGACATCTGCGTCTACGACATAGAAAGTCACCTCGGTCTGGAGATCGCCAATATGATATTTCAGCCGGATCTTACCCAGGGGTTCGTTCTTGCTAGCGTTGAAGCCGCTGATTGTAGTATTGGATGCAGTCAAGTGGTGCATCAAGATCCCAAGTGTCTGGAGCAGAGTCCGGGGGATGACGCTAAGGAAAGATCCAGGGTCGATCTGAATTTGATCCACCTTGATGGCACCGACGAACCCTGTGTAATATAATGGTCTGTTGTCTCGGTCGTTCGTGAGTAGCATGTCTTGTTGAGTGAACGTGATGTTGGGGATGATTTCTCCTATGCTATGGCAGTGCGGACATGCTGTTGGATCTTTTTCAAGCTGCTTGACCTGGCTAATGAAGGACTCAGCATCCTTCAGTGTTTCACATAGAGCCTCCCAAGTATCTTTGGATAGCCGAGGGAGCTCAAATAGGGACAGTCGAGCCGTAGTGCTGGCGAGCTGTGCTAGTATATCGAAGTTGTAGGGTTTAGTCAACCTTGTATTATTATCTTTTCGTAAAGCTTGTCGAAATGAGCCTCTTTTGGCTTTTGTTTGTCGACTGCTGGATGTTGGGATGAACCTTCCCCTTAGGCAGCCGTGATGGTGACAGGAGGAGTCTCTTCGACCGGAGCCTCCTCTTGCTGAACTTTCTGCTGTGAACGCGTTTGAACATGAAGGGCTTCCTCAGGGAAGGAAGTGACCATGAGGCAAGACTTGGTCTTTTTGCCTTTCGTTTTGGAGGTAGGATGTACCCCCGATTGAGTCAATTCCGTAGCTAGATCTGGATGGACCTACATGATGTCTCCCCGGGACGTCGTAAGTGGTATTAGTCCACTCACATTATCACGAGTTGGTGGAAGGTTGATTACTTCCATTCTTGCCTTAGGGATGGGGATGACGCCATCATGAGCTTCAGTAGGTGGCAAGGTGCCAAACTAGAGTGACATCATGTTGGCTGAGACTGTCTTTTCCTCATAGTCAAGCGAGAGGATGTTCGCATTGATCATGCATTGTATGTAATTCTTCAAGATGTAGCATTCTCGAGTCGGATGCCCGATGAACCGATAGTAGTGACAGTACCTCGGGTCATCTACCCTGTCAACCTCGTCAGGACGCTTTGGATCAGGCAACATGATTTTGTCGCTCTGCTTCAGCATCTCGAAGAGTTGTAAGGTGTCTTCATCATTGAAGGAGTAAACCTACTTCACTCTTGGTGCGGGCGATGGTTTCTGAGCGGGACCTTGTGTGCTTTTTGAGGCATTGACAGTCAGTGCCTGCTTTCCCTTCGGTTTACGTCTATTGTTATTGTTGACATCACGTTTCCCCTTGTTATCGAATGGAGTGAAGCTAACCCCCAGAAGCCAAGCATCGCGTGCCTTCTTCTCGGCACTTTTGGCATCGATGATTAGCGAACTCCAATCTGGAGGTTGGACGGAGTCGAGACAGAGCTTGATTGCGTGTGTCATATTCATGCTGCAGGAATCTATCAGCACATGTTCTGGTATACCCGGTGGTAACCTTAAGCATGCCTGACGGAAGCGTTCGATGAAAGCTCGAGCGGTCTTTTTTTCCTTTTGGACCACTTCTATCAGAGACGACATCGATCGTTATTTCCTTCCCTCCGTCATAAAACTGGTCAAGGAACAGATACATCGAAGGAGGATATGCAGTTGTCAGGAAGACTTCAGTACCAGTCATGGGCAACTCCCTTCAGTGCCTCGATGAACAAACTTGTAAGTAAGGCATTTTCCTTCGGGAGATGTCCCTCACAGATTGGAAGTAGGTCAAGTATCGGCGGGAGACTCCTTCCCGTAAAATGGTATCAATGTTTATGGTTTATATTTGGAGGGATAAACCACTTTGTTCCACTCGGGAGGATAAGGTTGCCGAATCCCAAGCTTCTGGCATTTCTCATATTTAGTTCGCGCTTCAAAGCGATTGCGCAAGTCTCTTACCATCTCAACTAGCTACTCCATAGATGTAGAAGAAGGAGAGGGAGGTAAAGTGTGAAGCTCGGTACCCGAATGAGCTGATGTCTGAGGTACAATGTGATGATCTGTTCATAAGATACCCATTGAGGGGGTATGCTTGATTCTCTATTAGTCCTAGGATCAGGGCTGGTGAATATAGTGTAGCTCCCCTTCCCGAAATTTTTGAAAATATTTCATTTTATTTATTTGATTTAAATGGTAATTTTAGAATTTGGTAAATAATTATTTAGTTATTATTACGGTGGATGACTTTAGCCATGATGGAGTTTTGAAGTACCAGACGACTAGGAGTCATGGCATGGATAGTGCAACGGCGTGCCTCAACTAGTGTATTAGCCAGGCCAGGAAAGACCGAGCCATAGTGATGTCCTAACTAAGAAAACCAGGCCAAGTTGCGACTTAACCTTTATAAATAGTTTAATGTTTCATTATTAATATTATTTGACGGTTAAGTGACTCGGTCGTGCCGAACTAGTCAAACTGGACCCGAACCGAACCTCAGCCCGTGTAGTCATGCGGTACGTCCAACGACGTTCGTGTTGATGAAATTTGGTATGAGTGTGTTATATTCCGTTTTAAATGATTTAATGATTATTTCTAAACATTCGTATTTTAAGTATTATAAATATTATTATTAATTAATATTCAATGATATTGGTATAAAATGAGTCTTTGCGAATTTTTGGATTTTTAGACTACATATAATGGTATATATATATATACACCATTATTATTTTATTGAATTTTGTTATTATTCTCATTATTATTTTTATTGTTATTATTATTATTGTTTTATCATCAAGGTTATTATTATATAATGTTATTGTGGTTACTATTATATAATATTATTTTATTATTATTGGTTATAGTATCTTCGTCAAAAGATGTTATTTACATAAATATTCATATTTATAAAATAGGCCCTAACTTAGGAATAGATAATACTGGTATTTTAATTATATTTTTATGGATATTATTATAATAAGTATTCCTATGAATATATATATTGATATGTATATATATTTAATATTGTTTTCTTTAAATACTATAAATAAGTATAAGTAACTATAAATGATTATATATATAAATATATGTATATGCGCATATGTGTGTATATATAAATATATGTGTATACGCGTATATGTGTATGTTTGTGTAAATATAAAATACGTATATTAAACATATAAGTATTTATATATATTTATGTTATAAATAGAAAATAGAAATAGAAAACAGAAAAAAAAGAAAAGAAAGAAAAGAAATAGATAAAAGAATAAGAAACAATGACAGCACCATTCCGGCCCATTAGACTCGCTAACCCGAGAGCATCCCCCCCCCCCCCCCCCCCCCCCCCCCCCCGATCTCGTGATACAGTGCTTATAAACTCACGTTCAAGAGAACAGAGCATATGAGAACCCAAACCCACGCGTATGCCGACCTCAGGCGAAGCCTCCCCTGCGCGCGCGCGCGCCGCCGCGTGATAGTCGGCCGTCGGCGGCGACAGTAAAGCCGCACAGTCGTGCGCGGATGACAGCGGAACACCCAACTTCATGCAACGTTTCCCGTCAACCTGAGCAATCGTTTCACGAACGAGTTTTGCAGGTACGAAGCCAATATAACCGAGTTTGTATCCCAGTACATAGATTTTTTCATGAACGAAACTATTGTCTGAAAAATTGATGAAAACTTCATCGAAAATCCTGTCCAAAACAGGACCTAAGTCGGTCCAAATACCCTTGTTGGAAGGCGAATCATCGTCAAACCAACGACAGTTTAAGAAAACTGTTTGAACAAATTTTTAGACAACATGTAGGGCTTCCTAACCTAATTTGTAGTTTCAATTTTTATCAACTGTGTGCGAAGAAATCAACTTTCAAAGTTCAACAAAAATCTGTTTTCAAAACTAGAAAATTGATCCACACGACGTACGTCCCGCCATTCCGGGCAACGTGGTCGCGAACCGAAAGCATCGAAAGCTGCGTAACGGCTTCGTGGTCGTGTGGGCTTTGGCGGAATTCAAATTGGTCGTGTGTGCGCGACGAATTTGATGCGTATCCGTCGAAATTTACCGTATCGTGTACTTTACAAATTCTCTAATTACTTTGTGCACACTCGTCAGATCGAGACAAAACTTGTGCCATCAGGACCGTATCATTTTTCTGGTCCTGTATGCCAAGTTTGGTCCAATTCTGAGACAGTTGAATCGTACGTCGTTTTGCGGGCCCCACGGTCCCACTCAACGGGCGATTTTGTGCACGGCCCGCCGGAATCCAACTCTGGACATACGGTTGGGTTCGCATCGAAAAACTGGATCCGTAGACATATAGTTTGATGACTTTAGAGACTGTTGACTCTGGCACGCTTTTCGGTGCAAAGCGGGTCCTACGGCGGACATCGTTTTTGTCCAAAATTACCGTTTTGCCCCTGTATCCAGAATTAGACTTAAGGACAGGCAATCCTAGCTAATTTGACTATTCTGAGATCATTGGTATTGTCTATTTCAGCATCCGGGGACTGTTGTACGGGTTTTGACTATTGTGGCACATTGAGTAGTTCAGACTGTCGGTTTCACCAGCAGAGGACCACAGACGAGTACAGTTTATTGTCTGCATTTCGATATTGATCTTTACTATATTTCATTGATTAGTTATTGGTTATGTGATTTTTATACTCTATTATAAATTATTGAGTCGGGAATGAGAAATACCAAAGATATGTGATCTGACAGTAGCCCGTGTTTATTTTCTGCAAGTAGACATTGTAGCCCGTGTTTATTTTCTGCAAGTAGACATTGTAGCCCGTGTTTATTTTCTGCAAGTAGGCATTGTAGCCCATTTTTATTTTCTGCAAGTAGCCATTGTAGACCGTGCTTATTTTTCATGCAAGTAGACATTGTAGACCGTGCGGTGTAGTACCCCAGACCGATCATATATCAAGGTATTTCTAACAGTTGGGAAGGTATTGTCTACTTTATTCACTATCGATTTTCTATCTTTACTCTCGTCTATACTACTATTTTCAAACTCATGATTGATGTCTAACCTTTGTTTTATAGTCATTTTCTTTATTTGAAATTGCATTCAGTGAATTGTGCTCGTTCCATTCCTGACTGGAAACCAACATTTTCAGGTTAGCCGTGGATTCACTTAGCTTGGGGAGTGACGAAAATACTTGCAGACAAAGGCCTAGAGACTAGCTAGATAGTTGAGTTGTAGTCATTCATTTATTTGTACAAGTTTATATTTTTCTACAAATGTGAAACTTGTGATCATTGTAAGTTAAATTAATTATGTGAATAAGCATTATTTGTGATTTTGATCTTCATGGCCGTGACAGCGTTCTACCGCCGACACTGCGGCATAGGCTGGCTTGGACACGTCTCGTATCCGTTAAAAAAAAGGGTGCAGGTCGTGACAAGTTTTTGTGGTAGCCCATGCAGGTCAGATTTCGCAAAAGATTGCGAACTCGTGATGGTACTTAAGTTAGTCGTACCATTGCGAGCCTGCACCCAAGAAATGCTCAATCACAATTAGGATTAAAATAATTTAGAAGAATAACTAGGGATAGGAGTCCCTTGTTCAAGTTGACCGTTGGGTAGTTAAGGTTATTAGATAGGCCATGCAATTTAGATAGCTCGCTAGAACCCTATAGGTACACTGATACTTATGATATGACAATATAATCCCATGTGGATCTACTATTCACTGGTAAGTTAGGCTTATCTATAATTAAGGCTTTAATCGTGATAAACTGTTCGATTTATCTTTTGCTATATTTAGATATAAATATCATATCATAAGTTAGAATTGTCTATTTTAAATTCTCTTTTGCTGTAAGGATTTAGTTTATAATTTTTGATTCTGCGATTCTGTACGAATCTCGAGGTAGATTGATTTGAGATTTCCCTCAACCATTGAAATGCATATGAAATCGATACTAGAATGTTTGTATTCCTTTCGTTTTTAGTTATTTCCCCATGTTAAATCCTTCATATTAAGTGTGGTGACTAATAGGACAAATACCTACGTCTTATTTTTGTCAACCTGTTTGAATCTCTAAGAGGCCCATGAATTTCTACGGATATAGTTAAAGGAATATTAGTTAACTAGTAGTGGTTAGACAGCAGCGCACTGTCGTCATTTATTCAAGAACAAAGAGTGTGGGTTCACTGCAGCCAGCAGCGCACTGGCGAGGCACAACCCATAGAAATAAAACCATTTTGAGGATCATAGGTTATAGAAGGTAGCTAAAACTATGTTGTAGTTGACCTCTTAGATCTTAGATACCCTTGTGTCAGTATAAGGTGGAGTACCTGATAGCATATCGCCGCTGAATCACGGAACCAAGAGTTTACCGCAGCCTGATTATATGGGCGGGGCATAATTCTCGGTAAAATGATTTTTTGACGTGATCACAAGATTAGGATACTATAGAGGATAGGAGATGCCATGTATGCCCCTTAGGACCCAAAGCCAATACTAGTGGAGGCTCTATAAGTCGGTAGCATGTCTCTCAATTTTGCACTATGTGATCCTTGTGATCTATCAACAAGGTAATTGACCGACACTAATAAGTTACCTAGAATATAGAGTTTAGAGGTTCATAACCTATTAGTCGCCAAGGCATTATGGATAAGAAGATAGTAGGAAGACCGTATAAGCAAGAACACCGGGTAAGGTTTGATTCTCACAAAACTCGAACTACTTGTGCCTTCTTTCAAAAATCTCGCATAATTGTATTCGACTATCTTAACAAACGTTCTTGTTACAGCTTAGTTTTGCAAGCTCACTCTGTTCTCGAGCTTGATTGGAGGCATATGTTTAGTGGGGATGCCTGCTAACATATTGTCTAATCAGAATTATTGTATTACGGTCTGATCAACCATGATGCATTTGGTTCGCTTTTTTTCTAATTACCCTACGTGGATTGAGATGTAGATGCCCCTAGGATCTTATTCGCGACTGCTTTGACAATTCCTCTTGAATTATATGTTCGTCCTTGAATCACGAAATTGTATTCAGTAACATCTCCCTTGTATTCTTTATTATTTTTGTCTTTCACCGATTTGGAAGGACGAAATCTCGTGATGGTAGAGAGATACAGAGTATTCCCATGGCTATGATAATGGTAGGCACAAATGTAGCTACCATCGGCCAGTCATGTGATTGAGTTACTCGTTCTCCCATCGACCCACAAACTACTGTTGAGACTTTTGAGCCATCTGAATTTAGAATGATTAGGGTTTTACCCTTAGTCGTAATGCCAACCCAGGAGACTATCTGTTCTCAAGAAACAATTCACTGTGTCTCTAAATATTTTCTTGAATATTGCCTTTACTTTCAACCCTTATGCCTTGACTCAACCATCCCTCGACCAAAGCCCACAGTTTAGACATGAGATGAATAGACAAGGCTAAGGACAATAATTTACCGTGACTATAGTAGGTACTCATCCCGAAATTGATTTCCAACAAGTATTACCCTAGTCACGTAAATTTTATTATAAAAGCCTAACTAGTATTGGAACACCATAGTCACTAGCTTACCAATACCATAACTTACATACCTGTCATATTATGATCTACCAGTTGACAACAGCAATACACGATCACTACGACTCTTGTGACGATAGTCTGGCAGGTTGAGACAAATAGAAATTCATGACTCAGTTGTTAGAAATCTTGTGCCTTAGAGTTGGTTACTCCGTCGATAACTCTTGTACACAGTGGACGAGTAGATCATTCTATTTTTCGATCGGATGTCATTGTACACACTCGTTCTCTATTTATTGAAGAACGATCCTTGACTTGACTTATATCTACCGTATCCCGATACGCCGTGCCTTATTCCCTATTAACAAAGAGTCGATGTACAGTATCCGGACTTTTGGGAACCCTCTAACCTCAATATTCCTAAAACCATGTCCTATTTCTAAGGTGGGTAGACTGTAAGCCTCCTAAAGTTTTGGGACATACGAAGATCACCGATTGATTAGAATAATTTTTTTATTAGAATGATAGTTAGTGCCCTATGGACTCCCACTTTCCATTTAGATCATTTTGTGTCCCCGGCCGTGTCATTAATATTCGGAGCACCAGACCAGCTGTTATCTTCCAACAAATTGCATATGCAAACTCTAGACGAGTCTACCTTCATCTAGGTATATCACGTCCCACTCAAACCCGTCTTCTTGTACTCTATTTTGTGGTACGATTTCTAGGACAAAAAGGACTAGCTATAACCCTTACTATAGTAACCGGTATACTTCCCGACTCCCTCTAGAGCCTCAACCTCGACTCTATTCCTTCGATCCAATATGTGGTGGTGATCTACTCGAAGCACACTACGCACACGCCACTAGTGTGCCACTTGATAGAGGGCGCTTGTGCTACTTAAACGCAAAAGTCACTGAAGGCACATTTTGAGCTTTAGGGACCTAGCTAACCAACCCGACTGGCAACTAGCTCAACCACTTGGATTGAGACATATTCCAGGTCACCCTAATCTAGTAGGAACAGTTTTATCATTGGGATCTTGTCTAGTCCATATAGATTGAAACCCAATGAATCATCCAACCAACGACTGATGTCCAAATAGAGAACCCATTAAGACCACAATCTTGATTTCTTAAATTCCGTTCCGTTATGGAACCTTGTTTGAATTAGAATTTCGAGAACGAGACTTCTGTATTGCATGGATTGCAAGCCCTCTAAGAGTGAAGGGTTCTTCGATGTAGCAAGTGACTGGACTAGAGTATCCCAATCTAGCGCATAGAACTATAGGTTCATAAATACTCTTTCTACCTGTATTATTGCACATTCTCTACCGCTCTCTAAACTTCATAATTGCTCTTGATTGTTCCTCCTTATCTTCCTGTCCTCCCTATTGCAGATAGACGAAGTTCATACTTATTGGAATTCACCAATATTCATAGCTAATTGTATAAATTTGCTTGTTAAGATTTTTTTGGGATTGTTTGATAGATAGGGGAGCATATAGGTGCCATATGCGGTAGATATGTATTGGTAAAAATTTTAGCAAATTAGTTGGAGGATTATAAGGTTTAGCGACATGAGATCTGATGGAGTAGTGTGACCAAAGGTGGGTAGCAGTTCTCAAGTATTCAGAGTTATAGAATGACTAGAGAAGGATATAAACGATTTTTGAGAAATTAAATTTAAAGAGATTGTGGTTAGGGCAGACTTATTTTAGAATTTTACGGAATAACTTCGAATTAGAATTTCGAGGACGAAATTATTTTTAAGGTGGGTAGATTTGTAGCTCCCCTTCCTGGAATTTTTGAAAATATTTCATTTATTTATTTATTTGATTTAAATGATAATTTTAGAATTTGGTAAATAATTATTTAGTTATTATTACGGTGGATGACTTTAGCCATGATGGAGTTTTGAAGTACCAGACGACTAGGAGTCATGGCATGGATAGTGCAACGGCGTGCCTCGACTAGTGTATTAGCCAGGCCAGGAAAGATCGAGCCATAGTGATGTCCTAACTAAGAAAATCAGGCCAAGTTGCGACTTAACCTTTATAAATAGTTTAATGTTTCATTATTAATATTATTTGACGGTTAAGTGACTCGGTCGTACCGAACTAGTCAAACTGGACCCGAACCGAACCTCAGCCCGTGTAGTCATACGGTACGTCCAACGACGTTCGTGTTGATGAAATTTGGTATGAGTGTGTTATATTCCGTTTTAAATGACTTAATGATTATTTCTAAACATTCGTATTTTAAGTATTATAATTATTATTATTAATTAATATTCAATGATATTGGTATAAAATGAGTCTTTGCGCATTTTTGGATTTTTAGACTACATATAATGGTATATATATACACCATTATTATTTTATTGAATTTTGTTATTATTCTCATTATTATTTTTATTGTTATTATTATTATTGTTTTATCATCAAGGTTATTATTATATAATGTTATTGTGGTTACTATTATATAATATTATTTTATTATTATTGGTTATAGTATCTTCGTCAAAAGATGTTATTTACATAAGTATTCATATTTATAAAATAGGCCCTAACTTAGGAATAGATAATAATGGTATTTTAATTATATTTTTATGGATATTATTATAATAAGTATTCCTATGAATATATATATTGATATGTATATATATTTAATATTGTTTTCTTTAAATACTATAAATAAGTATAAGTAACTATAAATGATTATATACATAAATATATGTATATGCGCATATGTGCGTATATATAAATATATGTGTATACGCGTATATGTGTATGTTTGTGTAAATATAAAATACGTATATTAAACATATAAGTATTTATACATATTTATGTTATAAATAGAAAATAGAAATAGAAAACAGAAAAAGAAAAAGAAAATAAAGAAAAGAAATAGATAAAAGAATAAGAAACAATGACAGCACCATTCCGGCCCATTAGACTCGGTAACTCAAGAGCACCCCCCGATCTCGTGATACAGTGCTTATAAACTCACGTTCAAGAGAACAGAGCATATGAGAACCCTAACCCACGCGTATGCCGACCTCAGGCGAAGCCTCCCCTGCGCGTGCGCGCGCCGTCGCGGGATGGTCGGCCGTCGGCGGCGACAGTAACGCCGCATAGCCGCGCGCGGATGACAGCGGAACACCCAACTTCGCGCAACGTTTCCCGTCAACCCGAGCAATCGTTTCACGAACGAGTTTCGCAGGTACGAAGCCAATATAACCGAGTTTGTATCCCAGTACATAGATTTTTTCATGAACGAAACTATTGTCCGAAAAATCGATGAAAACTTCATCGAAAATCCTGTCCAAAACAGGACGTAAGTCGGTCCAAATACCCTTGTTGGGAGGCGAATCATCGTCAAACCAACGACAGTTTAAGAAAACTATTTGAACAAATTTTTAGACAACATGTAGGGCTTCCTAACCTAATTTGTAGTTTCAATTTTTATCAACTGTGTGCGAAGAAATCAACTTTCAAAGTTCAACAAAAATCTGTTTTCAAAACTAGAAAATTGATCCACACGACGTGCGTCCCGCCATTCCGGGCAACGTTGTCGCGAACCGAAAGCTTCGAAAGCTGTGTAACGGCTTCGTGGTCGTGTGGGCTTTGGCGGAATTTAAATTGGTCGCGTGTGCGCGACAAATTTGATGCGTATCCGTCAAAATTCACCGTATCGTGCACTTTACAAATTCTCCAATTAATTTGTGCACACTCATCAGATCGAGACGAAACTTACGCCATCAGGATCGTATCGTTTTTCTGGTCCTGTATGCCAAGTTTGGTCCAATTCTGAGACAGTTGAATCGTACGTCGTTTTGCGGGCCCCACGGTCCCACTCAACGGGCAATTTTGTGCACGGCCCGCCAGAATCCAACTCTGGACATACGGTTGGGTTCGCATCAGAAAACTGGATCCGTCGACATATAGTTTGACGACTTTAGAGACTGTTGACTCTGGCACGCTTTTTGGTGCAAAGCGGGTCCTACGACGGACATCGTTTTTGCCCGAAATTACCGTTTTGCCCCTGTGTCCAGAATTGGACTTAAGGATAGGCAATCTTAGCTAATTTGACTATTCTGAGATCATTGGTATTGTCTATTTCAGCATCCGGGGACTGTTGTACGGGTTTTGACTATTGTGGCACATTGAGTAGTTCAGACTGTCGGTTTCACCAGCAGAGGACCACAGGCGAGTACAGTTTATTGTCTGTATTTCGATATTAATCTTTACTATATTTCATTGATTAGTCATTGGTTATGTGATTTTTATACTCTATTATAAATTATTGTGTCAGGAATGAGAAATACCAAAGATATGTGATCTGACCGTAGCCCGTGTTTATTTTCTGCAAGTAGACATTGTAGCCCGTGTTTTTTTCTGCAAGTAGACATTGTAGCCCGTGTTTATTTTCTGCAAGTAGACATTGTAGCCCGTGTTTATTTTCTGCAAGTAGGCATTGTAGCCCGTGTTTATTTTCTGCAAGTAGACATTGTAGACCGTGCTCATTTTTCATGCAAGTAGACATTGTAGACCGTGCGGTGTAGTACCCCAGACCGATCACATATCATGGTATTTCTAACATTTGGGAAGGTATTGTCTACTTTATTCACTATCGATTTTCTGTCTTTACTTTCGTCTATACTACTATTTTCAAACTCATGATTGATGTCTAACCTTTGTTTTATAGTCATTTTCTTTATTTGAAATTGCATTCAATGAATTGTGCTCGTTCCATTCCTGACTGGAAACCAACATTTTCAGTTTAGCCGTGGATTCACTTAGCTTGGGGAGTGACGGGAATACTTGCAGACAAAGGCCTAGAGACTAGCTAGATAGTTGAGTTGTAGTCATTCATTTATTTGTACAAGTTTATATTTTTCTATAAATATGAAACTTGTGATCATTGTAAGTTAAATTAATTATGTGAATGAGCATTATTTGTAATTTTGATCTTCATGTTCGTGACAGCGTTCTACCGTCGACACTGCGGCGTAGGCTGGCTTGGACACGTCTCGTATCCGTTTAAAAAAAAATGGGTACGGGTCGTGACATATAGGTGTCTTTGTCGAAGGTTGAGAAGTCAGAATATTTCGAATCTCGAACACCATTTGGTTCAAGGACTACATGGTGGAGAAGAGGGTCTTGAGGCCATTTTCCAAGGTGTCCATGCGCCATATGAGATCCGAAGCTGAAGCGTCTACTTCTTTCTCGTCGCTACCCCCTACCACGTAGACGGACATGACATGGGTAGAAGTGGATGGATCGGTCGATGCTTCACTTTCGACCTCGCTTTCTTATGGAAAGGTTGGCCTAAGAGCTTCTTCTTCCGACACCTCGTACTGGCTACCCCCAGCTACATTAGTGTCAGTTCCTTGACGGATATCCTCATCCTCGAACGAGGGGTTGTCATGGACAACAGGCGTCTGATCACCCCCAGCTTGTATTGTTGTTGGGGTCTTCTTTCTCAACTGAGTATTCTGAAATATCTCGGTTAGCGATACTGCTGCTTTGCTTTTCTTCGGTCCACTTTTTGATGGACCGGCCGAGGTTGAGGAATTGTTGGTATTTGTTTTTCTCTCAGATACATAGGAGTTAGAGATGACATGGCACAAGGCGAATGGAGGTTCTATCTCATGGTCGATTGGCACCCTTTTCTGAGGCGATGTCGGATGGGTGCTGCTGGTTGCAATCGCTAGAATACAGGCTGCCTTGGTGGTGCAGCCGTTGTTTTGCAATAGCAACAATTGATGGTGACCATAGCATAGGTATGTCCGGGGAGGGGCACATTGTGTATGGAGGTCATCTCTCCCGATCTACGTTTGCGAGTGATCACATTGCGTAGATCATGTGAGGAGAGTTTCATATTTGTACCCCCTTTAGGCGTATGGCAGGGCCAAGCTCTGGGATGATTATGTGAATGTTGTGCCCCTAATCCAGTTCCAGCACATGAAATATGCCCAGATCACTAGTGGAAGAATAACATGTATTGCGACTACAACCCACTTCATGCGTACAGCCCATGTGGGCGTATTGGTTCAAAGCCGCAAGATTTGCCCCACCCAACTTGGTTCCATGCGTAGAGGATATGCCCAAGTGGGAAGGGGATTGCGAGAGTTGACTTGTTGCTGGTTCCAAAGCACCTGAGTCGACTCTTTATAGCTTACCATCAACTGCATGCATGACTTTGAGCACTCATTTCTGGTTTGATGTTAGCATAGCACGTTGAGGGCGCTTGGCCCGTGCTGCCTTGGACATCTTTGTTCTAGCCCGTGAAGGTGTATAGTACACGGAATCCAACTTTTCCTCGCCACGATAGTGAGTGATTCTATCAAAGACAAAAGTCTTCCTCTGCAATCAGAGCTCATACCCGTGAAATTGACTGCGCCATTGTTCTGTCGGCATATTTTCTTCGACTGAAAAGAAGAAGGTTGAGAGCTGCAGTCAACACTGCGCTTCCCTGGCAGATGTGCTGCACCAGTGGCAACTTTCTGTTTGCTGAGAATGTCAGTAGGAAAGGAGGACTGCATCGGTGCAGCCCCTTCAGTAGTGGTGCTCGGCGCTGTCATACCCTGATCCCGTAGGATCGAAAACTAGTCACTGGGCGTGATGTCGAACAAGTCTAAATTGCACTTGTACAAGGCAAAACCATTACAGTTCCTAGTATTTCTCAGAAAACAACGACAACGCAGCAAAACCAAGCAAATAAATTGAAGTCACACAAGGTATGAAAAAATGTGTCTCTTTATTGATAATTGCAATAGATTACAAGACTTGCAGTGGAATACAGAGTTTACAACTGATTACAAGACTCTTGAATAGCCAACTGAATATACACTTGCCATTTAGGCTTTTACAATCGAGCATACCGACTTTGCTTAAAATCTCAATGGTTCATCAGAGTTACTCTGTTCCATACATTATGTCCCGTATAGTAGAAGACATCATCTCGCAAGAAGAGCTTCTGCACACCCATTCGATTCATCAATGCCAAGCACTGATCAAATGATTTTCCTTGTGCATAACACCTGAAATATTGCCTACAACGTGGGTCAGTACATCATCAATGTACTGGCGAGCGGTGTTGGCCCAACTCACCTAAGAAGACAACACTAAGTAATTATGTTAGAACATTATTAAGTGGTTTTCTCGTTGCCTTAGTGTCAATTAGCAGTTCATATTCATATCCAACAGAAGTAAAGCATGCATTTATTTCTTAGCTAGCATAATGTAAAGCATACAGTTATCACACTTGGCGATTCTTACCCACGGTTGTATAGCCATCCCTGTACATTTATAATACTTATCTTGCCTGTATTAGACATTGTTAGGAACAATATCATAATTCAATATAATTGTCACCATTCAGGTGATTCTTACCAACAATCGACATCCTTTCCTGTAATTGAGTAATAACTTACTCTTCCTACATAAGACATCATTAGCATGGAAACTATCTATATGAAGGTCACTGGCGACATGCCATCTTGGACCGCCTTACTGGTATAACAACAAACCTTACAGTATGACTAGCTAGCCCTACTAAAGGTCCCGTATATTGATGCCAGTACGTCACCAATCCTTGTTCCCCTAGGATGAACTGGGTCAGTAGCCTCGGATTACCGTTCAAGGAACTATCTTGTCGACAAGTTGTCCATGACCATGCAAATATATGCAACTTATCTATTAAGAAACATATAATGCATGATAAGAAAAACTAAGTAAATAAGCCATCATTCTCAATAAGCCATCGTTCTTATTCGTATTGCTATCTTGCCAACTTGCCTAATCTAGGGTCTTATTGTAATCAGCATTCTACATCGGCGACGGGATAATCGAATATGATTACCTAAGCCCTTCCTCATAACTTTTATACCATGCATCTTTCCAACCAAAACTCAATGTACTCACAGCCTAATTCTTGGTACTTAGCAATCTGTTTAGCATACATTCATCGAACAGAAGCTCAACGTACTCACTACCCAAGTATTTGGAACTTTTTCTTCACCTGTTATGTACTTCATAGCAACAACATGTAAGCATACAATTCATGAATGATTCGAAGCACACAATTCACAAAATGATTCGCAACAGTTTTTGGGACATATGATTATTTATCTTTTATTATCTTTCTGACTTTTATGCAAGGTGTTATTCAGCAACTCAACGAATAAACATAGCATACTATCCTTTTATTAAGCGTGAAGCTAAAGGATCTTCGAAGTGTTCAATACTACTCACATTTATGAGACAAATACTGCCACGATCGCATAGCCTTCCAAGTAATCTTTTGCATATTTTCAAGTCCAACAAGGCTTCATCTAACCAACCATCCATCATAAGGCATCTTGCGGGTCGGGGCACTACAATATATACCACTCAGAAAAAGTTTCATCCTCGAAACTTAAACAAAACTTGTCTCCATAATTCCAACTAAATTTATGAAATTTTTCAATGATCAACTAGCATTATTCAACATTTCTCAACATATCTCGATTGATTCCAAATGATGTACCATCTCGCCATAGCATCTCAATTTTAATTCAAACTAGTTTACCATCTTTGATCTTCCCTCCGACACTCGTGCAATTCCTTAACATGTGATAATCCTCCTTGTGGCTTCGTTTGAATTCAACGTACCACTTAGTTGGAATTATATACGTATTTTAGGCATACCAGAAATACATGCATTTCAACCAAGTTCAGTGATAGAGAAGACGAACGGGCTACAGGTATAACTTCATTCCCAATATTAGAAATTTCTCTTGAGCATCTCGTATAGCCACAATTCACTTATCCAAATCTCCAACCAACTTATAACAAAATGAATGTTACCAGTTCTAACTCGAGTAATTTTCCACAACCGATCCAAAATTTTCCAAAGTATTTTTTTCATGTTCGTTGTCATTCATGCCACCAAAATCGATAAAGCCAATAGCCATGTTTCATTTCGATACCACGATTCTCATCGATCAAGTCATGTACCCATATCGTTCGTATCTATACACTTTATTTGCAACTCGTAAATTTTCTGATTATGATCCATCTTTCAAGTTGAACCATCGTTCCGCTCTAGTAAAATTTTCTCGCTGTACTCAAAACTTTTATCGTATGGATCAAGCCAACATATATTATCATCTTGCATAAGCAACTCTCATTTCCAGCAACATTAATCCCGAGGGTCATTTCAAAATTCGCTCTTGTCGATCTCGACTACATGCACTACCCCATTCCATCGTACACTTATTCTCAATTCCGATTCGATTATCCACCAATGAATTTATTCCAACTGTCTCAAGTCACCAATGAATTTATTCTCAATTTCGATTTGGTGAAAGGTTTACGTTGCTCAAAATGTGATTTCCATTAAGATCCTAGACATTGAGCCCAAGGTCCTTCTTCGAAGAACTCCAATGTCTGATCGTCTTCTTCTTTTGGAGGATGTGGTATGTCATGTTAGCCGACAACACCTTCCTAAACATTTGGGTCGATGCTGGTGTCGGAGTCCCAGGTGGAAGCTTCAGATGAATGAGAATGCAACTTAGCCTCGATTTCTAAGCTCCTTGGGGTTGTTGGAGGCATTACATAGCCTATCCCCCATCTAGTGCGATGGTCATAGTCCTGTGGCTTCCCCTTTTGAGCGGGAAGCCGTAAGGGAAGGCGTCGACCTTTGCCGTAGTTCAAGCCTTTTCCTCTATTCAGGTCATACCCCATCTTTTGGATGAGGTATTTTGCTTGAGGGGTATAATGGTAGATTTGCATTATGCCATTATTGGGCTCTGGTTCGGCTGGAGGGAGACCTAGATGACGTTCCACCTTGTCGAAGATATAGGCTTTTCGTCCTTTTTTCTCGACGAAACTATATAACATACTCCCTGTATAGGACGACCCAATTTACATTATTGACAGTCGTTACTTGTGTTTGTAACGCTTCTAAGGCATTATCTAAAGAATACATAACATTTTAATATGAAAGATTAGAGTAGTTCCAAGATAGCCTTTTATTGATAAAATAGGGGAGCTTATCCCGAGGAATTACGTCATCAAGGAAGGGTGCATCAGTGTGGGCAAATATGTAATCTCCTAGTTCTTCATCTGTCAGAACTGGGATAGCCTTTGGAGGAGGTGCAGGGGCCTTTCGCCATATCTTGGCCACCAGTGGAGTTGACATCTTAGCAGGAGGAGTCTTTGGAGACTTTCTCGGGAGTCTGACTCTGTTGGGCTCTTGGGCCCTACCTGGGATCTTGATAACCATGGGTGCTGGATGTCACGCCCCGATTCCGTAGAATCGATAGTCGTCCCCCGGGCGTGATGCCGTGCAAGCCTGAGTTGCGCTCGCACAAGGCATAGTCATAAGGTAATCTGAAACACAACAAAGAGAAAATATGCAGAGTAAATCAAACACACATTATAGAGAAGAAAACTTAAGCTTTATTGATAATGAACATCATTTTACAGACTCGATACAAGGGCGTCGCACGGGCTTTTTACAAACTGACTCCATTACAAAATAAACGTCGACGAGATAGCCATTCCATACATTTCATCCCTTGATTACAACCAGCAATGCAAAAACCACCTGGGATGACGGAAAGTCACTCCATCTGTCTTCTGGCCTTCGACAACGGAGTTTTCAAAAGAGATTGGATCCAAACTTCGACCGCACACACGAGCGTAGCCTCCCTTCATGCGACACGCTCCTCCTGATTTATCGCACCTGTAGAGAGAGCGAGGATCAGTACAATCAACATGTACTGGCGAGTGGCTAATTAGTTTCCAAGCTCTCATTTGGTTCAAGAATTTAGATAAGAATTTACACAACTTGCTTTTCGTGGTCTTTCTAACCATCCTAGGTATTTTCATACGAAGCATGTAGACGAAACATAAACCAAACAAGTTACACCAGAATTTCCCTCGACAGAGCGTGCCGTGCGACATAAAACTTACCATCACCTTCCCTGTTAGTTGATAATAATTTATATCAAGTGTTTGATGTGGAGGTCACTGGCATTAACTAGCCATCTTGGACATAGCCTGGTAATACGGGACCCTTGCAATGCAAGTAGCGAGCTCCGATGCAAGTCCCCGTCTTACCGATTGCCTATTATCCAGCTTGGCTATAACCTGTTTCTTCCTAGGTCGAGTCGGTCCCGTGGTCCCGGGTTGCCACTCGAAGAAACCATCGCCCTTGTCGACAAGTTGTCCATGACCTTGATAGGTTAACAAGGTATATTTGGGGTACCGTTGGGGCTTGTTATGTAATCGATTCATTTACTTGGTTGTTTTTGCAGGCCTAAAATAATTCTCTCTCTTTTCTACACAACTCATCTTTTTCTCTTCTAGCACATAGGACTTGTATTCTTCAAGCGATTCATTCAAATTCGATATCATTACCCGAGTTCTCATTTTGAATTAGAGGGTCGAGACGAAGGAGGTCAGCCACTCACCTTGAGTTTTTTACTTGAGGCGAGAGACTGGTTGGCCGCGCTAGACGTCGCCTACGCGATCACCTGAAATCGCACAAGCAACCGATTAGAACACTGTATTAGGCAAGAAATTTTATAGAAAATGCGAGTTCGAAATGTAAGCCATAAAAACCATCGAAAATATTCACGAAAATGCATTTAGAAAACCAAAGCCAAAACCAACGCAAGCGACGTAAAAAACAGAGCAACGGGAGGTCTCTCCCGACTCAGCCGCAGAGTCAATCGTCGAGGCGCTACCCGCTGAATATGGGACTTGCTTCCGAAGAAGCCATTCCATAACGTGGAATGGATCTTAATTCAACCGTTTCCGTTCGATCGATTCGATCGATCTCGAGCTATCGGTCCCGACCGAGTTGATAGCGACAGTGTTTCTTTCTCGCGCACCCCGTAGACGGAGAACGGGGCACGATGTTGGGACGGGGCACTACACCATAACCAACAAAGAAAAAGTTTCGTCCTCGAAACTTAAGAACAGAACCTACCTCTATGAAAATAATGAAGAAAACTTTTCTTTCATCTCTGACTCGAGTTCCCATGTCGACTCTTCCGCCGCATGGTTCCTCCAGAGTACGCGAACAAGAGGGATCACTCGACTTCGAAGCAGCTTATCCTTGTATTCTAAGATTTGAACTGGTTCTTCAACGTAGGATAAGTCAGACTTTAGCTCCAGCTGGCCAAAGTCCACCACATGGCTAGGGTCGTGCACATACTTCCGCAGCTGAGAGACGTGGAAGACATTGTACACACCTTCAAGCGCCGACGGCAGGATAATTTTATAGGCTACTGGGGCGACCCGTTCGTGTATTTCGAACGGCTCGGACTCAGCTTTCCCTTCGCGCCGAACCGAGTAACTCCTCGCATAGGCGACACCTTCAGGAACACGTGATCGTCCACCTGGAACTCAAGCGGTGTTCGATGGGTGTTGGCGTAGCTCTTTTGCCGACTCTGTGCAATCTTTAGTCTTTTCCGAATTACCTTGACCTTTTCTACAGTCTGTTCTACCAGCTCCGGGCCGAGTATCTGTCGTTTCCCGACTTCATCCCAGCAAATGGGCGATCTGCACTTCCGGCCGTACAAAGCTTCATACGGCACCATTTGGATGCTGAATTGGTAGCTATTGTTGTATGCAAATTCCGCCAGCGGTAGATGGACGTCCCAGCTTAATTTGAAGTCAATTGCGCAGAGCCGTAGCATGTCTTCGAGAATCTGATTAACGCGCTCTGTTTGGCCGTCGGTCTGAGGATGGTAAGCTGAGCTGAACTGCAACTTGGTACCCAGTGCCGACTGAAGACTACTCCAGAATTGTGACATGAACCGTGAATCCCGATCAGAGACGATGGATACTGGAACTCCGTGCAGCTGTACTATCTCGTCAAGATAAATCTGCGCCAGGCGATCAACGCTCCAAGTAACTTTGATGGCGATAAAGTGTGCTGACTTGGTTAATCGATCGACGATGACCCAGATGGCGTCGTTCCCCCGTGGTATCTTCAGCAGGCCAACAATAAAATCCATAGTGACGTGATCCCACTTCCACTCGGGAATAGAGAGGTTCTGTATCTCCCCGCCCGGTCGTTGATGCTCAGCTTTCACCTGCTGACAGGCCATGCATTGCGACACGAAGAGAGCCACATCTCTTTTCATTCCGTGCCACTAGAAGGTCGTACGGAGGTCCTTATACATCTTGGTACTGCCTGGATGCAAGGTATATTTTGCTAGTGTGCCTCCGACATTATCTCCTTTCGCAGTTCTGAATCATCCGAAACACATAGTCGGCCATTCAATCTCAACACGCCGGTCTTGTCTTTCACAAAGTCGGTCGTACTACCTGTCGAAATTCGCTCGCGCATTTTCTTCAGGTACAGATCATCCTTCTGAGCGGCCATGATCTTTTCCAGCAAACTCGGCTCTAACTGCAGCTGCGCCAACCGTACATCCCTGAATCGAACCCGGAGATCGATGCCCATTTCTTCTAGATCTTGTAGTAGTATGCGGTTGATGGATAGTGAAGCAAGATATTTTTGACTCAGAGCGTCCGCCACCACATTTTCCTTGCCCGGAGTGTAGTCGATCGTCAAGTCATAGTCTTTGATCAGTTCGAGCCAGCGCCTCTGTCGCAAGTTCAATTCCTTCTGGGTGAAGAGATACTTGAGGCTCTTGTGGTCGGTATAGATTACGCACGCCACGCTATATAGATAGTGATGCCAAAATTTCAATACGAACACAATTGTCGCTAACTCCAAGTCGTACGTAGGATAGTTCTTCTCGTGCGGCTTTAACTGTCTGGAGGCGAAGGATATCACCTTGTTTCGCTGCATGAGCACACATCCCAAGCCCTGGCCTGAAGCATCACTGAATATCTGGAAACCCTCTGGCCCATCCGGAAGTGCGAGTATAGGTGCCGAAATTAGTCACCGTTTTAGCTCCTGGAATGAAGCTCCACAGTCATCCGACTACTCATACACGACGCCCTTTTGAGTGAGGCGAGTCAATGGCGATGCAATCTTCGCGAATTCTTTCACGAAGCGTCGATAGTTTCCCGCCAAGCCAAGAAATCTTCGAATCTCACTAGCAGACGCAGACCGCTTCCAATCAGCAACAGCTTCCACTTTCTTCGGGTCGACTGCAATGCCTTCGGACGAAATGATGTGACCAAGAAAGGATACACTGTTTAGCCAAAATTTGTACTTACTCCGCTTTGCAAACAACTCATTTTTTCGAAGTGTCTGGAGCACGGCCTGTAGATGTTCTGCATGCTGCTCCCTGTCCTTTGAGTAGACGAGAATATCATCAATAAAGACTACCACAAATTTATCAAGAAAGGGTCGAAATACCCGATTCATTAGATCCATGAAGGCGGCAGGGGAATTCGTCAGGCCGAATGGCATCACCAGGAACTCGTAGTGGCCGTACCGAGTGCGAAAGGCAGACTTTTGCACGTCGTCTGACTTGATCTTGAGTTGATGATAGCCCGAGCGGAGATCAATCTTCAAAAATATCGAGGCGCCTTGTAGTTGATCGAATAAGTCGTCTATACGGAGCAATGGGTACTTGTTCCGGATGGTGGCCTTGTTCAGCTCTCGGTAATCGACGCACAGACGCATGGACCCATCCTTCTTCTTCACGAACAACACGGGCGCTCCCCACGGCGAAATACTAGGCCGAATAAATCCTCTGTCGAGTAACTCTTGTAACTTGTAGCCTCCCTTCCCGGATTTTTAAAAAAAATATTTTTATTTTATTTATTTTATTTAAGTGGTGAATTATGTTTTTATAAATAAATATTTTGTTAATTATTACGGTAGATGACTTTAGCCATTGTAGAGTTTTGAAGTACAAGACGACTAGGAATCATGGCACGAGTAGTGCAGTAGCGTGCTTTGACTAGTATTTAGCCATGGTAGGGGAATGTCGAGCCATAGGAGTGTCCTAACTAGAAAAACCAGGCCAAGTTACGACGTAACCCTTATCGAAGATTATTTATTTATTAATTATAATATTTAGTTTTAGGGGACCCGGTTGTACCAAGCTAGTGCAAATTGGACCCAAACCAAGCCCAAGCCTTTGTAGACATACTTTTAGGTATGTACAAATATTTCCTAGCTTTTTGGGTAGACTTAACGATATTTCCTAAATATTGGTTATTTACACAAATGGTTTTATTATTATTATCATTATTATTATTATTATTATTATTATTATTATTATTATTATTATTATTATTATTATTATTATTATTTATTGAGATTGTTATCTATTATTATTTTATTGGTTATATTATTTTATTTTCTAATAAATATATTATATATGTGTATGTATAGAAGATATGTGTATACGTGTATATAGATAAATATATATATATGAATGCATATATATAGATGAATATATATATAGAGAGAGAGAATATGTATATAGAGAATATATATATATATAGAGAATATATATATATATATATATATATATATATATATATATATATATATATATATATATATATATATATATATATATATATATATTCTCTATATATATTCTCTCTCTCTCTCTCTCTCTCTCTCTCTCTCTCTCTCTCTCTCTATATATATATATATATATATATATATATATATATATATATATATATATTCTCTATATATATTCTCTCTCTCTCTCTCTCTCTCTCTCTCTCTCTCTCTCTCTATATATATATATATATATATATATATATATATATATATATATATATATATATATATATATTCTCTATATATATTCTCTCTCTCTCTCTCTCTCTCTCTCTCTCTATATATATATATATATATATATATATATATATATATATATATATATATATATATATATATATATATATATATATATATATATATATATAGAATATATATAGAGAATATATATGATATACAGGTGTATATATGTTGGTATATAAATATATATATATAATATATATATATATATATATATATATATATATATATATATATATATATATATATATATATATATATATATATATATATATATATATATATATATACGATCATATATGTATAATAATATGAAATGTGCGTATGTGTATATATATATACTTATAATATATATATATATATATATATATATATATATATATATATATATATATATATATATATATATATATATGTGTGTGTGTGTGTATATTTATGTATATATAAATATACAAAAGTATACGTGTGTATATATACGTGGATATATATATGTATATATATACATATATATATATATGTAGGGTGAAGATTTGAGGTTATAACTAAATGTTGTGCAAACCCGAGCCCAGCCTTTAAAAATCCCGAGCCCAGCCCATCGGCCAGGCCGAGCCCAGCTGACCCAACCGGCCTGCCAAATCCCCAAGCCCAAACCGAGCCTTGTATTCACTTTCTCCCACAGTGCAAAACCAAAACAAGGAAACCCAAGCCGACTTTGAGTCACATTAAGACCCGACTCCTTTTCCTATATAATTACACGAGAGGAGAGAGGGAGTTCTCTCGACGAAAACTGCACGAAACCTAACTCAACCCACGCCACCACCCCAGGCTGCGCGCGCGCCACCCCCAGCCCCGACCTGCGCGCACGCCCCGGCCACCGCAGCGTCGCCGCGCGCGGCCGGAGCGGCCGGAGACCGCGCGCGCGCGCGCGTGCGTGCGAGGGAGCGGAGCAAAAGCAGTCCGCCGAGGCGAATTCGCTGCGCGTTTTCTTCGCGCACGCTCAACTAATCATCGAGCCGTTTTCCCTGGTATGCATCTAACCTAACCACCATTGTTTCGATCCCATTAGCTCGATTTTCTTTGCACGACACGCGTCACGAACCGAGCCCAAAGATTGACACAAAACAGTCCAAAAACAGAGCACTAGTGCAGTCCATGAACCCACTTTTGAGGATCGTTTCCGATCAATCCAGTCCCATATTAGAAAAACCATTTGAAGACACTTTTTGACAACATGTAGGGCTTCGAATCCCTTCTTGCGGAATTTAAAATCATCGACTGAGGGTCGAGAAATCGAATCCCAAAGTTTCCCAAAAATCTGTTTTCAAAACATTGAAATTGTTCCACACGACGTGCGTCACGCCAATCGGGACGACGTGGTCGCGAACCGAAAGCATTGAAAGCTGCGTAACGGCTTCATGGTCGTGTGGGCTTTGACGGAATTCAAATTGGTCGCGTGTGCGCGACGAATTTGATGCGTATCCGTCAAAATTCCCCGTATCGTGCACTTTGCAAATTCTTCAATTACTTCGTGCACGATCGTTAGATCGAGACGAAACTTGCGCCATCAGAACCGTATCGTTTTTCTGGTCCTGTATACCAAGTTTGGTCCAATTCTGAGACAGTTGAATCAAACGTCGTTTTGCGGGCCCCACGGTCCCACTCAACGGGCGATTTTGTGCACGGCCCGTCGGAATCCAATTTTGGACATACAGTTGGGTTCATATCGGAAAACTGGATCCGTAGACATGTAGTTTGACGACTTTAGAGACCGTTGACTCTGACACGCTTTTCGGTGCAAAGCGGGTCCAACGACGGACACCATTTTTGCCTGAAATTACCCTTTTTGCCCCTGTGTCCAAATTGGACTTAAGGACAGCCTATTCTAGCTAATTTGACCCTTCTGGACACGTTGGTGATATTTGTTTTATCATCCGACAATGTTTGTAGATATTTTCTCTAGGTGTCACCATTAGTTAGTCAATTCCTATTTTTTTCGTATTTCGGAATTAGTACAACCTCATAGTTTAATAATTAGAGACTAGAGTTGATCCCCTTTGACCAGGTTGACTATATTAACCAAAAGTCAACTATAGGTCAACCATTGGCTTAGTTTGACCCAGATTGAACTAGAACTTGACTAGTTGACTTAGTTTGACTCTAATTTGACTTTAGTTGACCTAGTAGACTGGTTGATTAGACTTTGACCTAGAAGGACCTAGAACTATCTAGAATGTACTGTAGATTACTCTTATTTCATGTTAGACTCTTTTGTGACTTGTGATTGCTCTAAATAGGACACTGTGACTCCAGTTGGACATCTACATTTATCAGCGGCTTGGATTACCAGGCGAGTACATTCTCTGATCTTTTCATACTTCTTTGGATATGTACTCTTGTTATAGACTAGTATACTTGATGCTGACACGACGTTCACACGGATCAGTACCCTCTGGATCTTTTCATGCGATGTTATCCCCTCGGATACATCGAGTATGTCATGTTTCATGTACTTTATCATGTTCATCATGTACTCCATGTATTCACATTTATCCATGTGCACTCATATGTTATTCATGTACACTCATGACCATATGAGCTCCATGTATACAGTAGTTGTTATCCATGTGCAATAACATAACATGCTTTGATCCTTGTGTATTGGTTGGGGGCAGGGAGAGTGTAGTTGGTTATGTGATCATTATCCCCAGTAGTTATCCATGTGCATTCCATAGCTGTATCCATGTGCAACCCAAGCTGTTTATATAACCAATTCATGCTCTGATTCACGTAGAAAGTTATATTCTTTATTTATCATATTATATTTCAGTTATATCTTCTCTCTTGTTGATTTCTCTTTACAGCGATTCATGTATAATTTTCTATAGCTTGCTTTATATGTCCATTCCTGATATGAACTGTTGTGAGATATATGTGCTCGTTCCTGTCCTGATTGGACCTGTTGATAAAATTTTACAGGTACTTGGAGTTCACAGTTAGCCTAGAGGACACTGGTAGAGCTTGGAGTATTTACCTAGAGTTTGTTCATTTTCTTTGTTGTCTGGCTTAAGAGTTGTATTTGAAATCTTGTGTTTGTTTAATAGAAACTGTTTTACTATCACTCCGGATTCTCTCTCTTGTGGATTATCTTATCTATTTCATCGTGCTGTTATCTATCTTTAGAGTTATGATTGAGATAGTATCCTTATGTGTTTGTCCTCCGTCTAGAAAGTATAGCATATTGTTTTAGATGTGACTATGACCTAGAACAGTGTTCTACCACCGACACTACGGCGTAGGCTGGACGTACCCACGTCTCGTACCCTAACGCTAGGGTGCGGGTCGTGACACAACTGGACCTTGAGTTCCTTCAGCTCGGCGGGGGCCATTCTGTACGGGGCCTTGGAAATCGGTCGAGTATCGGGGAATGTATCGATGCTGAACTCGATTTCTCGGTCGGGAGGCATGCCGGGTAGCTCGTCCGGGAACAGATCGGGGAATTCTGCCACAACGTCGATCTGACCCGCGTTTGCACCATCCTGTCGCATGTCTCGAACGGACGCCAAATAGCCTTCGCACCCAGAATGCAGCATCTTCCGAGCGGAAATCGTCGAGATCAGCATACAGGTCGACGATGCCTCACCACACGAAAAGCAGAATTCAGGCACTCCTGGTATGCGGAAGGTGACCGTCTTTCCGGCGCAGTCTATGGTTGCGTTGTACGGCCCGAGCCAATCAATTTCCAGAATGATGTCAAAGTCCTTCATATCTAGAACTATGACGTCAAGACCGATCTTTTGACCGCCGATACAGATAATCCCGTCGGCGCAGGCTAAGTTTGTGAGTATTGGTGTGCCCGAAGGTGTGCTTACGCTCAGGTCGAGATCTAATGATATTATAGAAAATTTGTGCTCGGCGGCAAAGTCCGCCGATATAAAACTATGCGAAGCGCCTGAATCAAATAGTACATGAGCAGGCACATTATTAAAATTTAGTATACCTGTCACGACCGTATCTGATGCATGCACTTCATCTCGAGTCATGGCGTAGACGCGGCCCTGGGCATTGGGGCGACGGTCTGGGCCATATTGCGGTGCAGGTTGATGGGCTCGAGGCACTGGGACTTGATTCCCTGGACGGTACTGTTGGGGCGCCATTGGACGGTGCTGTTGGGGCGCCGTTGGGTTCGGCCTTCTGGTTGGACACTCAGCACGAGTATGGCCCCTCTTGCCACAGTTCCAGCATCCACCATCTGGTATCTGGCAATCGTCGATCGTGTGACCGATATTATGACATCGGTTGCAGTAAGGTCGTGGATTACGCCCTTGATATCCGCCTTGGGGCCCATTGTTCGGACGTTTGGTCACGTTGTTTCCTTCCGTGTGGCTAGGGCATTTGTGATTATAGGTATGCACAGCGCTGGCAGTACTTGGAGGGTATTGGCGTTCAAGGCGGAGGGCGTGGTTGAGAGACTCCCCCATCGTTTAGTATTTGGGAATAGACACATGGGCGTAGATAGATGGTCGTAGGCCCACTTCGAACCGTCGTACACGACTCGCCAGGGAGGGCAGGAATTCTCCAGCAAACTTGGCTAACTTGAACTCTGCTGCATACTGCCGTACCGTCATATTTCCTTGCCTTAGCTGCATAAATTCATTCTCCTTCTCTTGTCGAACGGCTTCGGGAAGGTACTCGATCTCGAACGCCTCTCGGAAGGTGGCCCAAGATATTGTCGCTGTCTCGTTGTCGCGTCTGATTGCTCGCTTTTGCACGGCCCACCAGTTATGCGCGTTCAATAGGAGTAGAAGTTGAGCGCATGCGACTTTCTTGGACTCATCGACACCCAGAAGCTCGAACCGGTCTTCTAACTCCTCCAGCCAATCGATCGCCAACGAAGGGTCTTCAGTACCGTAAAAGGAAGTACGGAAGCTCTTTGTAAATTTTGACACGTCGAAGTTGAAACTTTTCGGTGCCGCAGGCACAAGCTCGGGTACCTCCAGTTCGACTTCACTTTGTCTGGCCGCAGGCTCGGTCACGGCAGGAGTTGTCGCAGAGTTGTTGTTGTTGGCCACCACTGTCTTGACTATCTGCTGAAGAGTATCAAGCTGCTTCTGCTGCAACTTGAATTGTGCATCGAATCGGGCCTCGAACTGGGTCTGGCGTGCCTCTACCTCCCGTCGATGTGCCTCTGTCTCCCGTCGATGTTGCTCATTCAGACGTTGATTCTCCTGAGCTTGTTGTTGTTGCGCTTCCAGCATGCGCAACATCCGGGCCTCGAGCTACTCGAGCCGCTCGAAGCACTTTCTTCGATCGTCGCCACATTCACCGCCGTACCTTCTGGGATTTTGAAGGTAAAAATACATTAGTCACAAAACTTATTACGGACTCCCTTGTATGGAACGACATATCTCATCGATACGAGACCAACGATTTGAGACTGGAAACTCGACACTAGAGGCCAAGGACGTAAAGCCATGCTCTGATACCAATATGTCACGCCCCGATTCTGTAGAATCGATAGTCGTCCCCCGGGCGTGATGCCGTGCAAGCCTGAGTTGCGCTCGCACAAGGCATAGTCATAAGGTTATCTGAAACACAACAAAGAGAGAATGCACAGAGTAAATCGAACACACATTATAGAGAAGGAAACTTAAGCTTTATTGATAATGAACATCATTTTACAGACTCGATACAAGGGCGCCGCACGGGCTTTTTACAAACTGACTCCATTACAAAATGAACGTCGACGAGATAGCCATTCTATACATTTCATCCCTTGATTACAACCAGCAATACAAAAACCACCTGGGATGACGAAAAGTCGCTCCATCTGTCTTCTGGCCTTCGACAGCGGAGTCTTCAAAAGAGATTGGATCCAAACTTCGACCGCACGGACGAAGCTTCAAAACACACGAGCGTAGCCTCCCTTCACGAGGCACGCTCCTCCTGATTTATCGTACCTGTAGAGAGAGCGAGGATCAGTACAATCAACATGTACTGGCGAGTGGCTAATTAGTTTCCAAGCTCTCATTTGGTTCAAGAATTTAGATAAGAATTTACACAACTTGCTTTTCGTGGTCTTTCTAACCATCCTAGGTATTTTCATACGAAGCATGTAGACGAAACATAAACCAAGCAAGTTACACCAGAATTTCCTTCGGCAGAGCACGCCGTGCGACATAAAACTTACCATCACCTTTCCTGTTAGTTGATAACAATTTATATCAAGTGTTTGATGTGGAGGTCACTGGCATTAACTAGCCATCTTGGACATAGCCTGGTAATACGGGACCCTTGCAACGCAAGTGGCGAGCTCCGATGCAAGTCTCCGTCTTACCGATTGCCTATTACCCAGCTCGGCTATAACCTGTTTCTTCCTAGACCGAGTCGGTCCCGTGGCCCCGGGTTGCCGCTCGAAGAAACCATCGCCCTTGTCGACAAGTTGTCCATGACCTTGCTAGGTTAACAAGGTATATTTGGGGTACCATTGGGGCTTGTTATGTAATCGATTCATTTACTTGGTTGTTTTTGCAGGCCTAAAATAATTCTATCTCTTTTCTACACAACTCATCTTTTTCCCTTCTAGCACATAGGACTTGTATTCTTCAAGCGATTCATTCAAATTCGATATCATTACCCGAGTTCTCATTTTGAATTAGAGGGTCGAGACGAAGGAGGTCAGCCACTCACCTTGAGTTTTTTACTTGAGGCGAGAGACTGGTTGGCCGCGCTAGACGTCGTCTACGCGATCACCTGAAATTGCACAAGCAACCGATTAGAACACTGTATTAGGCAAGAAATTTGATAGGAAATGCGAGTTCGAAATGTAAGCCATGAAAACCATCGAAAACATTCAAGAAAACGATTCAGAAAACCAAAGCCAAAACCAACGCAAGCGGCGTGAAAAACAGAGCAATGGAAGGTCTCTCCCGACTCAGCCGCAGAGTTAATCCTCGAGGCGCTACCCACTGAATATGGGACTTGGTTCCGAAGAAGCCATTCCATAACGTGGAATGGATCTTAATTCAACCGTTCCCGTTCGATCGATTCGATCGATCCCGACCTATCGGTCCCGACCGAGTCGATAGCGACAGTGTTCCTTTCTCGCGTACCCCATGGACGGAGAACGGGGCACGATGTAGGGACGGGGCACTACACTGGAGCTTTTCTATGCAGCTTACCCACGAGAGGTGCTGACTGGAGAGGTTTTCCCGTGAGTCATACTCGTAATAGATCTTTAATCACCGCTTCGGCATTAGCTTCAGCTTCATCATCAGCGTCATTGGCATCGTCGTCCAATTGGACTAACTTGTACAGTTCAGCATCAGTGTAATATGCCTCGATCCCTCTGAAAGGATCAACATCAACTAACTCCATTCTGACTATGCCATTACTAGATACATATTTTACGCACTGGTAGAGGATGGACGACACTACCATGTGCTCGTGTATCCACGGACGTCCCAGTAAGACGTTGTAGGCAATGTCATCTCTGTATGGAGATCACCGATATGACACTTCAGATGGATCTTGTCCAAGGGATTACTGTCACGACCCGCTCCCGAATAATAGGATACGAGGCGGACACTTATAGCCTATGTTAGAAGACACAACGTAGTAAGCTGTACAATTTTAAGGAAAACTCCAAGTGACCAGATAAAAAAAACATCACAGTATCTATAACGTTCCAAGAACAGATCACCATAATCCACTAAGTTCTTTTTAATACAAGATCATTCAGAGACAAATTCGATACACAAAATCCACTAAAATCAATTAAAGTACAACTGTCTCATGAAACTATCTAATACAACAAATAAATATCTACAACATGATCTTCTAGAATCTTCTAAGAGTCCTCCTCCAGTCCAATGCCATCCAAATTCCCTGATCTAAATTTCAACGATCTAGTCAGGAAAGGAGCAAAGTACAAATCCGACAAGAAATACTATACAAAGTAAACTAAAATACACAAGTAATGGACTGTAATATAAAAAATAGTACAAGAACTAGAATATGAAACTATAGTACAAGAACTGGAACAATGAACAAGACAGTCAATGCAATAGTGAATTTTTGAAATAGCTACTAGAATATGTGACCGGCTGGGGTAAGCATATGATAAGCACAAGTAATGGTACGGCTTAGAATCCCACGTGCACGATGTGAGACCTAAGCTATTATGCATTGCCTAACTAACGTTTGGGTTCGTCACATATCAGTAGTATTTTCCCTCCCCCAATGTACAAGTAAAGAATAAGAATATGATGAGTAACAGAACCAGAAGCACATGACCAATCATGTGTACAACGTGTCCAATATGAGAACATGAAGCAAGACAGAAGTACAAAGTAAAGAGTTCAAGTCGGTGTACTTACCTTTGTCCTTGCAAAACATTATGTTCCAATGTCCACCTAGCATAGGGCAAGAATAGTTTAAATTCTAACAATGACATTGTCTATCCATCTATTATCTAACTATCTATAAACTAGCTATTTATACCGTACCCCTAACTATTTATAAAGACTAGCAAATATTAATGATGAATATATAGATAATGCGAGCAAGAAACTAATTTTAGAAAACAATAGTATATGAATAATATCTAGCGTTTGAAAATAATTTTAGTATAAACAATAATATTTTAGAGAACAAAGTATAGTAATAATAGTTTTAACAAGAAAATATTTTCATAGCAATTATATACAGATTTTGGCAAAGTATTTATAAGATATTCTACAAGTTACTATGATAATAACCTATTGGCAATGATAATCAATATAACAACAATTAAAATAAAATAATTGTAATCAATAAGCCAGCTCGATATACACTGATACTGGGCCGGCCAATTATTTAGACAGAAAACTCATCTAAATTTGAGATCATCATTTTTATTTTTCTTATTACCAAATATTAACTACTATGCCAATGAAAGCTGAAAAACTATCAGCCCATGATACTAAAGCAGAGCCACTGGGCCCTGAGATTCATCGACCCAATACCCAATTTAATCAAGGTTTTAAATCCTAAGCCCATCTCTCTCTCTTTGCAGAGAGACTGCAGCTGACTCTTAAAATTTTAGAACCATAAAAGAAGAAGAATGAAGAATGTGAGGTCGAAAGAGAGAGAGAGAGAGAGAAAGCTCACAAGATTGTTGTACGGCGGCACCGAAAATGGCTGCAAGCTGCTAACCCACGGATTTGCCAGAGGACTCGGCATTGGGGTGTGGCGTGTCGACGCCGAATGGATTGAGTGGCGTCGAGTGAGGACGGCGCCAGTAGCAGTCGGCACTGTTGATCTGGTGGAATCTGACTGTCAGGGAACAGATATGAAGATCTAGGCGTGGGGAAGGCTCCAACGCTGAAGACAGACGAGTGGCAGACGTGTCCACAATATCTCATCAGTGTCGAGGTGAGTAGGACGGAGGGATTGGTGGTGTTCTACGGGGAAGTGAGGGGTTGGCGGTCGAAATTGGTAGGCCAGGCGATCGGGATTGGTAGGCCAGGCGATCAGGAATGATAGGCTAGACGGTCGACGGTGATGACCGACCAAGTCAACGTTGGATGGTGGGGTGACACATGGTGGTGGCTGGTGGTGTGTTTGTGTTCTGTCGTTTGGGTTGGAGAAGGGACTAGAGGATCCTGTTGCTAAGACAGTGGTGGTAGACGACGTCCGGTAGTGGAAACATGACACAGAGAAGAGTCTTGGAGAATTAGCGAGGCTATGTTGATGATCTGGTGATGACCTAGGCAATGGCGGTGGAGTTGAGAGTGTGGTGGCGAGCTGGTGTTGTGGTTGTGGTGACTGGGTCAACAACAAGGCTGCCGGAGAGGGTGGTAATGGTGTATGGACTGAATTGGTCAGGGAACCTTGGTGGTCGGAGAAGGGACATAGCAGGAAGGAGCTGGCCAGAGTTGTGACAGTGGTGGTGGGATAGTAGTGGTGAGCTTGGCAGGAGAGGGAGGGAGAATTAAAATTTATAATAAACTATTGGAGTATTAAAGAAGAGTGGAGTGTTCCACAAGTATAGTGGAAATAATGTAAATTGTAATAGATCTAGGCCCTATAGTAGAACAAACTAACTAACTACAACTAACCTCAACTAATCTCTAACTAAATCATTAGCTATGTCCTAATCCCAGGCACGTGCCAACAATCCAAGTCTAACCTTGGTAGGCTCAAATTAAATAAATGATTAAGTCTTGAAATGAAATTACTAACCAAATAATAATAGTTTTAGTTGGACTTAAATAAATAAAATTGAAAAAGATTTTAAACGGTAATAAAAAAATATAATTTTAAATGTACGAAAAGAATTTTGTAACTACAAGTTATTTCAAAAAAATTTCAAAGATAGAATTTTGAATCTTGGTAGTTACAAATCTACCCCCCTTACAAAAATTTCATCCTCAAAATTTAAAATGGCATAATACATACGATTAAAAATAACCAAGTACGAGAATTTGAAAATGATTAAAATTTGTTAAACATATAATCCAAATTTAAATACAACTAGTAGAATAACGATTTTCTAGAAGCGATCAAAGTTTAAAATATAAGCATAATAAATCTTAACCGTGGTAAAAATAAGTTTTAGGCATAGTAAAAATAATAACAAAATGATATAGCCATGCTTAACTTCTAGATATGATCGAGAATAAATCGTGACCTAAGTCCAATAAGAAGTTGTTTAGGTATAACTCTTGCATATACAACTAAAAATTCAAATCATATAAACACGATTAGTAAAATATGGTCAAAAATATTTAGGATTGATATAATCACAACTATTAGAGTCATAAGTGCTAAAATATGATAACTATAGAAGTGATACGACAAGAATAAAATAAGGGATTTTGAAAATTTGACTTGACTAGAAATCAAATTTAAGAATGAGTAAATCAAATTCAAGAATCACTTTGAAACGTGATCAAAAGAAAATAAGTCATTTAGGCAAGATTGTGATTAAGATCAAAATCATCCAGAAATAAAGACAAAATCATATAACTATGATCATTATCCAGTTAGACATGATCATAATATGATCAAAATAATTTAGGTATACATAAAATCTATTAATAACCAAGAAAATCCAAAAATTCTCATGGCATGATTAAATCAATATCAAAGTCATCAGGGTACAATCAATATTAGAAATAAAACCTAGTTACGATCAAAATCGTATAACACGATAACAAATGTAGTTTAGGTGATATAACCATAAATGAAATCTAATACAAAATTTTATTGAAAAATGAATAGTAAATATAAGGTTAGAAGGAAAATCAAGTAACCATGACAAGGTTTAGGAAAATCAAACGATAGTTACAAAATAGAATATGTCTGAAGGAATTAACTTCACAACCTAAACATCTTTCTCTCAAACAAAGCACATGTTCTATAATTTATAAATCTCTTGTTATTAACTAACTTACCCAAGATCTTCGTCTACCACATTTCCCTACCCTGACTTAATTAAAAATGCTAAATCCCAAGAATACCTAAAATGGGTTAGGTAACCTATCTATGTTTCCCCCGTATATATATAGCTATCAACTATATACACATATATACATGTATCCATAATTTAATATCAGGTATCTAATATACCTAGCTATATATACATATGTACACAGCTATCCAGATATGGTACTATTAACAAAATACATGCAATATACTAGAGTTGACCTTATGAAAAAGATCGGGTCAATTGGTGTTGAAAAATAGTCCTAATGAGTTCTAGAAAAATAAGTAAATTTTTTTATATGATAATAGAAATGAGTTCTAAAACTTGGATTAAACATTAAGAGTCTGAAAAGTTTAGACAATTCAAAAATAATTTCTGGTCAATGGCGACAAGAGGCCAAACATGATACATAATATGGATTTAGTCTCAATAGTATCCGGAAACCATGCATATCCGAAGTCACTTTGCCTATAGTTTATGCCCCGCCAGGGTAGTGTACATCTGGCTGCAGTGAAGTTTTCGTTCCATGACCCAAATAATGATAGATCACCGAATATTCTATCAACTTTATTTGATATTGTCGGAACAACTCGAGACATCAAAATATTATGAATTCAGGACATAGCCTCAATAATATCCAAGAACTTATGAATACCTGAAATTACTTTAACTTAAAGCCCATGCCTTGCCAGTATGTAGCTGGCTGTAGTGATCTCACGGTCTCCATAATCCAGATAAATGATTGCTGTGCGCATCTGCCACGCCATAGCAGGTCGTCGAATATTTTTTCAACTTTTTCCACAAAGGAGTTTATGAAAATCCAACTGACTTCTAAAAGTCCTAATCATGATAGAAAGTGTTATATGTTCTCTAGAAAACAACGAGTTTTATATGAAACAAATAGTAAGACAAGGAGACTACAGAAACAATTTCAAATAGGAAACAAAGTCTCGAATAACAAACAAGAAAGTTTTAGAAAAAATCTAGGTGCTAAGAGAAAATCTAAGAAAAGATCAAATATTATTAATCAAATATTTTGACTAGCAAAATATATATCAAAAATAACCTCAGAAGCCTCAAATGCAGCAAAATCGATAATCTCGGTGTTGTGTGCCTGAACCACCCTAAAAAAAATAGAAAACTGGTTAGATAGGGCCTAAACTATAAAAATAAGAACTCTTAGTAAAACTATAACCATAACCATTTGCCACGGATCCTATGCTGTGGTGAGTTTCCTAGTTTAGCAGGTTCCCCAATAGTACTCAATAGCCTAAGTACCATTAGGATGAGACCTGCATGGGCCACCACTAAAAATATGTCACGACCCGCTCCCGAATAATCGGATATGAGTCAGACACGCCCAGCCTACGGTGGAAGACACAACGTAGTAAGCTGTACAATTCTAAAGAAACACCAACTGACTAGATAAAATAAAACATTACAGTATCTATAACATTCCCAGAACAAATCACCACAATCCACTAAGTCCTTTTTAATACAAGATCATTCGAAGAAAAATCCGATAAACAAAATCCATTAAAATCAAAGTACAATTGCCTCATGATACTATCTAATACAGCAAATAAATATCTACAACATGATCTTCTAGAATCTTTTAAGAGTCCTCTTCCAGTCCAATGCCATCCAAATGCCCTGATCTAAATATCAACGATCCAGTCAGGCAAAAAGCAAAGTACAACCCGACAAGAAATACTATACAAAGTAAACTGAAATGCACAAGTAATGGACTATAATATAAACTATAGTACAAGAACTATAATATGAAACTATAGTACAAGAACTAGAACAATAAATAAGATAGTCAGTGCAATAGTGAATTTTTGAAATAGCTACTAGAATATGTGACCGGCTGGGGTAAGCACATGAATAAGCACAAGTAATGGTACGGCTTAGAATCTCACGTGCACGATATGAGACCTAAGCTATTATGCATTGCCTAACTAACATTTGGGCTTGGTCACATATCTGTAGTATTTTCCCTCCCCTAATGTACAAGTAAAAAGCAAAAATATGATGAGTACCAGAACCAGAAGCACATGACCAATCGTGTGTACAACGTGTCCAATATGAGAACATGAAGCAAGACAGAAATATAAAGTAATGAGTTCAAGTCGATGTACTTGCCTTTGTCTTTGCAAAACATTATGTTCCAATATCCACCTAACATAGGGCAAGAATAGGTTAAATTCTAGCAATGACATTGTCTATCCATCTATTATCTAACTTTCTATAAACTAGCTATTTATACCGTACCCCTAACTATTTATAAAGACTAGCAAATATTAGTAATGAAATATATAAATAATGCGAGCAAGAAACTAATTTTAGAAAACAATATTATATGAATAATGTCTACCGTTTGAAAATAATTTTAGTATAAACAATAATATTTTAGAGAACAAAATATAGTAATAATAGTTTTTAACAAAGAAATGTTTTCATAGCAATTATATACAGATTTTGGCAAAGTATTTATAAGATATTCTACAAGTTACTATGATAATAACCTATTCGTAATGATAATAAATATGGCAACAATTAAAATAAAAACAATAGTAATGAATAAGCTAGCCCGATATATATTGGTACTGGGCCGGCCAATTATTTAGAAAGAAAACTCATCTAAATTGGAGATTTTTTTTTTCTTATTACCAAATATTAACTACTATGTCAATGAAAGCTTAAATACTATCAGCCCATGATACTAAAGCAAAGCCACTGGGCCTTGAGATCCATCGGCCCAATACCTAATTTAATCAAGGTTTTAAATCCTAAGCCCATCGCTCTCTCTCTCTCTCTCTCTCTCTCTCTCTCTCTCTCTTTGGAGACGGACTGTAGCTGACTCTCAAAATTGAAGAACTACGAAAGAAGAAGAATGAAGAAGGAGAGGTCGAAGAGGAGAAAGAAAGGAAGCTCACGAGATCGTCGCACGGTGGCACTGCAAACGACAGCAAGTGACAGACCCACGAATCTGTCGGAGGACTCAGCATCGGGGAGTGGCGTGTCGGCGCAGACTTGATTGAGTGGCATCGAGTGAGGACGGCGCCGTAAGCAGCCGGTGCTGTAGATTTGGTGGAATCTGGTTGTCAGGGAGCAGATCTGAAGATCTAGGCATGGGGAAGGCTCCGACGCTGAAGACCGACGAGTGGCGGATATGTCCACGAAATCTCATCAATGTCGAGGTGAGTAGGGCGGAGGGGTTGGTGGTGTTCGGTAGGGAACTGAGGGGTTGCCGATCGAAATTAGTAGGTAAGGCGATCGAAATTGGTAGGCCAGGCGGTCGACGATGATGACCGGCCAAGTCGAGGTTGGATGGTGGGGGTGACACATGGTGGTGGCCGGTGGTGCGTGTGTGTTCTGTCGTTTGGGGTGGAAAAGTGACTGATGGATCTGGTTGCTTGGACGGTGGTGGTAGACACGTCCTCTGGTGGAGACAGGGCAGAGAAGAGTCGTGGAGAATTGTCGAGGCGGTGGTGATGATCTGGTGATGACCTATGCAATTGCGGTGTAGTTGAGAGACTATGGTGGTGAGCTGGTGTTGTAGTTGTCGTGATTGGGTCGACAGTAAGGCTGCCGAAGGGTAGGAATGGTAGATGGCCAGAATTGGTCATGGGACCTTGGTGGTCGGAGAAGGGACAGAGCAGGGTTGAGCTGGCTGGAGTTGTGATAGTGGTGGTGGGATAACAGTGGTGAGCTTGGCAGGAGAGGGAGGGAGAATTAGAATTTGTTATCAAATATTGGAGTTTTAAAGAAGAGTAAAGTGTTCCACAAGTAGAGTGGCAAGAATGTAAATTGCAATAGATCTAGACCCTATAGTGGAATAAACTAACTTACTACAACTAAACTCAACTAACCTCAACTAATCTCTAACTATTTACTAACTAATTATTAACCAATTACTTTATTATTAACTAATCTATTGATTATGACTAACTAAATCATTAGCTATGTCCTAATCTAAAGCAAATGCCAACAATCCAAGTCTAAGCTTGGTAGGCTCAAAATAAATAAATGATTAAGTCTTGAAATGAAATTACTAATCAAATAATAATAGTTTTAATTAGGCTTAAATAAATAAATTTGAAAATATTTTAAATAATAATAACAAAAATAGAATTTTAAATGTACGAAAAGAATTTTATAACTTCAAAGTTAATTCAAATATTTTTCAAAGATAGAATTTTGAATCTTGGTAGTTACAATTACTTCTACCAGTGTTAAAGCAGGTAATCTTAGTATTGGACGCTATCAGCCGATGTATCGAAATTCCCAGAGTTTGGAGCAGACTCCGAGGAATGATCTTGAGAGAAGAACCCAGATAGATTTGTATCTGGTCCACCTTGATGGCACCAACGTACCCTGTGTAATACAGCGGCCTGTTATGCCTATTATTCTTGAGTGACATGTCACTACCAAAATAAGTCATATTGGGGACGAGATTAGCGTCTTCGGATAAATTTGTCGCTAATTTTTGTGTATTTAGCGATGTTTCATAATGACGTCGCTGAACGTCTCTATCAGCGACGTTTAGCAAGAGTTAGCGACAAGCTTTATGTTTTGCAAAGCAGATGTCGCAATTTAGTCGCAGAACGTCGCTGTTTTTTATTCAGTAATGTTTCGTGATGCCTCCTTTAGTACATCGCCAGTTTTCTAATACAGAATAACGTTTAGCGAGGCCTCCTTTCCGACATCGCTAAAATGTTTCATATAGGGTTCTGGCCGATTGACTTTTCATTTTTTTCACCCCAAATTTTCATCTCCCGCTCGTTCTCCCTAAATTTCTCTTCCCCACCCCCTCTCGTCTCTGGCGACGCCCTTCCCGCTGCGACCCCATCACTCCGGCGACCCCTCCCTCTGGCGACCCCCTGCCCGCGGCGGCCCCCTGCCCGCGACGACCCCCTTCCTTTGGTGACTCCCTCCCTCCGGCGACCACCCTCCCCTCGAACGTCGACCCGACCAGTCCCCTCCGTCGCTGCTCCAGCCCCGATGACCCCGACCCGACCCCGACCAAGGCAGGTAAACCCAAACCCTCTCTTTCTTTTCCTGACGTGACACAGACATTCAGACATGAGACACACACATGCTGACACAGACACACACACGCTGACATGCGCATACGCTGACACGATACACACACGCTTACACGACACGCACACGCTTACACAGACACACACCCTATTAATAGCCAAGTATCAAAGCTCTTGGACTAGAAATCGTTAGACCACTACTTGAAAGAGTGAGCTAGTGAGGGTTAATACATAATCTATATAGATAAATACATATATAAGGGTATAGAAATATACAGTTATAAGTGCTAGCTAGGTATCACCAAGTATTTCATGGTAAGTGCTAGCTAGGTAAGTGCTAGCTAGGTAAGTTTTCCTTGTGGGCTCACAAGGAACACATAACGACAGAGATACCATTATCTCTTATGTTAAGTGTTCGTGTTAGCGACTCCGATTAAAAACATCGCTATTTTTTGTGCATTTATCGACGTATCAAAATGACGTTGCTGAACGTCCCTATCAGCGACGTATGGCAACTATTTACCGAATCTATAAGATATTACCTAGTAGCTAAGGTATAGGATATTATCTAGAAATTAAATTTACTTATGGCAAGCCTTTTGGGCCTACTAGAGTTATAAATTTTTTCAGAATTCTAGTATAACGCTGATTGCCTCAAAAGGCTTGCATAAGTAAGAGTGTATAGAGTGAGTATCCTAGTAGTATATCGTAGTACCTAGAGTGTATAGAGTGAGTATCCTAGAGTATATATATAGAGTGAGCCATCCTACTTTCTTTCTTCTCATTCGGGTTATTCAGCCGACTATTCTGTATCATATGATATCTACCTCAACCTCACCCTAGATAAGTGTGAAAATATTAATATTAACCAAGGTTCACATTATCGATATCGGTATTGGAATCGGTATCATTTACGGTTGATATCATGAATCTCATGGCTTCCTCTAGCAGGAAAAAATGTAAAACCAAATGTGAAGCAAAGCTTCATATTCAAAACATCAGAAGTAAAAAGATTTTGATTGGTGTTAGTGCCACCAATCGAAAACTTTTTTACTTCTGATGTTTTGAATATGAAGCTCAGCTTCGCGTTTGGTTTTACATTTTGCTCTGGTAGATGAAGCCATGAGATTCATGATATCAACCTTAAATGATATCAATTTTGATACCCCAATACCGATACTGTGAACCTTGGTTAATATTAATACATTCATCTAGGCTGAGGTTGAGGTAGATATCATATAATGTGGAATAGGAGGCTGAGATAGTCGAATGAGAAGCAGGGAAGTAGAGGGGATGGTCAGAAGGGGGGAGTCAGAGAGGGGGTTCAGAGAGGGGGCCTTCTTGTTGAACATGTGACGACACTCATTTAATACTCATGTGTCTATGCATCCATTTAGAATATACTCGAATAATGTGTATCTATCTTTGTACAATTATTATCAAATGGATATGAATTACTATATGTGACATCATTCGTGGATGTGCAGTCGTCATCCTGATGACATGTACGGTATGTGGGATAAATTTATACAGGGGGTAGAGCAGTTTCTGTAGTATGCCAAGGCGTTCCCTCAGTACATGAACTGTACCAAAATTAAGTATCCATGTGTGAGATATCGCAACATAACATATCATCCAGAAGTGGACGCGACATATCATTTGTACTCGAGAGGTTTTGTGCCGAATTGCTATCAATGGACCTCACACGAAGAACTTGTGCCTTTAGCATCGGAGTTGGAGCCTAATTTGTCGTATATGGATGTCTATGACCACGTTGGTTACGACGAAGGGTGGGTGAACATGGTTTTTGATGCTGCGGGGCGTACTTTCAATCTAGACAATCATAATGCGGCTAAGGAGGCACCGAATGCCGATGCTGCAAAGTTTATGGAGTTGCTGGCGAATGTAAGGACTCCTTTGTATCCTGGTTGTTAGGATTATTCATCATTGGAGGTGGTTACAAGACTGGTGAGCATCAAGTCCGATTTTAATATGTCTCAAGAATGCTACAACCGAATCATCGAGTTGATTATAGAGATCTTATCGGAAGGTGCAAAGTTACCTCTAGACTTGTACCGCTCTAAGATGATGGTGAGATCTCTCTGGATAGGTTACGAGAAAATTGATGCAAGTCGCAACGGGCGCATATTGTACTACAAAGACGATAAGGACGAAGACGTCTGCAGATTTTTTGGTGCTGATCGCTACAAGGCAACAAGTTCAAGTAGGACTCCCGATGCAAGGAAGCCGACCGATTCGATGCACTACTTGCCTTTGATGTCGCAATTGCAGAGGTTGTTTATTGTGAAGGAGACTGTCGAGAACATGAGTTGGCATAGGCGAGAACAGATCGATGGAGTTTTGGATCATCCATCCGATGGAGAAGAATGGAAGCACTTTGATCGAGAGTATCCAGATTTTGCTTCTGATCCGTGTAATGTAAGATTGGGGCTATCCTCTGATGGTTTTACCCCATTCGAACTTTTGGGTTCCCAATATTCATGTTGGCCAGTGATTGTCACTCCATAGAACCTACCACCATGGATGTGTATGAAGACTCCTTACATTTTCCTAATCGTTATCATTTCAGGTCCGAACAATTCGAAGAGGAATATCGATGTGTACTTACAGCCGTTGATAGATGAATTGAATCAACTATAGGAAGTAGGCGCCCACACGTATGATGTTTCCAAAAAAGAGCTTTTGGATGAGGGCCGCACTGATGTTGACCATCAATGACTTTTCGGCCTATGGAATGTTATCTGGATGGAGCACTCATGGTCGTCTCTCATGTCCGTATTGCATGGACCACACAAAGGCTTTCCGTTTGAAATACGGAGGAAAACCGTGCTTCTTCGATTGTCATCGACAGTTCCTGTCGAAGGACCATCCATTCTGGAGGAACATGAATGCTTTTCGTGATGACGTTGTGGAGAAGGCCAATCTACCGCCAAGGTGGACTGGAGACACGATATGGGAGGAGGTCAAGGATTTTCCAAGTGCTATTGAAGATCCTACAAAAGGGTACAAGTGTGACGAATTTGGCCGCACTCATAATTGGACGAAAAGAAGTATATTCTGGGACCTGCCATATTGGAGCACCAATCTGATCAGACATAACCTTGATGTCATGCATATCGAGAAGAATGCGTTTGATAACATAATTAATACTGTGAAGGACGAAAAGAAAAAGACGAAAGACAATCCCAAGGCCATGTTGGATTTGGAAGATATATGCAGACGTCCTATGTTACATTCGATAAAGGAAGGCAATGGGAAGTATAAGCAGCCTAAGGCAATTTTTTCACTAGACTGGGAGGATAAAGAGAGACTTTGTAGGTAGATTCAGGACCTAAAATTTCCTGACGGGTACGTATCGAATTTAAGAAGTTGCGTCGACCCGAAGGAGAACAAACTGACGGGTATGAAGAGCCACGACTGTCACGTATTTATGTAGAGGTTAATTTTGATCACATTTCAAGAATTATTACCGTCCGTTGACAGAGCTGAGCATATTCTTCAGAGATCTTTGGTCTACTAAGTTGCTTGTCGATCGTCTAAAAAAGCAAGAGAAGAACATTGTAGTAACACTGTATCATGACCCGCACCCGCTTTTCGGATACGAAGCATGTCCAAGTCCAGCCTACGCCGCAGTATCGACAGTAATACGCTGTCTATACATAAGTCACGGCAATCTAGAATCTCATGGTAAACTATATCTCATCCACAGAAAAATTATGTCACAATCAAGATCAATGAAAAAGACAAGAACTGAACAATAAGGAATATAACTACATATCAAAAATTAATGTCACGTCCGGTGGACACAAATCTACTACCAATAGACGGAAAGAGAAAAGTACATGAAATATATATACGAACTGAATACAACCTGCTAACCAAGGCAATCCCAACTGTAAACTCCGCGATCTGGTGCTAACTCAACCCACTCGTCTGCTCCTGACTCAAACTCAGCTAACCTGAGAAGATCATCAGGTCCTCAGAGGACATAGCAAGAAACATAATATACATTCCTATCTAGCAGTTTTATCATGCGTAAGAAATAAACAAGAAAGAACAAGAACAAGACGACGACTACGAACACGAACACGAGCACGAACACACGAACGCTAGAACAACTATGCATAAATGAACTGCCGGATGAACGATAATCATGAGATCAATGGAAGAACCAAACCCTCATCCCGAGTGTGGACTCACGGGTTTGAACTAAGCACTAACCCTCGTCCCAAGTGTGGACTCTCTGGTTAGCTCACGGCAAGACACCCTCGTCCCGTGTGTGGACTCTCTGGTGTAATTGGTCAACCCTCGTCCCGTGTGTGGACTCTCTGGTGCCAATGAACATGACAAACACCCTCGTCCCGTGTGTGGACTCTCTGGGGCACTGATCAACCCTCGTCCCGAGAGTGGACTCTCTGGTTGTGTAAAACGATAATCAAGGCTATGGCAGTTCACTACACGCACTCGTTCTATGACACGACTCAAGCAAGGTACTGGTGAGGACAACTCCAAATGTGAAATACAAGAACAACATGAACACGGCTATATGCAATAAAACAACTCCACAGAAAAATAACTCGAAAAGCACATGTCCATAAATAATCCAAAGACTGTAAAATAAAAAAAAATGCATATAAGTAAAACTGTAGAGGGAGGCAAGGTATACTTGCTTGTGGTCCTGCGCTGCGAGTACAGTTCAGATCATTGATTCAAATCCAATTAACCTATTTTAGATAGTTCGATATGATCAATACACAATTTAATGTACAAAAGCTATCTATTGGTTTATTTAGGCTTCTAGGTCAAGTCTTATTTAATCAACCTTAGCTATTGGTTTTTCCTTAACTCTAAATATTCTCACTCACTCATACTCTATACACTAACACACATTCTACCTATATGCAGGAAAAAATAAAGAAGGCAATTGCTGAATGAGCTTGTGACTGGGATAATATATGTGCAATGCACATTATCTGGTCTGGAAGTTCCCTTCCAAGGGACAGGGCTTAAACTCTACCTATGGGCTGATTACTCATGGTTGTAGAACAACTAACATGCCCTAACTGAAACTACCAAATAAAGATGGACAGTACTAGGAGGGGACTTGACCTCAGTAAGTTTCTGATGTGATCAGCTGAAACAACACACAGAGAATAAACTAATGTCTGGTAAGGGGTCTCCTCTTAACTAATGGACCCACCAGGAAACCCCCAACTTGGTACATACTCTTTATTGGTCTAGTTGTATAGGTAATAAGGATTTGTGCCACTCCTATATACCCCTACCTATTTTGGTTAACTGATATGTTAGTACAGTTATGTATTGATGTAAGGTACACACACAGGTATGTATAAACCACATACAACTCCCTTTACCCAGTTCTCTTCCCAGGTTACATTCCTCACACACAAACAGGATACACGGGATACTTACTGATACCCTTTTGGATGCATTACTACAGGAATTGGCCTGAGAAGACCAACTATACCATATCTCCCCACAGGTGTACACTGCTCAATAGTTTGGTTTGTTGCACAGCAAATTTGAACTGGTACTTGCAATTTCTGTACACACATAGATGTAGACTGACATACTCCTGATGTCAGTACCAATATGGTACACAGAAAGAAAATGTTTTATCCATGCTCACTGGGTGCAAGCAGAGCATATAATGTGATTACTGATACTCAAAGTCACAAAACAAACTGATACAGGGCTCAGAACCCATGTGGGCTAATCCATAGGTTGGATGCCTAACCTAAGCATGGAGGATACATGGTTTGAACCATGATGCTATAGTCGAGCCATATACATGGCATGGGTAATTTGTAATACACACCCTCCCTTTTCTATGGCAGGATATCCTACTAGTCTCAGTATTGAGGCACATGACCCTTCTAAACCAAAATAGTGGACTGAAAAAGTAGGTAGCTGTAGACACTCCAGGCTGCATGACTGATCCATATTAACTCTATGATTGATATGGGTTCAACATAGAACATAGGGCTGATCCTATACTCAGGATGAGGGCTAGAACTGATCTTCACTAAACACAGGTTTCCCACATGCCATGATTTCCCTGTACTGATACATATGTATTAGGCTAAGGCAGCCTATAGGTTAAAACATGGCTGGACTTCCTGTAGATGTATCATTAACACCCCTGTCCTATGGCCCTACCCTGATTTCCTGTGTGGAGTCTTCAACTGTGCAGGGATGTTCATGCCAGTTTGACTTATGAACTGGACAGCTGGAATTTGTTAGTAGTATCCATCTGATACTTATGACATGACCAATTGCTTCTCTGGTTTGCCTGATGTTCGAGACATGCCCCAGCTAACAGTGCACATCACTTGTCTAATGGGGAAAAACATGTTATTGACTTCCTGTCAATAGCCTAACGACTACCATACCAGATGTGAACTCTCAGGTTCTCAGTGATGGTCTATGATATTGAATATCAGCCTATTCTCTTCCTAGTCTCAACTATGCAACCCTTGTACCTCTGTCAGGTGCTAGCTACAACTACAAGGTCACCCAAGAACCTATGACCTGGTACTCTCCTCCCCTGTTCACACGGATCAACTCTATTCTACATACTAAAGTAATAGGCTATCCAGTCTCAATCCAGTTCCAATAGTCTGCTATTAATAACAATATCGATTTAAAGCCTCCTAGGCATTAAGTCGAACACAGTATATGATCAGATGTTCAAGGGAAATATGAGGAATACCTCTGTTACAACTCTCAGGGATGGGATGGATCCACAAGCCTCCTCTGGTTAATCTGCTCCTAGGATGTGATCGAGAATTCTATTTTAGGGTTTGTAAGGGAAAAAGTAGGAGCATCATCACGTATATATACCCAGGTGATATGGATGGGATCAAGGAAAACAAAAGGGATTCTGTAACACCCCAGTCCCAAAATACGTAGGACTAGGTACATCGACATGCCAGCTGTATACATACGAAGTATACTCCAATATATGGAAAACTCGTATGAATACATAAGCTGTAAAATTCAGTAAACCAAGAGTAATCTAATCTCATCCACAAATAAAGAATAAAGATATCCTATAATCAACTGTAATAAGTCTTTGTACAATACGTTGGGCGGAGACAAATCTATTACCAACAAGTAAGGAAAAATATACATAAGACTGAAATAAATTGGTGGGAGTAGCAAATAAAGACCCAAGACACGTCATCTCCGAATGAATAGAGAAGATCGTGACCTCGGCTTGAACACCTGCAATATCATAGAAGCACACACCTGGAGAGATAACCGGGTCCTGAGAGGGACGTAACAAGATACATAAAGAACATGTCACATAACTGAATATATATACTATGTCATAAATCACAAGTAAAGTAAATAGTCCCACTCGTAATAAGATCCAATACCCCATCATCAAAACAGTGGACTACCCCTACAACCAAACAAGGACAAGGAGTAGTACACTATACCGGGATGGGACATTGTCCCAAGCTACTAATGGGACGAGGTGATATGACATTTGACGAGGGTTACCTGACCATTCTAATGTGTTTATGCAATAAGAACAAACCTTTAATGCATGGGCAGTCTGGCTCAGTAGCAGTAATCTCAGGTATGGTCCCATCAGGATACCAGGTACCTCAAAGCATAACATTCATCGAATGTCAGAGGCCAGCAGTAAATCAGGTATCAGGATCCAGGACCGTATCTCCCGCGGAGATAACCGGCAATAGGGAAGTGTATACTTGGCCCATACGTTAAGGAACTGTTTTTTCATCCAATGCCTAACAGAGTCACATCCATGACTCATATACCTCTACTAACTGCTAAGTCTCCTTACATGCCTCTATTAGCAGTTAGCCGTAACGCATGCGCATGGGGGATCATCCCACACGCAAGAACCTCTATATGCTACTCATCTCACACATCCTCGTGGTGCAACTGTGTCAAGGTATATACAATACACTACAAACGGTAGTCTCTTAACTATAAGTCCACATGCAATCAAAGGATAATAACAAAGTATATCTAATATCACTGAGCAGACAGTAAATCAAGAACGGTAAGAACTGGAAATAAATGAACAGTGATATGTAATAAAATGCAAACTGAATATAAACAGTATAATGGCAAGTTATCTTGCCTAAGGTTATGTGCGAAAGAGAATAATCCAGTAGCTCGAACAGACAAATAAACGAAGCAAGAAAAGCCAAATCCCGCAGATGACTCCGGATCCTGCAACAAACATCACGAACGAGTTTAGAATATAAGATATGTCTAGGAAATGCCTGTCCAAAAGTTAAATTCTGGAACAGGGGCAAAATCGTAATTTTGGGTCAAAACGATGTCCGCCGTTAGACCCGCTTTGCACCGAAATACGTGCCAATATCTATGGTCTCTAAAGTCGTCAAACTATATGTCTACAAATTTGTTTTGATGAGACGAACCCAACGGTATTTCCAATTTTGGATTCCAGTGGGCTGTGCACAAAATCGCCCGTTGAGTGGGATTGTAGGCCCGCCAAAATAGCGTCCCGATCAACGGTCTCAGAATCGGACCAAACTTGGCTCACAGGACCTGAAAAATATTTTGAGTCCAATGGTGCAAGTTTTATCGCGATATGATGAGTGTGCACAAAGTTGTGACTTAATTTGCAAAGGGTCGATACAGGGTATCTCGACGGATACGCACTGATTTCGTCGCGCACATGCAATAAAATCGGGTTCCGTCAGTTCCCACACGTCGACAAAATCTATACGCGCCTTTCGATGTATATAGTGCGCGACCACGTCGCCCGGTTTGTCGGGGCGCACGCCGTATCGGGTGTTTTTCTACTTTTTTGAAAACAGAATTTACAATTTTTTGGAAAACTTTAACACGTGTAACTTTCTGCACACTAGATGAAAAGTGATTCCAGAAGGTGCTTTAAAATCTCGATTATGTTGTCTTTGACTGTTTTTAATTAGTTTCTACAAAATCCTATTGTACAGAAAGAAAAGTGGCCGATAACTTGGTGTTTTAAAACAGTTTTTAATATTTCAGAAAAGTAGTTTTTCTCCAACTTCGTCTCGATTTTTCGAGCAAGTTGGATGGCCATGTTGAAATCCACCTGGAGGATCTCGAAGAGGGTCATGTGGGCTTTCTATACGAATTTACGGATCTAAAAACGGATATAAAATTAGGGAGATATCGATCGGGGAAGTGGGATACCTTAAAGTAGAAAACTGTTGTTGTGGTTGTTGTCGTCGTAACGACCGGGAGGTGGGACTGCTGTCGCTCCAGCGAGGTTGGGCACACACGCCGAGGAGAGAGGAGGAAGGAAGGAGAGAGGAAGAAGGAGGAGGAGATTAGGTTTTCTTTTTAGATTCAAATATGTGTATATATATATATATATATATATATATAAAGGATTGGGGGTGTTTCGGCCTTAATGGGTTCTGCTAATAAGGGGGCGCCCCTTTGTTGCAGCACTGCTGCTTTCATTATTCCTTTGTTTGTGAGGTGGGTGGTCGGGTGGGGCCGACCACCCATTTCCTTACTATTTTTTTCTTCTTCTTTTTCTTTTTCTTATCTAATCAAAACTTATATATATATATATATATATATATATATATATATATATATATATATATATATATATATATATATATATATATATATATATATATATATCCATAAATACACCAAAAATCTATTTAAAATCCAAATACCATTTAAAAGTCAACTATCCAATTATTTAATATATTTGAGCATATCTACATATATATATAAATTCAATTCTTAATAAATCAACTCAAAATAATAATATTTAAATAGGAAAACATGTTTATTAAAGGGAAGATTTATGAAATGCCCAAAAACTAAAAAAGTTTTATGTAAAACCCACCGCTAAAAAAACTTTCATCGCGTGCCCAGAATTAGAGAAACTTATCCAAAGCGGGTTCCAAATGACCCTTTTGCCCTTCCTTTTAATTTATTGGAAACACCCACAAAACTGCTCTTAAAAAAACGTTTCAATACTCCATCTTCTTCCATACGCTGCTCACTTTCGAATCTAGGTTTTCTCCTCAAAAATCTTCAAAAACTCGTCGAAAAATTTCGGAAAGACCGGGTCGAACGACAAAAGTGCTAAAACGGAGGTCCAAACATTATTTTTTTGCGAATCTAAAATTTCGGAAGGCTGTCTAACGGTAAAGCGGTTACTTTCAGTCTCCTCGACGATACGCTCATTTTGCGACAAACGGGACCTCGTTTCGACCTCCCAGTCAAAAGTTATGGCCCTCCAAAGTTTCAGCTAACCATAAAATGCAGGAGAATGGCATTCTCCGTCTTAATTTACACGGAGAATGACCATTCTCCGTCTTAATTAGGACAGAGAATGACATTCTCCGTCTTAATTTACACGGAGAATTGTCATTCCAGTGTTAAAACGCAGGAGAATGACCATTCTCCGTGTTAGAAACACGGAGAATGCCATTCTCCGTGTTAAATGAAACGGAGAATGTCATTCTCCGTGTTAAATAAAATGGAGAATGGCATTCTCCGTCCTAATTAAGACGGAGAATGGCGGTGCTAAATTAAACAGAGAATGACCATTCTCCGTCTTAATTAGGACGGAGAATGCCATTCTCCGTGTAATTTATCACGGAGAATGGTCATTCTAGTGTTAAAACGCAGGAGAATGACCATTCTCCGTGTTAGAAACACGGAGAATGCCATTCTCCGTGTTAATTAGGACGGAGAATGCCATTCTCCGTCTTAAATAAAACGGAGAATGCCATTCTCCGTCCTAATTAAGACGGAGAATGACATTCTCGGTCCTAATTAAGACGGAAACGGAGAATATCATTCTCCGTGTTCATTAGGACGGAGAATGGCATTCTCCGTCTTAAATAAAACGGAGAATGGCATTCTCCGTCCTAATTAAGACGGAGAATGCCATTCTCCGTCCTAATTAAGACGGAGAATGGTCATTTCCAGTGTTAAAACGTGTAATTTAGTTTTTTCAGGAATAAAGAGTTTCGTTCTTCTTTCAAAGCGATGATAATTCTTATAGAAAAGAAGAAGAAAGATCTTCTCTCCACAATTGAAGATCTGAGTTCAAATATCTCCACGATGAAGATGATGATGATGGTGATGATGATGACGAGCGATGATCTGAGTTCGACTGAAGAAAAACACACCGAACTACGAACGATCTTTGCGATCTCTGCTGAATATGAGAGCAATGGAATTCAGATTTCCCGTGAAGAAGAAGAAGACGAAAATCGCAATCCAGATCTGAGTTTTTTGAATTCAAATACATATAGATGACCAATTCGCGCAGAGGGGTAGTTTCGGTATTATAAAAATAGCAGTTTCTAGCGGGTGGCATCTAAAAGGGAATCTTGGAATATTTAACGTGAAAATACTTAATTCTGGGTATTTCATAAAACTTATCCAGCGGGTGGGCATTTCATAAAAGTCCACCCCGAAATTGGGTTTCTCAGCAATTTCCAGTTTATTAAATCTTCGCAAAATAAATTTTAATAATAATAAATTAATAAAATATTTCCAATGGGTGAACTTATATCGTACACCCTTATCCGGATCCAAAAATTTGTACAAATATTGCACGATATTATTTAATAATAAAATACCAATAATAGTACGAATAATTAAATAATTAGAAATTGCACATAAAATTCTAAAATAATTTAGAAAATATTTGTATATACATAGAATATGCCTACATGGCCATATTTGGTCACACTACATGCTTACATGGGCTTGGGTTTGATCCAGGTCCAGTTCGGCTGGTTTGGTCCAACCGGATCATCTAAAAGTCAATATATAAAATAATATTTAATTAAAATGCTTTAAATAAGTCAATTCACAATTTGGTCTGGTTTTTCTAGTTTGGACATCACCATGGCTAGGCTTCGTCCGGCATGGCTAGTACATTAGTCAAGGCGCACTGCTACATCTTTCTAGCCAAAATTCATGGTCGCCTTGTGCTCCAAACACAACAATAGCTAAGGTCATTTTTAATAATTACTAAAAACCATAAATTGTATAAATAAAATTTAAAGTCTAATAAAATAATAAAAAATAATTTTAAAAAAAGAGGTTTTACATCCTACCCAACTTACAAGAATTTCGTCCTCGAAATTTAGGATTAATAGGGTAGGTAGGGTTGAGGAATAGGAAGAGTAGTTTAAGGCATGGATATAGCCACAAGACTAAAGTGATACCTTGGGTCTATCTATCAAGTACAGTGTCTTGTCTTTCTGAAATAAGTAAAAGGCAAGAACAATAAAGGTTTCAAAGACGAGGCTATTGAGTACGATTACGAGGTGCATAGGCGACAAAAATAATTCAAATAAGAGTTGCCAATGCTGTCGGGACGAGACCCTAAGGCAGGTTTAACTATGTCTCCATCCACGTAGAATAATTCATGAAAAGCGAACCAAAGTGCAATAGGTTGATCAGACCATCATGCACCGGTTCTGATTAGACAATATGTTAGTGGGTGCACCCAATAAAATATGTCATGATCAAGCTTGATAACGAAATAAGCTTGCAAAATTGAAGCTACGTTAGCAGCATGAAATAGTCAAAATATGAGCAAGGGAGGTACTGATGAAGAAAATTTTAAATAGTCCAAGATCTTTTAAAATCAAGGCTCGCCCGAAATTTGGTTGTCCTAGTGTTTCTCATTTATGGCTTGGTAGACTAGATAAGGTAGGGTCCTCTGAATTTATAGTCTATGTGAACTTACCAATGTGGTTCACAAGGAAAAAGGTTTGTTAGGTGGTGAGATATTCTACCCAACTTACAAGAGTTAAACTAATAGTATGATGGGACAATGGGTCAAGCAATCAAGATAAAGTGTTTAAGGGATTTAGAAGAACACGATCACATATCGGGTCGAAAGATTTGAGTCGAGGTTGAATCCCTATCCGTGGTCGAAAATATATCGGTATCATGGTAAGATTATAGCCTAGCCATTTTGACCGGAAGGTTATATCATGAAAATAGTGTACAAGGAGGCGTATTTTAGTGGGACATTATATATCTACATGAAGGTGGGCTTGTCTAGGCCTTACATATGAAATTTATTGGAAGGAAAAGTCTAGTGTTGTGGTCCAAATATCCAAGTCACGGTAAAGGACGCCAGAAGATCAAAAATAGAAAGTAGGAGTTCACGAGGTGATAATTAATGCACAAAAATAAAGAAGATCAAGTTAAAGCATGAAACAAAATTAATTAGAGAATCCAGTAAAAATAATTTAGGAACACAATTCCGGAGAGAAGATAGTCTCCTAGATGAATACAGTTAAGGAACCATTAACTCATTATTCAAATTGCAAATGGGTTAGAAGGTCGTAATTAAAAGATCTAGAATTGAAGGAAGGTCGAGTAAGTTGAGGTGGAAATACAGTCACATAGTTAGGTAGATGACTAACAACACTTGTGTATATACTACTATCATGGTCATAAGTGACATGACAATTAGTGTGGAATACTTCTAACTCATTAGGGCCAGCTTTGTGGCCTACCATTAATATTTTAACTCGTATTTCCTCCAGCAATTTCTGAATAAATATAAAAAATTTAACCAACAAAATTTGTACTCACTCCAAGCCATTCAAATTTATCATGACAAAAATTTAAATCACTTTCATAGATCTCAAAGCAAATTTTTATCATGTTACTACTGACTTTTTCAAAATTTTACATTTCCACTCCAACTTTTAAACTCAAGAAACTAATGAATCAAAAAAAAATTATATCACTTAATAACTTTAAAACTCCAAAAATTTCTCCAATAACCCACAAGATAAACTTTTAACATATCACGAATAATCTAAAATTTATAGCTCAATATTTTAACGCACTCATCATATAACTTCTATTTCTAAGTCATTCAAACAAAATCACAACTTTTTAAATGGTAAATTCCTTTAATCAATCAAAATAACTTTTCACCACATCTTTAGTAACTTTTCCCAAAGATAGTAATATTAGCAATCTAACTTTAAACTCAATATTCAAATGATCTTATCAGTCATCAAATCAAATTTTTTTTTTCCAAAATTTCCAATCAATCTCGAATAAACCTTTATTGTGTCACAAATCAAATCTATATATTTTTCTTCTTCTATCATTTATCCTAATATTAAACTCAAAATTTTAAATAGGAGTTATCAATCGTAATTCATACAAAAGTTTAAAGTAGATCCTCAATTTGGTTATATATCCTTCAAAATATTTTTAACCAAAATTCTTAATAGCCTTACTCCAAATTTAAAATTTAAAATTTTACGAACTTATTAATTAGGAACCATACAACCCAATTTAAAACCAAGCTTTATCAACCGCCCTCATAATCTTACAGCAGCATTTAAATTTCAAAAATTCTTTTCAACTAACTTTATATCTATTCAAGGATGTATAGCTATAATCCAATAAATCACAAATATCAAATCTTGAAAATTAATCAATTTCTTAAACCAAGTATGAAATTCTATAAATCCTCTGGTGTTTACTATTTAGAAATCTCAAGGTTAAAACTTTCCGTGGTAATATCCTACTTTACCAATTACTAATCATTAAATCACGCTAAAAAGCCTTTTTAACTCATTTAGAGTCTTGAATATATTCCAATTGCCAATATAACCATTCTAGCCATGTGTTTGACCTATGAGCATATACTAGTGTAGTCATTTTCCTAGTTGACACTAAGCATGAAAATAAGAATCAACGGTAGAAAGGAATCAAGCAAGATGCAATTCAAGGAAGTCGAACGAGAGTTCGGAATTTGAAGCCAAGGGAAGAGGTCAAGCTATATTGATGAGATTTCTATATTCTAATCCTATATTGCAGGCTCATATTGGTACAATTACGTAACCGAAGTGACAAACTCGACCTGCATGGGCCACCACAAAAATATGTAACGTCCCAGTCCCAAAATACGTAGGACTAGGTACATCGACATGCCAGCTGTATACATACGAAGTATACTCCAATATATAGAAATCTCGTATGAATACATAAGCTGTAAAATGCAGTAAACCAAGAGTAATCTAATCTCATCCACAAATAAAGAATAAAGATATCATATAATCAACTGTAATAAGTCTTTGTACAATACGTTGGGCGGAGACAAATCCACTGCCAACAAGTAAGGAAAAATATACATAAAACTGAAATGAATTGGCGGGAGTAGAAAAGAAAGACCCAAGACACGTCATCTCCGAATGAATAGAGAAGATCGCGACCTCGGCTAGAACACCTGCAATATCACAGAAGCACACACCTGGAGAGATAACCAGGTCCTCAGAGGGATGTAACATGGTACATAAAGAACATGCCACATAACTGAATATATATACTATGTCATCAATCATAAGTAAAGTAAATAGTCCCACTCGTAACAAGATCCAATACCTCATCATCAAAACAGTGGACTACCCCTACAACCAAACAAGGACAAGGAGTAGTACACTATACTGCGATGAGACATTATCCCAAGCTACTAATGGGACGGGGTGATATGACATTTGACGAGGGTTGCTTGACCATTCTAATGTGTTTATGCAATAAGAACAAACCTTCAACACATGGGCACTCTGGCTCAGTAGCAGTAATCTCATGTATGGTCCAATCAGGATACCAGGGACCTCAAAGCATAACATTCATCGAATGTCAGAGGCCAGCAGTAAATCAGGTATCAGGATCCAGGACCGTATCTCCCGCAGAGATAACCGGCAATAGGGAAGTGCATACTTGGCCCATACGTTAAGGAACTGTTCTTTCCACCCAATGCCTAACAGAGTCACATCCATGACTCATATACCTCTACTAACTGCTAAGTCTCCTAACGTGCCTCTATTAGCAGTTAGCCGTAATACATGCGCATGGGGGATCAGCCCACACGCAAGAACCTCTACATGCTACTCATCTCACACATCCTCGTGGTACAACTGTGTCAAGGTATATGCAATACACTACAAACGGTAGTCTCTTAACTATAAGTCCACATGCAATCAAAGGATAATAACAAAGTATATATAATATCACTGAGCAGACAGTAAATCAAGAATGGTAAGAACTGGAAATAAATGAACAGTGATATGTAATAAAATACAAACTGAATATAGACAGTATAATGGTAAGGTATCTTGCCTGAGGTTATGTGTAAAAGAGAATAATCTAGTAGCTCGAACAGACAAATAAACGAAGCAAGAAAAGCCAAATCCCGTAGATGACTCTGGATGCTGCAACAAATATCACGAACGAGATTAGAATATAAGATATGCCTAGGAAATGCCTGTCCAAAAGTTAAATTCTGGAACAGGGGCAAAGTCGTAATTTTGGGTCAAAATGATGTCCGCCGTTGGACCCGCTTTGCACCGAAATGCGTGCCAATATCTACGGTCTCTAAAGTTGTCAAACTACATGTCTATAAATTTATTTTAATAAGGCAAACCCAACGGTATGTCCAATTTTGGATTCCGGTGGGCTGTGCACAAAATTGCTCGTTGAGTGGTATTATGGGCCCGCCAAAGTAGCGTCCCGATCAACAGTCTCAGCATCGGACCAAACTTGGCTCACAGGACCAGAAAAATATTTTGAGTCCAATGGCGCAAGTTTTATTGCGATATGATGAGTGTGCACAAAGTTGTGACTTAATTTGCAAAGGGTCGATACGGGGTATCTCGACGGATACGTACTGATTTTGTCGTGCACATGCAACGAAATCGGGTTCCGTCAGTTCCCACACGTCGACAACATCCATACGCGTATTTTGATGCATATATTGCGCGACCACGTCGTCCGGTTTGTCGGGGCGCACGCCGTATCGGGTGTTTTTCTACTTTTTTGAAAACAGAATTTATAATTTTTTGGAAAACTTTAACAACGTGTAACTTTCTGCACACTAGATGAAAAGTGATTCCAGAAGGTGCGTTACAATCTCGGTTAGGTTGTCTTTGACTGTCTTTAATTAGTTTCTACAAAATCCTATTGTACAGAAAGAAAAGTGGCCGACAAGTTGGTGTTTTAAAACAATTTTTAATATTTCAGAAAAGTGGTTTTTCTCCAACTTTGTCTCGATTTTTCGAGCAAGTTGGATGGCCATGTTGAAATCCACCTGGAGGATCTCGAAGAGGGTCTTGTGGGCTTTCTACACGAATTTACGGATCTAAAAGCGGATTTAAAATGAGGGAGATATCGATCGGGGAAGTGGGTTACCTTAAAGTGGAAAACTGTTGTTGTGGTTGTTGTCGTCGTGACGACCGGGAGGCGGGGCTGCTATCGCTCCAGCGAGGTTGGGCACGCATGCCGAGGAGAGAGGAGGAGGAAGGAAGGAGAGAGGAAGAAGGAGGAGGAGATTAGGTTTTCTTTTTAGATTCAAATATATATATATATATATATATATATATATATATATATATATATATATATATATATATATATATATATATATATATGTAAAGGATTGGGGGTGTTTCAGCCTTAATGGGTTATGCTAATAAGGGGGCGCCCCTTTGTTGCAGCACTGCTGCTTTCATTATTCCTTTGTTTGTGAGGTGGGTGGTCGGGTGGGGCCGACCACCCATTTCCTTACTATTTTTTCTTCTTTTTCTTTTTCTTATCTAATCAAAACTTATATATATATTTTATATATATATATATATATATATATATATATATATATATATATATATATATATATATATATATATATATATATATATATATATATATATATATATATATATATATATATATGTATGTATATGTATATATCCATAAATACACCAAAAATCTATTTAAAATCCAAATACCATTTAAAAGTCAACTATCCAATTATTTAATATATTTGAGCATGTCTACATATATATATAAATTCAATCCTTAATAAATCAACTCAAAATAATAATATTTAAATAGGAAAACATGTTTATTGAATCTTCGCAAAATAAATTTTAATAATAATAAATTAATAAAATCTTTCCAATGGTTGAACTTATACCGCACACCCTTATCCGGATCCAAAAATTTGCACAAATATGCATGATATTATTTAATAATAAAATACCAATAATAGTACGAATAATTAAATAATTCAAAATTGCACATAAAATTCTAAAATAATTTAGAAAATATTTGTATATACATAGAATATGCCTACATGGCCACATTTGGTCACACTATATGCTTACATGGGCTTGGGTTTGGTCCAGGCCCAGTTCGGCTGGTTTGGTCCAACCGGGTCATCTAAAAGTCAATATATAAAATAATATTTAATTAAAATACTTTAAATAAGTCAATTCATAATTTGGTCTGGTTTTCCTACTTTGGACATCACCATGGCTAGGCTTCCCCCGGCATGGCTAGTATATTGGTCAAGGCGCACTGCTACATCTTCCGTGCCAAAATTCATGGTCGTCTTGTGCTCCAAACACAACAATGGCTAAGGTCATTTTTAATAATTACTAAAAACCATAAATTGTATAAATAAATTTTGAAGTCAAATAAAATAATAAAAAATAATTAAAAAAATAGGGGTTTTACAGATTCAAATAATTTGAATTGATCCCATGCTTATCCAATGTGCTGGTGAACAAATCTTAGTGCTCGATTTGAATCAGGGCTATGGATTCTATCCTGATGAGGTTGCATTCGAAAATTGTCATTAAGGCCCCTATAAAATCTTATATTGCAAGAAAAACCCCCCTTATGCACTACCTATATTTATGTTTATAAGTGTATTGGAAAGCAGATGTCTAATTAAAAATAGAAATTAAATAAATAATAGTTAATAAATAAAAAAAATTTAAGCATAATGAAAATTGATCAAGGGGTTTACACACTGTGCAAGCATGAGAGGGCGCTCCCTCCTGGCTTCTTCGACTCCATAGAGCATTTTCTAATTCAACTTTCCTATAAGACACGTGTTGGTGGGCCCGTCGTTTACAGTAGATCTACCCATTTGAGCGGCATTTGAACCACCTAAAGAGAAAGGTAAAAACAAGGCTCGGGTCGAGGGTTCTATTTGTGAAGCCTATGTTCTCGAGGAGATTACAAACTTCTTCTCGATGTATTTCAAGCCACATGTTGCTACTAATAGAACAATAGCTCCGAGAAATGATGATGGATATCTTGAACCTAATGATGCAATATGGAAAGTTTTTAATGCTTTCGGAAAGCCTTCGGAGAAAATGAAGAAAATATATCTGAATGACGACGAACTAAAGGCTACTCAGTTATATATATTACTTAACTGCGATGAGGATAAAGTGGAGAAGCTCGAGGGGTAAGTAACTAATACGTCCACTTTTACGTCATCTATGCATGTAATAGTATCCAATATTATTATTACACTAATTGGTTATGTGTTGTTATTTTCAACACATTTAATGATGAGCTGAGGTCGAATAGATAGTACATAACTGATGAAGAACTGGAACAAGAAATGAGATATCATTTTCCTGTATGGTTGAGTGCATATGTAAGATGCTCAATAATTACTTTTTGTATATGCACGTTGCACAGTAATTAACGGAACGCTAAATTTAATTTCTTATATTATGGTATTTAGGTCGATCGTCCGTACACAATACTAGAGAATGATTCCATTAGAACTCTAGCCAAGGGGCCCATTTATTCCGTCAAAATCTGGCCAAGCTATTGTATGAATGGGTTTAGGTTCAAGTCAACAAATGCTCCGATCAGAGAGAACTTTCCAGATCTTGATTCGACCAAAATAGTTGTTTGTGTATCTGATCTACAAACTACAAAGATGTCGATCCGGGCAATGATTTTTATGGCATCTTACGGAAGATTGTGGAGTTGACATATAACTATGACATAGGGCCGGCTAGGATCATGTTGTTCAGGTGTGATTGGTTCGATCCGATCCAAGATCAATGTTGAAAAATTGACAAGCATGGTCTTATGGATATTAACTACCGGCATCGATATTAAGGATACGAACCATTTGTCCTAGCAAGTCAGGCTCAATTAGTTTACTTCACTACTTGTCCTAGATGGGGAACAAGCTAGGTTAGACGGGTGGGCAGTATGCAAGACTAAAGCCAGAAATACCTATGATGTTGATGAAGTAGCTTATCAGGAGGATGAGCTACCTCTCGTAACAAATACAGTTGACGTAGACACAACGAAAGTTCCATATTACACGTCTAATCATGTAGAAGAGGTAGAAGTATCCGAAAAGAAAAACAAAGTAGATGAAAGCGAAGATAAGGAGGAAGAGGAAGATGAGGACGCGGAGGACGAATAATATGAATTTTCAGAAGATGATTGAAAAGAAAAAATAAAATATGTTTAACCACTAATTAATCTCCATACAATAATGAATCTTCACATTACACGTCTAATACTATTATTTTGATTAATCCCTAATTAATCTCTATGTTTCCATCAATCTTACCAGATGGCACCCATGACCCAAGCACGTCGCTTGAGAGAGGCACAGATGGCTGCTGAGGAGGTAGTGTGTCCTCCTGCTGCTAAGGAGGTAGTGTGTCCTCCTGCTGCTAAGGAGGTAGTGGTACCTAAAGCAGAGATGAAGGTCAAGGAAGAACTTCCTCCTACTATTAATGATGAAGTGATTCCTAAAGTCGAGATAGATGTGAAGGAGGAGGTGGCACCAGAAGGCAGTTGCACCGGGAGTTCAAGTCATCCAGCTCCTATGGATATTGATCTTGCTGGCATGGATCCCACTTATGTACAGTAGCTGAGGAGGGAGATCTATCTGCGCCTGCATAGAGGGTGACGCAGTATGATATGACTTTTGACTAGATTTGTTTCTGGTAGACTTATTTCTGGGTTAGACTTGGATGTTTTTACCACTCTTGATGTTTCTTATTTTCTAAACATGGTTATTATCTAGACTTGGTTATTTTTGGATGCTATTATCTAGACTTGGTTATTTCTAGAAATTCAACGGAGGGTTGCTCCAGGTCTATTTTTATAAACTGTGATATGTTAAATGCATGGTTATTATCTAGAAATTCAACGAAGGGTTGCTCCGGGTCTATTTTTATAAACTATGATATGTTAAATCCATGGTTATTATCTTGTAGATATATATTTCTAGCAAGTATGGTAGGACGCAGAGGATCGTACCTCCATGGCGGTAGAAGAGTATCCCATAGAGGTAGAGGTTCCACCGGTGGACGGAGTGGTACTCCGTTAGTAGATGACGGTGCCGGTCCCTCGTCTTCTAGTACTCCAGTGTACTAGCCACTCAGATCATCGTCTGTGTTGATGGTACATGGCAGTACTCCTGGGACAGACAGTTCCAGGCCTGATCCTAGCCTGTCCAGCAGCATTCCTCTTGCGGACGACACTATGAAGATGAAGGAGCAGGTGGACGAGGAGTAGGTGGAGGAGGTCACACCTACGCTATCTCCATATAATTCAAGCGATCCCACATGCGCCCCTCCGGACAAGACGAGGATGGAGATTTTGTCCGAGGTGGCCTACAAAGTAAGTTAATTAGTTAACATTTATTTATACTTATATCTATATATTCCTGAATTTAATTATCGTTGTGTAGATATCATCCTCCGTCAATTCAGAGGGCATTGGGGCAATTTCTGAGGTCCAACTACGGGGGCCCTTGGATCAACTACTCGGATGCCTCAGACGAGAGGAAGACATTCTGGTTTACCTACTTTAAGGTAACCAAAGTATATTGCTTTTAGTATAAATGATCTTTTATGCATATTATTTAACTAACTAATTTAATTATTGTAGAAAATATATTTTTATCCACCACACCGGGCTGAGACGATCGAGAAGCAAATCTCTGCCGTTGTCGCCAAGTTGATCTAGGATGCGATCGACGACCAGAAGGCTCGAGACCGCTCCGAAAAACGATCCAAGGTTGGATGACGTCCAAGCAGTAGACTACCATGAAGGCTAGATTCGCCGCTCCTAGGTACAAGGAACGGTCGAAGAAGGCGAAGGCGGCTAGGACGAGGGTAGGGAAGTGGTGTGATGGCTCGATTTCCATGACGGAACATTTCCATCACCTAGAATGTGTTTTACTGTAATATATTATTTGAATGAAAGTAGGAATAAAATGTCAAATTTCAATGACAAACATATTATTATAACAGATAAAGAGGGGTGAGAACCCCAATATGGTGACCGTCTTCTTGGCCAGCCATCGGAAGGATGGAAAGCTCATCGATGATCGGGCCACACAGAGCTATGTAAGTATTACTTTATGTGTTACTAAATTTAGTATAACTTAAGAAATATGCAATATATATCCATAGACGTGGAACTAGGATGGTAGTAAATATTATGCTTATCGAGATGTGCACTTTTCTAGGATGAGTATCTTAGGCTAGAGCGTGAGATTACTAGTGTATCTGCGGATGGAGGGGCTGGTACTTCCACGCAGCCCCCACCGGCTCGAACGTTGGACGAGCTCTTGATGACTGCTATTGGTGGTCTTCAGAGGGGTACGTACTACGGTATGGGATCCTACGACACCTTTGCGGTGACCCAGTCATCCAGGGCCCCCTCTGCCAGTGTGCATTCCCCACAGCCCTCACAGGAGTTGGTCCTAGTGGAGGAACTCCGTCGCCAACTTACTGAGCTGCGTGACGAGCTATTACGGAGGATTACAGAGCAGCCCCAGTCTCAGCCGTAGACAAATGATGAGGCCCTCACCGTATGATTTGATATGCTCGAGCACACCATTTGGGAGACGGGTGAGAGGACGGATCGTGTTATTCAGGCGATACAGGAGAGGGCGAATCTTGTCGTTTATGCGTTGCACAGGTCGCAAGTGGCCATTGGCGAGCAGGTTTCGAGGCTGGCGGCTGTTATGGATTCTACCAACTCTACACTACTAGCTATGGAGCAGACACTTCCTTGCCGTGCGTCGGCATCCACACCGACTATAGCTGTTCTACTGCCTCCTCTTTCTTCTACTGATGAGTCGTCACCGGTGATGCTGATCCCGACGCAGTATAGGTTCGTGATGTCCCAGATACCGGGATTGCCTACTCCTCCTCCTCTTCCTCCTCATCCTGACCAGGCATAGTCCTTTATTGGACTTATTTTTATTTGTTGTGATGGTGAGGCATTGTTGGGTGTTTTTGTATTTATTTTCTAAATTTACTGTGTTATGTTATGTTGAATATTATCGGACACACTTTTTGTAGCCGTTTGGTAGTGGATTTGTATCCACCCGACAATTTTCTGTCTTTCTGATCGTTCGATTCTATTTATTTGTTTATTGGTAGTTCTTTTTTATCATTTATTTCTATATTCGTTTATCGGTGTTAAGTGTTCCACCAAAGGGGTCGACGAACCCAGGGAATTCTACAGAGGGTTGCTCCGGGTCTATTATTTGCAAACTGTCGTTCTAAATGCAGGTACAATGCTATATAATGTAACTGTCATTTATATTAAAAGCAGAATGCATTTTTTATTTACTTTTTTTTGGAATTAGAGACACATGATTACATCGCTAAGCTGTATGGTAACATCGTTAAACTGGAGAATGAACGTCGCTGAACGTCGCAGAATATCGCACACATGCTGACGTGGTAAATTATACAGGTCAGTAATTTTAATAGACAACGTCGCTAATTTTGTCGCTATGCGTGTATCATGACATCGTTATGTAAGTATCGTAACGTCCCAGATTGTCGCAAAATGTCGCTAAAAAAGTAACGTGGCAAACACTAATTTTTAGAACCTAAGTCGCTAAACGTCGCTAAATTTTGTGTGTTGTGTCGCTAAAATTTAATCTGCCAACGACAATTAGCAACATAATACAACGGTGCTAATTAGCAACGTAATGTCGGTGACCGTCGTTAGTTGTATAAAATGCTAGCGACGAAGTGCGTCACAAAATTACGTCGCTACAACGACGAACAGCGACGTAAGCTTAGTTAGTGACCACGTATTACGTGACGTGGACAATACGTCGCTAATTTTGTCGCAAAAATGTATTAGCGACATTTTTTCTCTGTTTAGCGACATCATATGGCGTCGCTAAACTGACATATTTTGGTAGTGTGTCCTGCTGAGTAAACGTAATATTGGGGATGATTTTCTCCAGATTATTACAGTGCGAACATGTAGCTGGGTCCACTTCAAGTTGCTGGACCTGGCTTATTGAAGACTCAACCTCTTTGAGTACCTCACATATGCGGACACACAGAAAAAGAAGAAGAAGCACTATCTTTTCTTACTGGCGCAAGGCACCACAAATCGAGTACGCCTGAGAGATCCTACTCTGAAAATCCCCGAGTAAAAAAAGAATTCTGGGAAATAGGACGATGGAGATCGAGCGACAGTTGCTCCTTTACTCCGTTGACACTCCGATTTACAAAAGTAGGAGAAAACCTAAGAAAATTGCTAACTCTTGGCTCACTGGCAAGAAAGGCAGCAATTTGGCTCTTGAAATGCTCTCCGTTCTGTCCTTTTGATGAGGCATGAGACCTCTATTTATAGTCATTTTGCACTGAAACGACTATTATGTGCACACAGGGAAAATACACTATTTTTCCTGTGGGCGCATAGTCCTTCTTTGGGCGCATAGGGTGTAGGCGTATAAAGACTGCATGATCGTGGGTTGATCATAGGGTTGACGTGGCCGCATGCTTCTATGCACGACTGCTCGTGGATACTAACGTGGCCGCATGCTTCGGTACACGACTGATCGTAGATTTTGACCGAGTCGTGGAGCTCTCCTGACTTGGGTGCATAGTGTTGAAGAAGGCTATGTGCCTCCTTATAGAGGAGCAATGTGGGCGCATATGTACTACTTCACGTGGGTGCATAGTACTGGACGCATAGAGTTTAGCATTGCGATTGTCTGCCACTCTCTGGCTTGGGCGTATAGCTTGCTCTCCTATCTTGGGCGCATGGCTTTTTCTGTCTTGGATGTATGGCCTTTCCTGTTTTGGGTGCATACCTCTGTCTTGGGTGCATGATGCTAAAATATTTATGCTTCTACAAGACCCCTTCAAAGTTCTTGATACTCGAACGAGTTTGAAATACATTAAAAGAAGCATGGGAGACTGTGCGGGCGCATAACAAACTCCCTCTTTAGGGGCATAGCAAACTCCCTTTTTAGGCGCATAGAATTAGGCCAGGCTATCAAACGGTGGTCTGTTGAGATCTTCCTCGAAAATCTGAACTGACAGATTCATCGGAGCGGAATTTGAAGAGGTCCATCCTTCGTGCATGGTCTACATCAGCATGTAGTAGCCGTATAATATACAAAAGACCGAGTCTCTGTGTGGGCGCATAGACCATAGTTGGCACATAGTCCATGTGGGCGGATAGTCTACGTGGGCGCATAGCTTCTCGTCCAAGCCTATAAATAGGCCTTGAGGAGAGAGAAAATTCATTCTTCCCTTTTCCTCAAAACCTCTCAAAAGACCCTTTATTTCTTCTCTACACGAATCATGTCTCCCAAGGCTGCCAAGTGAACTGCGAAGGGCAACGAGGCTGCACCGAGCGGTTCTCTACCTTCGACAGCGTCCCCGCTAGTCCAAAACCCTATTCTGGGTGAGGCACCATCCTTAAAACAAAGTTTTGAGCATTAATTTACGACGCTCGATGGATCCTTGCTTGGGCACATAACCATTGATATACGCCTAAATTATCAAGCTTATGTGAGCATTCGTATGCGCCCACATATATATGTGCCCACAAACTTTTGTTGTGAGTTATGCGCCCATGCAAAACGCTCAGTATTCAAGAAAGACTACTATGCAACCAAAGGCCATGGGGGCACATAGAATTCAGGTGCATAGAATGTTTTTCCAGGACTTAGTCATTTTTTTGACTTTTTATTCTATTTTTGTAGTTGACATGGTCATCCCGGAACTCGGTAGAATCCCTTTCGGCTCTGCTCGCCAAGTTCTCGGCACAAGCCTTGTAACTAACATGATTAGAAATGTTCAGGCCAAGATCAGCCATGACCAGCCTTTGGTACGAACGATCACTATACTCGAACATGATAAGACTTTCCTGAAGCAGATGATAAACGATGAGAAGCTCTTGCTTGGAGGGGCTCGGATTTTTAAAAAGCCGTACTTCTTGTTTGGTGACAGCATGGGGTTTGAAGGCGGCGAGACGATACGCCTAAAAGACCCTCTGGTGGTCAGGCTAAACAATCAAAGGATATGGTTGCCGTCGATGGGCGACAGATGAAATAGGACCTAACCCCTGAACTTCCTCGGGTTATCTTCGGAAAGATACAGTTCAACTCTGGTGATCAGAAGAGGGACACTTTTAAGTGTGTCAAGGGCTCCACGTCTTATTCCATAAGGGGGCTGCAACCCGGTGTCATAATAAACGATATCCCGAATGACCTTCATCCTTATGCTACCGACATACTTTGTAATCTGATGATGTCGAAGAATGTGTCATATCCTGTAGGTGAAATGCAGATGAAAAATTGGAGGTTCTCTATTTTATTTTGGAGTAACCTTACTGAATGGGTTCTTTCAACCTATGAAGTCACCCTAAAGACTACCGGCCTTTTTCATGCCAACAGAGCCACTCAATATGGTGTAAGACAAATTGGCCCCTGTATGTTTCGCTGGCGGAGTTGTACAACTATAACACTGGTACTTTCTTCACTCTGGGCAGGGAGATGGGCCTGGCTCTCCATGAAATGTAGGAAGTATCGAAGCTTCCTTGGGGCACAGAGCCTTACGAAGAGTATATCCCTTGTAATGAGGAACTCCGAGACCTGGAGAAGGAAAACTCCGTGATGATGGGCGTGTACAAGGAATTACTCTGTCATTTCCTCATCTGTCACAGGATCGATAAGAAAGGAAGGACTGAAGAGGCCAATCCCCACACGAGATCTTGGATGGGCTATATCTTCGTTCAAGGAGAAGAAGATGATCCGACCTTCTTTTCGATTTGTAGACCCCTGACAAAGTCCGAGATAGAGGACTTGATGGCGGATCATGACACAGCAGATACTGACAACAATAATAATCTTGAGGGAAAGTTCCCGATTGACCACTTCTTCTGGCAAACTGAGTTTAAGTTGTTGGAGAAAGCCGTGCTGGCGGCTTTTCTGATGATCTGGATCCGCGATTGTATAGTCCCTGGTGGTTTAGGGTCTATTGAAAGGATGAGTCGGAGAATACTTCTAGCTGTAAAGCTGGCATTTGGAGACCGGCTCGCCTTGCTTCCTGCAATGGTCTGCGCCATTCAACGGGGCCTGCGAGATTTCATTTGAAACACGGTGACCCCTGACGGTAGAACCGTCTTCGCCCAGACTGAACTCCCTTATCATTTCTTAATGGGATAGCTGCTGTTGTACCGTTCTAATTTGATGAATGTCGGGCCGGTGGCGGACTTTTTGGCAGTAGACGCCTTTCTTCGAATGTTCTGTGATGCAGACTGGGCCGTCACTAGTGTACCTGCTTGCAGAAGGGCATTATGCTTCCTTCAGAACTATAAGTTCTTCAGGGTATCCCCTCCGTCCGGCAGTGGCAATACAAGAGATACTTTAGTGGATGAGGGAGCCCATACTACTAGTTTGACTGCTGGGGCATTCTATTGGCTTCAGTCTATTAGGCCTTCACATATGGTGCTCAGGAATAAAAATCACACCTATCTGGAGCCTTATTTATCAAGCCATTTCGCATGACAATTTGGGTACAGTCAGCATCTTCTGGGCAATCCTAGCCCGCATTTGGAGTCGATAGGGATCTTAATCGACATGGCACATGCATGGGTTTATTATAATGCCGGATGCACGAAAGCAATCTTCACTCTGCCCGAAGATAAGCCTGAGACCCACCTGCTCAATGCTGTTGCCAAAATTTATACTCAGATCAATACCTTTCATCCCCGGTATGATCGTGAGCAGAGTTTGATATTGGGGACCAGGTTTGGCCCCACTCCTGTGAAATGAGCCCGAAAGACGCCAAAGGGCAGCAGAAAGGAGAGCGTTGCTCTAGCCATCAAGTCGGCCATAGTGCCCCAACAGGACGCTGCTCTTAGGGAGCCGACATTGCCTCCAAAGGAGGACACGAAAGATGATTCTGCTCTCCCCGTTCCTCCACAAAAGAGGAAAGCTTCAACTGAATTTGCCCAGGAGCCAACTTTTAATAGGAAGAAGAAGACTATTTTCCCAAGGAGAGCCGAGGAGGTAACTACTACTTGTGCAGTCTTCGAATGAAGTCTTCTCACCCATGTGTTTGTCCTTTGCACAGGACCCTGAAACTGCGATCAAAGCAGGTGCCTCTTCGTCTGAAGAGGTGGACATGACAAAAGTGTCCCTCCTCATCCTCGATAGGTAGACGACGTTCAGCCTTCCCCAGTCAAGAAGGCTGAGTCAAAGGATGACCAGGGCGAATGCTCGGATTATGGTGGCAACCAGAAAGCCATTCCCTCCTACGATATCTCTTTGGGGGCTATGTCTGAAATTGGGGATATAATGAAGGAGTTGGACGAGAATTAAGTCCAATCGGCTCACCCTCCCGCGGGTATTTTGTCTTTGCACCTCTCTTTGGATGAGATTTTTTGACTTCAATTTTGCATGCTCCTCGTGAGGATGACAGCCATTGTGTATTCCCTTGTAGACAAGGAGAAGGAACCCCACACAAAGATAGCCTAAGACACTGGGGAGGACAAGAGGCTGTCCCTCGTTCCTCTGGATTACTGGTGCGGAGGGATCTGTCCGTAAGCCGGCATCGGCTGCTGATGAAGTAGTTAAACGACGCGTTGGGATGGCCGCTATTAAACTTGCTACGGGTCCAGCTGGGGCCCTTATTTTTGAACCATTTTTTGGTGAGTCGGTATTGGTAGCTGAAGAAGTTGATCAGCGTACCAAGGCGGCTGCTATCGTCTCTGCTCCAAGTCCAGCTGGGACCGTAGAAGACAAGCAACCGACATCTATTTCGGCTGAGGTTGACATTGATCGACCTGGGTCTGCTCTTGTTTCCTTAGCTCAAGTTGACATTGAGTAGGCAGAAGGTATGAAATTACAACTCTTTCACACACTTTAAGTTCTTCTTTCCGTTGCTGATATATATGTTGCTTGATTGTCAGGTTCGACTTCTTTCCAAGTATCTCTTCCTGGGACGGAATATCCCCAGCAAGCTCCCTCTCCAACGACCTCCTCCGAAGATGACGATATGGCCCAGAAAGTCGTCAAAGCTTTCTATTCTATCCTGAAAGTAAAGCTTCCTGGAGTTCTGAATTGGAACGCCGCCTTTGGCCCTGTGAAGGCTGTTGCTGAATGCCAAGTAGCGGCCCTTAAGAGCGTTGCCAGCTACGAGGAGCGGACTAATGGTCTAAGAAAAGTTCTGAATGACTTGGAGGACCGCGTAGCCAAACTCAGAAAAGCCAAACAATGAAGCCCGACATTCCTATTTCATGAAGAAGACGAGACTTTAGTCGCGGCTCTTGCGGAGGAGGAGGCTACTTTCTAGGCCAGGAAGGATGCCCTTGTTCAAGAGATCAGCGAATTGGTTGATCAGTATGAGCAGTTTAACACCGCGAGTGAGGCTCATATTGCTTCGAAGAATAAGCTGGCTGCCTATATTACTGAGAAATATAATCACATCGCAGAGATCCAAAATGAGATTGCCCAATTGGAGGCCAACTTGAGGACAGTTGTGTCTGAACAAAAGGATTATTTGGTTCAAGCTGCCATGACTGCCACCACTTTAAACCAATTAAAATAACAGCTGGTGAAGTTGGAGGGAGAGCATGCAAAACTGATCCCCTTCCAGGATGAAGCTGCCCGACAGAAAGAAGCGCACCGTCGTGCTACTGCCAAGTCCGAGACCGAGATTGTGGCTCTAAGGGATAGCATCAATCGGTTGTGTATCCCTTAGATCTTCTTTTGTAATAGGCTCAATTAGCCGTCAAGACTCCTGTATCTTTTTCCTTTTCTCTGTTTTTTTAGATACATTTTTAATAAAGAATTTTTTTGGCCTTCGAAACTTATGAATGTAGTTTGTGAAATATAAGAACTAGAGGTAGTGTGGACGTAGTAGGGATACTTCTGGTGGGTATTTCGCTAGGGAATTTGATGTGGACTTATTATCTGTTTTGTGTTCAAGATGCTCAAACATAGATAATAAGTTGAAAGAAACTGCTAACAGAGGTAATGAGGACGTAATAGTAGAGGATATTCTATATCTGACCAGAGGTAATATGGACGTGGATAGATATATAATATTAAGTAGGAGTGGATAATTCAGAGGTAATATGGACATGACTATCTTTGACGAATATTTTGCTTAGAGGTTTTATGGACATGGCAAGATATTTCTTAATTATTCCACTGGAAAACAATTATCGGAAAAAAGTTTACAGGTAATATGGACGTGACTATTTTCATAAGACCGAGTTTGGACAGAGTCAAAAATGAAGATAATTCCACTGGAAATCTTTTTTTAGAGGACCTATTATCCATGGCGTATCCAAGACTCTTGAAATACAGATAATAGTTAGATGATTTTTTGAATCATGTAAACATTGCACTATACATTTACATGATTAAAATATGGTATATATGAACGCTGTACATGAAGGTTACACATAATATTTTTTTAGTAACTTGCTGTTGATTGACATCATGAGCAAGTCACCATCAGGCTTGGTTAGTCGATACACACCGTTAGAATATACCGATTCTATAATGAAAGGACCTTCCCATTTAAGCTTGAATTTTCCTTTTATCTTGTGCGTCCTGACCATTGGTCTTCTCACTGCTAAGACCAGATCACCAAGTTAAAAGATTCTTTCCTTCACCTTTTTGTTAAAGGTTCTAGAAAGGCGAGCTTGGTATAGCTCAATACGCTGTTGAGCTAATAAGCATTTTTCGTCTAGCGCTTCCAGCTATTGTTGTCGGAGACAGTAACTTTCTTTGGCAGTCAACTCCCTGGCTAAGGTTACTCGAAGAGAGAGAATCTAGATTTCTAGGGGAAGAACTGCTTCACTCCCATAAACCAGAGAGAATGGCCTACTACCTATTGGAGTTCGGACCATTACACGATAGGCCCAGAGGCATTCGCCGAGCTTCTCATTCCAATCACGCTTGTTTGAAGACACAAACTTCTTGAGAAGTTTGATGATAGTCTTATTAAAGGCTTCTGCTAATCCATTAGCTGCTGGATTTGTCACGACCCGCTCCCGGATAACCGAGTACGAGTTCGTATCCAAGCCCAGCCTACGTCGCGGTATCGGCGGTAGAACGCTGTCTAGTACACACAATAACATCCTCCACAGATACAATAGAACACAAATACAAATCGTACTCAGCAGTGACTCAAACCAAGGAAAACAAGAGTACGATAGATAATGAAATAATAATATCCAACTCAAATGACAAAGAGACTGAAATCCAGAACAATAAAATATCGTCCATCCATGAACAAATCTGATCCATCTAAGAAATAAAATAAGACATGCATAAAGGTAAATCTAGATCCCTCCAGAGATCATCCATGGCTTCTGAGTCTCGGTACCAACAAAGTCAGCACTACCCACTGCTGGTCCATAACATGATGTGCTAGAGATACTCTCCCTCACCTACAACAACGATCCAATCAGGAAAGGAGCAGAGTACAACCATATTGCAATTAATGTTGTTAGTCCAAAATAAGTTAGAACAAGCAAGAAATCATGAAGGTAAAGAATATAAAAGAAACTAGCAAGACAAGAACTAACAGGATATGAAGTGGCAAAAGTAAACTGGCAAGATGTAAACTAGCAGGATATGAACTGGCAAGATAATGAACCAGATAAAGGAAAAGATAGAAACCACTGTGTGTGTGAAATACCTTCTAATACGTGAACGGCTGGGCTAATACGGCACATCATACGATGGCTATCGTTCAGTATGGTACGGCTAACTCATACGTGTGTGTGTATGACTTAGCTATCGTTCGGTAACGTAATTGGGTTTGTTCACGTATTTATCGAGTATTTCCCCTCCCGACTCTCTAACAATCAAAAATGGTCAATAATACACTAAGAAGAATACGATAACTACAGTGTCACAATCGTGTCTCAATGGAATATCAAGCAATGATTCAACGGGATATCAAACGAGAAAACTGTGGAGTAAACATTACAATGAACTAAAACATAAATGCAATACTGTACTTGCCTGAATCCTTGCACAAACCGTAGTCACAAGCCGAGGGTGAAGGAAAAGCCGATCTAGAAGCTGTCAACCTATAGCACACATCGTACCACGAACAGTGCACGAAAACCACAAATTAATTCTAATATTCTAGTTCTAAATAGTGGCTAGTTGGGTTACTAAGTTAATAATATTTAATTCTGTAATAATTCACTTAAAAATCTAATTTAACCTAATAATAATCTGAATATAATTTAAACGTGCAAGTTTGGCCATCAAAAGTCGTGTTTCTCAATTTCGGAAACCATGGCACGCAAATCGAGACGTGCCGTTGACTTTTTGGTCAAACGTTGTGAACTCTCAATTTTGAAAGTGCACCTTGGTAGATTTCAGCGCCACGAGTGCGCTGGAATCGACCGTGCCGCAAAATCACGCTTTGGTCAAAAGATATCGCCGTTATGGCTAATCGTGACCAAAACGGAGATCAAACGATCAGTTCTGAGTTTAGCAGAATAAATAAAATATTAAATGAACGTAATAATTTCTGGGAAAATTATATGTCGTAGATCTCTGCGTTAGCTTTCCGAAACTTCAAACGGATCGTGATTTCGATTTCTGGTTCTCCCGAAATCTCGAAAACACTGAAACGCGTCAAGTTTCGGACAACCGACACTCTACGAATTTTCCAGAAATTCATGTTCAGAATTTATGAAAATAAACTACATAGACAGAGAGTTTACCTCGATACGAATTCGAAAAAAAAAACGGCACGCAAAAATGAGGTCGAGGTTGACGGGAATCACCTCGGGAAGTCGGGGGATCGCCGGGATCAAAACCACAAAGGTCGGCCAGCAATAAACTAGGGTTTTCTCGATTTCTGAAAAGAATATATATATAATAGAGAACGGGCGGCTGAGTCGGGTCGGTGGGCGGCTAGGCCACGTGTCACCCATCCGTGCGTCCCGCTCTAAAGGATGGACGGCTAGATGGGCTTGCGGGTTGGGGCTAAGCCGAACTAAGAGTCGGCTAAGGAGCCGTGGCTCCTAAAAGGGCACAGTCAGCACGTGGCTGACTGACAGGCGGCCCGCCCCCACTCAGCGGGTGGCTGACGGGTGGGCCAGCCTATGCTGACTGGGTATTTAATTAATCCAGAAACTGTTTTAAAATTAATTTAACTCCAAAAAATTCCAAATAAATATCTAAAAATTCTAGAAAAATCCTAAAAATTTATAGAAAATATTAACAACCACCTAGAACCTAGATAAAAATAATTTGTCTCAAAATAGTCTCAAATGATCTTATAGTAAATATTAAAGCCTTTAAAAATATATAAACCATAATAAATAAATACTTAAATATTGCCAAAAATCATGGAAAAATTCTAGAAAATATAAAGTAGTGTAATGAACCCTAGAAAAATGTTTGGGGCCAATACGTGCTCTTAGGCTACCACAATAAATTTTAGAAGTCCTAGAAAATAGGTTTTTTCCACTATTTAATAATCAAATAATTCCAAAAAATTCCTAAAAATTCCTAGAACATTAAATATAAACTATTCAATTAAAAATAAAAAAAATATTACTAAATTATATTCGGGTGGCGGATGCCACAGGATTATAAGCGGTAGAGGCTACATTCTGTATTCAATTCTTATCGCAGAATCGATAGAATATATAGCTCGCGAATTGTGGACCATTATCATGGATAATCCTGCAAGGTAGGTCGAAGCGGTAGATGACGTGATGTTTGACGAAACTGATCACGTTCGACGTCTTTACTTCGATGAGCATTATAGCTTCTGTCCATTTATAGAAGTAATCAGTTATAGCTAGGATAAACCGATATCCTCTAGAGGATGGCGAGCTGATTGGGCCGATGACATCTATACCCCAGGCTTCAAAAGGCCAAGATACTGCTGTCGGGTATAGAAACTCCGAAGGTTGATGAATAAAATTGGCATGGAACTGACAAGCCCTACACTTCTTTGCATATTCAACAGAATCTGCTATCATCGTGGGCCAATAATAACCCATTCGTCTGAGGCGATCTTGTAATTTGGGGCCTGGTTGGTGTGCACCACAAATTTTGTCGTGAGCCTCACGGAGTGCATGTTTGGCTTCTGTGTCTGATAAACATCGTAACAATAGCTCATCGTAAGAACGTTAGTACAGCATTTTGGTAGCTATATCATAGTAAAATCTGAAGGATCACCGTTGGACAGACACTGCTTCCTTTGGGTCCTCAGGAAGGATTCCGTAGACGGCGTAGTCTATGAAAGGAAATCTCCAATCTTTGACGTCGATGTTTGTTTTTGTTGCGCAACTGTGATAAATATGTAAGGCATCTTTCATACAAAATAACTCTCGACCAGACACTGTGATCGAATGCTGAGTATTGATAGGGACGGTCAAGGAAGCAGCCAGACCGGCTAAAGCATCTGCTTCTATATTCTGTAATTGAGGCACGTTATTGATAAAGAATCCAACGAAGGTAGAAGCCAATTCGATCGTCACTTTGTGATATGGGATGAGATCTTCATGACGAACTTTATAATCCCCTCGGACCTGACTAACTATTAGTTTAGAATCGTCGTAAACTTCTATATAGTCAACTCCCAGTTGTTTTGCCAATTGAAGGCCGATCAGTAGGGCGTTATATTCGGCCACATTGTTGGTGTAAGGTTCCACGAGAGAATATGCACGGTGTATAACCAAATGGTTGGGTGACACAAGCACGATTCCTACTCCGGCCATAATATTTCCTTTAGGTCCTGTTCTTGATGCACCGTCAAAGAACATTCGCCAAATGGGGATTTTTTCAGTTGCAGCGTTAGAATCAACTACTTCATCCAGGATTTTATCGTAAAGTTTGGAAGCTTCTAGCACTGGATGAGCAGCTAGGAAATCAGCTAATGTTTGGCCTTTTACTGCCTTCTGAGGGACGAACAACATATCATATGGAGTCAATAGCATTGCCCGTGTGGCTAAACAGGAATTAAGAGAACCCGGTTTAGTCATGAGTATTCTGAAAGGATTGACTCTAGATATGATGTGGATAGTCTGTCCAGACACATAGTGACGTGTCTTCTGGATAGAAAATGCCAATACAAGATATTCTTTTTCCATAGGTGTGTATCTGTGTTCGGCACCAACCATCGTGCGACTGAGGTAGTAGATTGCCTGTTCATGACTGCCTTTATTCTTCTGAGCAAATAGGGGCTTTCCAACTATAGGAGCCACCAATATTGGGGGGCTTGTGAGATACCTCTTAATGTTGTCAAATGCTCGTTGACATTGTTCAGTCCAGATGAAAGATACTCCTTTGTTCATGAGCTGAGTAAACGGTTCACACCTTCTAGAAAGATTTGAAATGAATCGTTTGATGTAGGCTAACCTTCCTTGAAGTCCGTATAGCACTTTGAGATTTCTTGGAGGATGCATACCGAGGATAGCTTTCACTTTCTTCGGTTCAAGAAGTATACCCTTTGAAGTGATAACAAAACCAAGGAACTTGCCGCTGGAGACTCCCAGAAAAGACTTGGTTGGATTCATCTTGAGTTGGTGTGTATGCATTAGTTCGAACACCGTTCTCAAATCTTAGAGGTGGTTTTCCTTGAGACGACTTTTAACTGTGGTATCATCAACGTAGCATTCCACTGTTTTGCACAAGTAATATAGAAAAATTGTGTTCATAGCTCGCTGGTATGTCGCACCCACATTTTTTAATCTAAAAGGCATCACCGTATAGCAGTATACCCCCAACGGTATTCGAAAAGATGTGTGCTTCTCATCATCAGGGAACATCTTGATCTGGTTGTAGTCGGAGAACCCATCCATGACGGACATTCGCTCAAAGCCACAAGTATTGTCGATCATTACATTGGTGATTGGTAGAGGGAACTCATCTTTTGGGCATGCACTGTTCAAGTCACGGTAATTGATACACTCAAAATTTATCGTTCTTTTTCATGATCGGAACAATGTTAGCGACCCAGTCAGGGTATTGTTCTTTGCGAATGAACCCATTTGAGATAATATTTTTGACTTCAGTTTTGATGGCCTCCATGATATCTGGTCGGAACCGTCGTTGCTGCTGCTTTATTGTCTTAGCTTTAGACCAGATATTTAGGTGGTGCATAGCAATTTAGGGTCTAAGCCTGGCATGTCTTCATAGCTCTATGCAAAGTTGTCAATATATTCTCATATAAGCTGTATAAAAGATTGTCGTTCTTCACCAGACAGACTTTTGCTAATAAAGATTGGTTTAAGAGATGATTCATCTCCTAAATTAACTTGGACGACTTCGTCTTCAGTAAGTGGTTTACGTTATTCAAAACGTAAATCCCACCTTGTGTCCATCTTTTGAGCCCATTGTTCGAGCTCGATTGATTGGACATCGTATGCAATTTGGTCAACTGACACCATATTGACGAAAAAAGTTGCTTTGAGCATGTCTCCAATGCTAGAGTCTGAATCCCAGAGACAGGAATCAGAAGAATGAGAACAACGATAAACTTCAATGTCTGATCCTTTAGGAGTTGTTGGAGGAGTAACATAACCCAAGCCGACACCATTTCGTTGATAATAGTTCTCGGGTTTGCCGGGAGGAGCAAAGTGACGTATTGGCAATAGTCGCCCTTGACCGTAGTTTAGTCTATGGTCGCTTTTTATATTATATCCCATGTTCTGTATGATATTCTTGGCCTGCCAACTATATCGATAAAGTTGTATTTTTCCTGAATCATAGTCGGCTTCAGTGTTATAATTGGGAGTAAAGTCCAGAACGAATTTTCTTTCGCCAATTATTCGACCGAAGATGATCAATTCTTCACCCTTCTTTCTAATTGGAATGATGAAGTAGTGAATATCTTCTGGCCAGACTTTTTCCCGCAAACAAGGCATCGTGACCGACATGTAGAGATGTGGTCCTATACCATGCTCTAGGGCATATAATGTATCTATGTACTGGTTTACGGATTGGTATACATCAGAGTAATTCAAAGATAAACCTTTACTCAGAAAATATGCAAGTTCTTCTTCAGAGATAACATCATCCACTGAAGGTACATTATTTTGAGTATTGATATACTCATTGAGGGGATCATTGTCCGGAACATGAGGCACAGACTTGGTCAAGTTTACCACGTAGGATAACTTATCCGGATTGGGAGGACGGACTTCAGCAGGTTCCACCTGAGTCATTTTGCAGAGAGTGATGGTTAATGGTTTGACAATATCAGGATTCTTCTTTTTGACCCGGATTGTGAGAGACTTTGGAGTAGTTTTTGGAGTAGTACGTCCTTTGACTCGGATAACCAGGTGACCATCACTAGCAGATGAATTAACTTCAGCTTCATCGTCATCTTCGTTGCCGTCATCTTTGGAAGGCTGAGATTGATAAAGCACCGAATCTCCATAGTAGGCTTCAATACTATTGAAAGGATCGACATCGGCAAACTCCGTCTTCACGATGCCTTCACACGAGAACAATCATGTTCTCGGATATCCACGGAAGTCCCAACAAGACATTGTAGGATACATTGGCATCAATGACATAGCAAACAACTTATGGGGCTTGTAGTTAGGAGGGCAAGTAGCATTCTCCCATTAAGGAGGATAAAGTTGAGATATCCACATCTTCTGAAGCTTGTCTTTGTGTGAGATGGTATCGAGACGGGCAACAAGAGAATCAATTGCATCCTGCTGATTGAGCAGATGTTGAGAAACGGCTGCTGTACGGTTGTCAAGTATCGTTGGCAAAGGACTACCCCCAGTATTTATGGGATTTGGAGAAGGCATAACAGAATGATAATCCTTTTGTAGTAAAGAAGGGTTTTTGCTATGAGCCGGACTAGCGTGTGCTGAGACGTTCGGTTGAGGTAGAGGAACAGCCCCAGCAGTTTGGACGGTCATGATATTGTTAAGCATATCAGTGATATTGGAAAATGCCATTTAAAGACTCTCCAGCCGCTTGTTGGTCTGATCATTGGCTTCTTCAGGTCCCTCTCCATCCGTCATGTGTGTAGATAGCATGCGAGGATAAATAGAGGAGACAGTACAACTGGTGCTGATACTGTCTGTCTCTGAGTTGAAAAGGCCCTCATCTTTAGGCAGGGGAGGTAGATAGTCACCGTTAGACTCGAAGAGATCATCGTCATCTGGAAGGCTACCCCCGATATGAAGGTCGTCTGCTTCAGATTCTGAAGGAATACTAACGCCAGCTGAGGGAACATCACCCCAAGTTTGAAAATCCTTGCCATCTATAAGAAATCTTGTCCTTGACCGAGTACCCATATAGACTCCTTCAGATGTAATAGCTCGTTGGCTGTTTGCTGGCAGACTTCTTCTTCTTCTGTTCACGGAACTAAGAGAAAAGGTTGGGTTGGTGGTACACCTTCTTTGATTGGGGCTCCCATAAGAAGGACCCCATGAAGCCTTGTTGGATGAAACACAGAGCAGCTTTTCATCATCAGAGCGCAGCAGTCGTCGAAACACGGACTGCCTCAGAGGCACCTTCGTTGCTTTGGAGTAGCAATAGTTGATGACAATACTAGTGCATGGATGCACCCCATAAGTTGCAGTATCCTTCCTCGATTTATGCTTATGATTTATCATGTCGCATAAATCAACGGAAGGGAGTTTTGCCTTAAAACCTATGTCACATGCATCACCGAGCTTTGTATATGGGTTTGTAAGAGAAGTTGGCAAATTCGGACTTAGTTCATGTGCAGGGGCAACCTCCACACCTAAGTTCCATGATGACCTTGAAGACAGCCCCGTATTATACGCGTTGGGGTATGTCTTTTTGTTATGGATGCATAGACCCTGGGTCTTGCCTTTGGACGCATAATTTTCTGAAGTCCTGGCAGTATGCCTGTTTCTCCTGGATGTGGGCACATAGAATGGGTCATCAGCGCCTGGGCGTATGGCCCTGGGCGCATAGCCTATTGAAGACAGAAATCCTCTAGCCAGAATTATGCGCCCACATGTTGCCTTGGGCGCATAGCTCTGGGCGCATGCTTTGGAAAACAGAGTTATTTTCTTCCAGTTTTGCCTTCTTTGTTTGTGAGTCTCGCTAAGCTTGCCCAGAGCATCGAACACTTCAATTCTTGGCATCGTAGTGTTTTTTTGCCAAGTTTTGAGTGTTGAACACTCTGTTGTTGATTTCACAAGTAGGAAGTCGCTGGGCTAGTAGAGCCCAGAACGGTATGCACCTTCTTCGTATTGGGAGCTCCTGTGGAAGGATTATGCGCCCCTATGACAGAGTTCACCTTTGGTTGCATATCTTCCATGACACTGGAAGGATATGCAACACGAGCCTTCGGAAGCCAAGCCTTGCAAGACTTGTTTCGCTTCACTGATTTTGAGGGAGTAGGGCCGTCCCTCGAGAGCGTCTCTTCGAATGCCTGTTGATCGAACTTGACGATCAACATCTTCTGAGTACTCCCTACTTTATCAGTATCAGATTGTGTCACCACCTTCTTGTTAGAGGAAAATGTTATCCCCAACAGAGTCACCATTTTTGTGGACACACACAAAAAGAAGAAGAAGCACTGTCTTTTTTTATTGGCACATGACACCACAAATCGAGTACGCCTGAGAGATCTTGTACTGAGAATCCCCGAGTACAAAAAGAATTCTGGAAAATGGGATGATAGAGATCGAACGGCAGTTGCTCCTTTACTTCGTTGATACTCTGATTTACAAAAGTGGAAGAAAACCTAAGAAAATTGCTAACTCTCGGCTCACTGGCAAGAAGGGCAACAATTTGGCTCTTGAAATGCTCTCCGTTCTGTCCTTTTGAAGATGCATGAGACCTCTATTTATAGTCGTTTTGCACTGAAACATCTATTATACGCACAGAGGAAATATATACTATTTTTTCTGTGGGCACATAGTCCTTCTTTGGGCGTATAGGGTGTAGGTGCATAAAGACTGCATGATCGTGGGTTGATCGTGGAGTTGATGTGGCCTTATGCTTCGATGCACGACTGCTCGTGCAGACTGATGTGGCCGCATGCTTCGGTACACGACCGATCGTGGATGTTGACCGAGTCGTGGAGCTCTCCTAACTTGGGCGCATAGTGTAGAAGAAGGCTATGCGCCTCCTTATGGAGGAGCAATATGGGCGTATACGTACTACTGCATGTGGGTGCATAGTGATGGGCGCATATAGTTTTGTATTGCGATTATCCGCCACTCTCTCGCTTGGGTGCATAGCTTGCTCTCCTGTCTTGGGCGCTTGGCTTTTCCTGTATTGGACGCATGGCCTTTCCTGTTTTGGGCGCATAATTACCACTAGCTTGGGTGCATGATGCTGAAATTTTTATGCTTTTACAATATAAAGCATCCTAATTGTCATTGGAGAGGTGGAGGACCTTAAAAAGGGACAACCGAGCTGGAGTATTGGTTAGCTGAGCCAATATATCAAAGTTATGGGGTTTGGTCAACCCTAAAGTGCCTTCCTTCCTTAGAGGTTTGTCAAAATGAGCCTCCTTCTGTTTCTGTTTGTCTGGTACTGGAGGCTAGGATGGACCTTTCCCTGGGGCAGCAGTAGAGGTGACTGGAGCCACCTCCTCAACGGAAATTTCTTCCTACTTAGTATTTTGCTTTGACCTTGTCACAACTGGCAAGGCTTCTTCTGGTGAGGCAGTCACCAATCGGTAAGACTTGAATTTTTTGCCTTTGCCTTTAGTAGTAGAGTATACTAGTGGTTAAGTCAGTTCTGGGGCTAGATCTGGGTGAACCCATATGATCTCGCCCCGGGACATGGTGAGTGGCACCTGCCCACTCATATTGTCACGAGTTGGAGGAAGTTTGGTTACTTCCATTATCACCTTTGGGATAGGGAGGACGCCATCCTGACTCTCAGTTGGCAGCAGGGTGCCAAACTGAAGAGACACCATATTTACCGAGACTGTTTTATCATCATAGTCAAGAGAGAGAGAATGTTCACATTAATCATGCATTGGGTATAGTTCTTCAGTATATAGCAGTTTCGTATTGGATGCTTGTTGAACCGATGGTAGTGACAATACTTTGGGTCACCGACTCTGTCAACCTTATCGGGGTGCTTAGGGTCAGGCAACTTGATCTTGTCACCTTGCATCAGCACCTCAAAAAGCTGTAGAGTGTTTAAAGGAGTAAACCTCCTTCTGTCATGGTGCGGTTGGAGGATTTTGAGTGGAAGCTGGAACACTCTTGGAGGCACTCATAGTCAATGCTTGCTTTCCCTTGGACTCGTGCCCACTATTATTTCTATTGGCGGGGCATTTCCCTTTATCGTCGAACGCAGGAAAGCTGACTCCTAGCAGACGAGCATCTCGGGCTTTCATTTTGGCACTTTCGGCACCGATAATGAGTGCGGTCCAGTCTGTGTATTGGGTGGAATCGACCAAAGTTTAACTGTCGATGCCATGTTTTTTTTGGCAGGAATCCATTAGTACTGGCTCAGAAATGCCGTGAGGTAGTCTTAGACATGCTTGACGGAAGCGCTCAATAAAAGCTCGAACTGTCTCTTTTTTCCTTCTAGGTAATTTCCATGAGGGAGGACATTGCCATGTCCGCTCCACCGTCATAGAATCGGGAGAGAAAGGAATTCTTCAGATCCTCGAAGAAGGATATGCAATTATTAGGGAGACTACGGACCATTCATAGGCTACCCCCTTCAATGTCCCAATAAATAGACTTGTGAGCAAGGCGTTATCTTTTGGTAAGTGCCCCTTAATGGAGTAAAAATTGGTTAGATACCGACGGGGGACTCCTTCTCTTCGAATGGAATCAGCAACTATAGCTTATACTTGGGAGGATAAACTACGTTGTTCCACTCAAGAGGGTAGGGCAGCCAGATCCCTAGCTTCTGATGCTCCTCATGTTTGTACTTAGCCTCCACACGAGCATGAAACCCTCGCACAAGCTCGAACAGTTCTTCGTTAGACGCATGGTATGATGATCGGCTCCCAAGGGAGCGGACGACCAAGGTAGAGTGTGATGATCCGTCCCTGAAGGCACCCATTGAGGTGGTATATTCAATTCTCCACTGGCTCCTAGGTCGAGACTAGCGAATGTAGGAGCCCTTGTCAGAGGTTGGGCAACCAAAGTGTTCCAAATGTCAAACATGACCAGAACTAAGGCCTTCATGGACGTGATAAGGGTGATAAGGGTTTTAAGGCATGTCTTTAGGGTATCCATACGATATACGAGATTCGGAGCCAAAGCTTCTTCCTTTTCTTCATTTTCACCCCCTGTCATATAAATAGACATGACATGGGCTGAAGTAGATGAAACAGTTGACCTTTCACTTTCATTCTCGCTTTCTTGCGGGAAGGTCGACATCATGTGTTACTCCTTTGAGTCCTAGAGTTGGCTCCCCCCAGCTGCACCGGTGTCAGTTACTTGATAGATGTCTTCATCTTCAAATGAGGGATTATTATAGATAATAGGGGTCTGGCTACCCCTAGCCTGCAATGTCGATGTGGTCTTTACTTTTAACGGGTACTCTGGAATACCTCGACAGTAGGCATTATTATTTTATTCCCTTGTGGTCGACTTTTTAATGTACTAGCCGAGGTCGGAGGGTTATTTTTTAACCTTTCTCCTGGGAGCAGGATAATTAGAGTTGACATGGCACGGGGAGACCAAGGGTTCTTCCTCATCTTCGATTGTTACCTTTTTTCGAGGTAATGTCGAATAGGTGCAGCAGATTAAAGTCGCTGGAATACAGACTGCCTTGGTGGTCGGGTCCACTATTTTACAATAGCAGCTGTTGATAGTGACTATAACACAAGTATGCCCCACGAGGGGTGCATTGTGCATAGTAGTCATCTCTTCTAGTTTATGTATGTGAGTGATCACGCTACGTAGATCATGTGAGGCGAGATTCACAACTACACCCTCTTCAGGCGCATGGCAAAGTCGTGTGAGGGTGTGTATATGAGTGATGCGTCTCCTGATCCAGTTCTAGCACATGAAATGCTCCCAGATCATTAGTGGGAGAGCAGCATATATTGTGAGTTGAACCCTCTTCAAGCGCATAGCACACATGGGGGCATGGGTTCAACACCACAAGATTTTCCCCCTGACTTGGTTCCAGCGCATGAGATACACCCTAGTGGGAGGAGGACTTTGAAAGTTGACTCATTCCAGACGCATAAGAACCTGAGTGAACTCTATACAACTTACCATCAGCCGCGGGTATAACTTTTAATACGTGTTTTTGGTTTGCTGATGGCATAGCACAGTGATGGCGTATGGCCCGTGCTGCCTTAAATTTCTTTATACTAGCCCGTGAAGGCACATAGTACTCAGAATCCAACTTTTCCTTGCCTTGATGGCAAGTAATTCTGTCAAAGGCAGAAGGTTTTTCCTGCGCAGCGGAGCCCATGCACGGGAATGTGGCTGTGCATTTACTTTTTTGGTGTATCCTTTTCGATTGGCATGAAGCAAGTTGGGAGTTGCAGTCGACACTGCGCTTCCCTGGTAGATGTGGTGCTCCAGAAGCAATGTTTTGTTTGCTGGTAGAGTCGGCAGGAAGGAGTGATTGCATCGGCATAATTCTTTCAGTTCTGGGGCTTGACGCATCGCCCTTGGGCACCCAGACTTGGTAAGTCTTCTTTGGCTTCAGTAGCCGCTTCGAAGGACGCGCACTGCCTTTAGAGATGAACTCCTCGTACGCTTGCTGATCGAAGTGCACCACCAGTATCTTCTGGGAGGAGCCGAGTTTGTTATCGTCGGATTAGGACACAGCTTTCTCGTTGGATGAGAAAATCCTCTCCAGCAGAGTAGCCAGCTTGTTTGCCATTACAAAGTAATAAGGAAACCTTTTGTATTAACAAAGGAAACAAAGTACAATAGTGGTCGTCGATAGGATCTTTCGGGTAAACTTTTGTTTATTTGGTGATGAGTGTCAATGGAGGGTTATTCTTTACTCCGTTGACGATCCGACGACGCTCAAGAGAAAATCACAAGTTCGATTTGACGATAATTCAGCTCTCCTGAGGTAAGCTTCGACTCTCTGAATGTGTGAAAAATTTGGGCGTTGAATGAAGGAATGATCCTTCTATTTACAGATGGTGGAATGATCCGTTCATGTGCGCATTGAAATTTGGCACGTAGGAAAGCTCGCACATGACTTCGTTGGGCGCAGGGGCGCTGCATCCGGGAAGCTTGAACTGAATCTGGTGCAACTACATTGTTGGGCTGTGGATGAGCTGGCACATGACAGTTTGTGAGATTCATTTGTTGCTGAGATCTTGGGTGGTTATCACCATTCATGAGCATGACTGAGTAAATAACACGTGGCGAGTGTTCATTGCTCAAAGATCTTGATTTGTTGAAACTGGATGATTTGTTGTGCATGGAGGATCCGACACATAAGGAGACTTTAGTATTAAATACTTTGATGGGCGACGAGCTTTATGTTGGAGCATCGTTGTGGGGCACATGCACTGCAGAGCTCTTCAATTAGTGAGACACATTTATTCGAGGAGCGCATCTGTTGTAGGGCGCATCATCTTTGGTCAACTCCGTCGAGCGTTTCGAGGCTCGAATTTAATGTCTTTGACTTTGCTGAAATCGAGATGGCAAATTTATCACCATTAATGCTAGGTTCATCACATTAACTTAAGGGATGCTGCCACTTGGAGCATGGGTTTGGTTCTGCTTGCCCTATAAATAGATGTATTTAGGGTGAAAAGAGATTGCTCGTTCACATTTCACATAACTTTTTATTGAGAATGAACTCAACCGATCATCCTCCTTGGTGAGTTGGTGTGCTATGGGTTATGGATCTCCTCGTTCAAAGAAGCTTCGATTTTAACGAAGAACTCCTTCAGAAAACTGAGATGCTCCGAGTTAGCTACGGACAGAGCAATTCGTGCTCATATTCTTCACTGGCACTGTCTTCCCAGAGACAAGAGTCGAGTGCCAAGATGTTGATTACTGGGTTTATATTGATTGCCAACCCACGTTCTATTCAATAACTGCTTCATTCGGAAGCGATGCGTCTGAGCTAGGACGTGGAACTGATGCACCCCTGACGAGGAAGTGATTCGCTCGTGACAAGGAAGTGATTCGCTCGTGACGAAGAAGAGATATGCCTATGCTGAAACGTCAAAGTGATGCGCCTAGGCTTTATAGTAGATTTTTCATGTAATAAAAAAGTCATGTAATAGATTTTCATTTTTGTAATCGATAAAAATCTTCTTTTCATGCGCTTTTACTGTCTTTTTTTGATGCACCAACATTGCTTTGTGTCTGTGGCGCATACTGTTTGTGGTGTATAGGAATTTGGCCTCTATAGTGCATGAATTCCATGTTTTACAGTCATGGCCAAAATTGGTCAGATAAATCGACTCGAAATTTTACTCGAAATTCGATCGGAATGATCACCAGGTGTATGTGCAAATTAGAAATCAAATTTTTGGCCTTAATGTTGTGTAATTAAAATAGAACACAAGAAGATGTGTTTAAGTGGAATATGAAGGTCATGAGTGTATATGGACTCATCTAGATCATGCATATAAAATTTGTTTGGAGATAATGGCTATTGTTGTACTCCTAAAACCAAAGCTACGCCAAATGTACTTAATTCCCAAAATTGAAAGTGGGATTTTATTCAATTAATTAATAATCCCAATAAATCATAAATAAATCTTAGAAATTTTCACGGGACTTATATGTTAAAATTTGGCTCTAATACCATGTTGAATATAATGAACCACTAAACCTTTTAGAGAGGTTGGTTTGGACTCATATACATAGAGTAGGAATATCACATTTACATATAGGTCCACACTTATTGAGATATTATGTAATAGTACTAATGTCTTAAAAGTATAAAATAAGGACACTGGTTGTCTACTATGTATCATACTATCAGCTCACGAACTTGTTTAAAATCAGATTAATTGATATACAAGCCCCCCAGCATCTTCCACATAGCCTCAGCAGTCTTACACCCTTTCACAATCTACATCACATCATCAATCATGGATCTAAACATGATTATCGTCATCTATCCATTAGCATCTTCCTATTTTGTATATGCTTCCTCATTAACTTCATCCTCAATCTTGATTGCTTAAGTCACATGTCCAATTTTGTGCATTCCACGGAGATAGATAGATATGATCTTCATCCATATCAAAAAATTAGTACGATTGAGCATGGTACCTACAAATTGATCCATAACTTTCATCCTTAGTATTGATAGTGACTTCAACCTTCTGGACTTTATTGATATTAGAAGAGCCTTTTTGCATCACACATTGAAAAAATTCAGCATAATCAACCATACATACATATTTAGACAGGTCGAATGAAACCCTTGATAGGTAGAATCAGTATTTTTTCGATCTAGAAAAAAGTTCCTTGACCATAACTTATCTTAGAAACAATCAAATTAAGAATTTTTTGTTAATTATGCTTAATATTTAATGTAATAAACTAATATCCATAATTTTATTATAAATTCCTTAGAAACTAATAATATGAAGATTTGGTTTGAATTTATTTATTATTTACTTAGTTTGTCCCTGGTTAGACAAGGGTTTATAAGTGACAAAATTTTTTAAGTTCTATGTCGAATCTTACTTTGAACAAGAATAATTTTGATGACTCCGACAAAGATTTTTCTTTGAACAATTTTTTTCACATTTTTTAACAAAGAATCAATCCGACACTTTTCCAATATTTAGTTTGGACGAGCTTGCATATTATTATAGGAATTTTGTTAACAGCGTTCTAAGTTAATAATTAATATGCTACTTTTTTTACTTTTGAAAGTATCATACAGAATAAATAGACAATATTATTTTCAATAGATTTCTTGTTAGTAAAATAACTTTATCTTAGAAATAGAAAATTGTTGGTCGCAACTTCTATCCAAATAAATAGTTGTTGGCAATATTTTTTCCAAGACTACATCCCCACATTAATATCAAAATTCTCGGGTCTTGTTTATCTTTTTTTTTATCATGTCTAATTTCTAAAGAAACAATATTTATCTTCCTTCACCGATATTTTATTTTTATAATTATTTAAACTAAGCTTTTTTATCCTATTTTCTAAAATGATTAGTTATCTGACCAATCGAATAATGCTTTGGTAGTCTTTTCCGATAATTGACCAGTTATGGCCCATATTCTCCAGGCAAAAGTAGTGAGAATCAAGACAATGGACACATGTCCCAGTTGCAAAGCTCTATCGTCCGAGTCTGACTGTCCGAGTACATGCACAAACACTGCTCTCGAGTAATTAAAAAAAACCCGTCTACTAATGGCAACATTTTCAAGTTTCAACAAAACTGTAAAAGAAGGTACATCTTCATTTATTTATTATAAAAGACACCGACTGACCAGACCAGACACAAGTAAGCATCCGGACCAACACGACGACAAACGAGTGCTACCACCACATACCAAAACTTAAAATAAAGAAGACTTGCAGAGAAGTCCCGACTTAAAAAAGACTTGGATCATAGATACCAAAAGATCACCATCACCAAACAAACCCACAAACAGAGAGCACCAAGAAGGCCTTCCTTGTTTACTCCATACCATACCTCTTTTTCAAGAATCCGACAAACTCATGCACCTTGTGGGGATCAGAGAGGGTCTTGGAGACGCTCTCCCTCTCCATGCACCTCTAGGCCCATGCCACTAGCTTGGGAGCCACCTCCTCTGTGATGAAGTTGGCGTAGGTCTCATAGGTGTAGAACCAGGAGACGAAGGGAACAAGCAAAATTTCAACAAAGCCAAAAGTCTCGCCACCAAAGAACTCCTTGTCTCCGAGCTCCCCTTCCAAAAGCTTCAAGATATCGAGGAATTCTTTCTTTGCATCCTATTGGCCTCTCCCTTTAGTTTCCACAGCCTTGTTCCACAGTCGTAGATCTGACATCATCAAGGAAATATTATTAACATTTGCATGTCTACGAAGCTGTCGTCGAATGAAAAAAAGAAGAAGAAAAAGAGCAGAAATTGATGAATACCTTCTTGTCGACGAAGTCGGCCCAGAACCTGGCTTGGGCGCGGGCGTAGGGGTCCTTGGGGAAGATGGGGTACTTGTCGGGCCAGACCTCGTCGATGTACTTGACGATTATGAGTGACTTACAGACGGTCTTTCCGTCGTGGAGGGGGACAGGGATCTTCTTGTGCATCGGGTTGGACTTGAGAATATTTAAAAATAAATATTTATTGTGACTTATCTTCATTATCTCAAGCATATATATTTTACAAATTAGTACAAATAAAATACTTAATAGTTATCACTTAAAATCTGTGTTTCAGTATCACATCTATTCTTTTCTTAGGGATAGAATCAAAAATTATTGTATGATCCTGAGAATATTGGATTCCAAACTAAGATCTAAGAAAATTAAGACTAAGAAGAATAAATGAAAAAATTGGTTAGGAGATATAGTCTAAATGTGAATGAAATATTTAATAAAAAACTAGCTATCAAATGATAAATTTTATAGGTATAAATATAATAGGTATATCATAACCCTTTGGATCCTAGTATAAACAGTGACAGCAAATTAATGTGAAATGTGCACATGAATACTCATCTAGAGTATGTAACCAATGAAAAGGACACCTAACAAAAGAAAAAGTATGTAACCAATTAACCATCTGCCACCTGCATCATACTTGATGTGGGGGCATCTGTCATTGCACTCTTCAACTCTCTCGAGATGGTTTTAAAAATCTTCTTCCTACTACCATTTTTTTTATCATATTATTGTTAGAAGAATTCTCACTACTGTATTTAAACTCTGAAATTAAAATATAAAATAATAGTCTAATCAAGACCGAGACTTGAACTTTGTTCAATGTCCTTAAGACAATATTTGTCCCGCACTGGTACTTACGGTTTAACGGCGATTAGTCTCCCAAGATATAACAATTTTTCTCATTCGGTAGCAGCACTTCACAGAGTAGGAACTCGATGAAGCAATGTTGGTAGACCCTCTCTCACTTAGACATAATGATGTATGGATGAATGAGTTTTTGTGTATCCAATGCTTCAAACACTTGCGCTTTTATAAATGATAAAGAGACACAATGGAAAGGACACACCTTTCCAATAGATTCGTTGAATTAAAATCGAACACCTTTCTAATAGATTTGTCGAATAGATTCGTGGAAAAAGATTCATTGTAAGAAAACAATTATTATTATTATTAATTGATATTCAAATATACATTCACTTTTCTAAATTATTTGTCTTGATTGACTTATCCGGTTGACTTCTACATAGGTGCAGTAAAAACTCTTAAGAAACCTTAAAGTAGATGTGGGTACGGGTTGAACCGGGCCTAAATTGGATGTACTATCCGTTAGTTGGCAGGATGGAATGGTACTTAACCAAAAAAAAGTTGGAACCAAACCAGACTCGACTTGTTCGAAAGTTGTCCAAACCAGACTGACCCGAGGGTCCAAACTGGTCCAAAAAATTAGTATTTTTTTCCATAAACTATAATAGTAAATAGTTACATATGTTATATTATCTATAAGAGCAAAACATATCTATAAGAACAAAACATGTCTTGTTAACAAAAGCCAAGAAATGGATCTGACCGGGGTCCCGTTTGTTTTGAAAATAGGACCTATCACGACCCGTTAATATAACATGACCTGTCTCGGTCTGTCCCGGTCTGCTCCGTTTGAATTTCAAATTTTAGGAATCGGCTTATTTGAACATTTTAATGTTCGGACCGGGTCGAAACTGTGGATCTTGTAACCGTATGCCCAGTCATAACATTAAGTATCACACTAACATAGTATTCAATAATCAAAAACTCTTAAGATGGCAGCCACTGGCTTAACTTCACTTCTGGACAAGTTTGTTTTCATAAACTCTTAAGTATCAGACTAAATCTTAAGTATCAGAAACTCTTTAAGATGACAACCATTGGCTTAACTTCACTGCTAGACAAGCTTAGTTTTCATGTATTAGTTAACAAGTGTTAGTCTAAAAATAATTTAATTACTCAAAGATGCAACGATGAAGTTTTCAAGTATCATTTAACTCTGTAGAAACATGCCAGTATTAAAATCGAACTTTTGGTCAATCTTGTCTAAATTGAACTCTATAGAAACATGCCTCTGGTTGTCATCTTAATTAAAATTAAAATAGTAGGAAGAAATGAGGTCACTGCTCACAGTACACTGGATGTAATGATGCACTTTTCAAGATGCAAAGCATCCTTTAGTTGTCTTTCTTAATTAACTATTCTAAGATTCAAAGACTCAAAGATGCAGTTAAATTTACACACCCGATTTATTTATTCTAAAAACTAGAATTTTTAAAAGAAAAGGCAAATAATTATTTGAAAAGATTTATTCATTCTTGCATTCAATTAATTAAACATAACGAGAAGTTTAGAATGAACAAAGTAATTCTGCAATAGAAGATAAGTTGTTTAATTGTTATTTGTTTTTAATAAGTAGATGTCCTAGTCTACTGTGACTTTGTTAGTGTTTACCTAATAGATCTATTGGGAGTTTGCTAGTGTTTACCAAGTCTGTAGGAACTCCTAGGAACTTAGGACTCGTTAGTCATGAGATATTAATTCATAATTTTTTTGCTTAGTTGGTTTTGTACGCTATATTTATATCGAGCCTTTCAATCAACGAATAGTACAATTTAGTTGCAATACTTCTCTTGCCCTCATAATTTAAGTTCTTTAGTTTCTTTGACAATCTAGTATTAGAGCTCCACTGGGCCTTAGTTGAAAAAAGCAACAACTTTGGTGACTTGCAACAGCAAGGATTATGGAAACAAAGAGAAAATTAAGTATAGCCTTCAATACCTCGCTTCGATGGTCATTACGACCATTGGAGTATGTTAATAGAGAATTTTTGAGGTCCAAGGAGTATTGGGGCCTCATTGAAACCGGTGTTAGTGAACTTGCTGATGAGGTGTTGACAGCAGCATATGGAAGGATGATGGATGAGCTGAAGTTGAAGGACTTGAAAGCAAAAAAATTAGTTATTCCAAGCAATAGAACGCTCAATTTTGGAGACCATTCTCCAAAAAGGCACATCCAAATATATATGGGAATCGATGTAAAAGAAGTACCAAGGAAATGCAAGAGTCAAATGCTCTCACCTCCAGGCACTTCACAGAGAGTTTGAGACATTTGATATGAAATCTGTGAGACTGTTTTAGATTACTTTTCAAAAGTTTTGTCTATCACAAATAAGATGTGAATCCATGGTGAACCGATGCAAGATGTTACCGTCGTTGAGAAAATTCTTCGCTCCATGAGTGACAAGTTTAAATACATAGTTTGCTCCATTAAAGAATCAAAAGATATTGATGAACTATCAGTCGATGAGCTAGAGGGTTCGCTACTTGTCCATGAGTAAAACCTCAATTGACACAATAGAGAGGAGCAAGCTTCTTTGAAGGCTGCAACCAATGGTGAACTTTCAGCAAAAGGAAGAGGTCGAGGCAAATGGAGAGGAGGAGACAAAGGCGTTCGAGATGGTAGTGGAAGCAGATCAAAATATAATCATCAATCCTCTAGTTTACAAGGGAGGGGCCGAGTATATTTTAACAAGCATAAGGTTGAATGCTTTGGGTATCATCGATATCCTCACTTTTGTGTGGAGTGCTATAAGAACCTTCACAGAGACAAACAAAAGAATGGAGAGCAGCTAAATTCTGCAGAGAAAAAGGAAGAAGAAGAGGCACTCTTGATGGAATTCCATTTGAAGGAGGAGTTGGAAGTAAACATATGGTATTTGGACTCCGAGTGCTGCAGTCACATGTGTGGGAGTATGTCATCTATGTTTTGGATGAAGCATTCGCATTGTTGTGAGATTTGGTGATAATTCTATTGTGAATGTTATTGGGAATGGATCTCTTCAAATTAATTAGAACTAAAACATGTCATATTGAAATTATTTCAAATTACTTTTTCAAAGAGTAATCTATTAATCATTGGTCAACCTGGAGAGAATGGATATGTGCGCACAATAAAAAATGGGGCTTCTGAAGTTTATGATCCTCAAAGGGCTCTAATTTTTCATGCTAAGAGGACACCAAACATGTTGTTTTCGCTGCGAATCAAGAATGTCGATTTATGTTATATATTTAAGATAAAAGATCTAACATGGCTTTGGCATTTTCACTATAGTTATTTGAACTTCGGTGGATTCAGTACATTATATGAGAAGAAGATGGTCACCGGTTTTCCTTAAATCAGTCCTACCTCTAACAAAGTATGTGAAGATTGTTACATCAGCAAGCATTATTGTTAACCATTTCTGAAAAGAAAGGCTTGGAGAGCTTGTGTACCACTAGAGCTAGTTCATTTTGATATTTGTGGACCCACTACTCCAGAATCTAATGGTAAAAAGAAATATTTTATTTCTTCTATTGATGATTATAGCAAAAAATATTGGGTTTTTCTTGTAAGAAAATCCAGAAACTCTTGATACATTTAAAATCTTCAAAGTGCTTGTTGAGAAAGAGGTTGGCATACTAATTAAGATCTTGAGGACTGATCGAGGTGGTGAATACAATTCACAAGACTTTGTGAGTTTTTGTGCCCTTCATGATATTCAGAAGCGACTTACTACAACATATACACCACAACAAAATGGTGTATGTGAAATAAAAAATTGTACTATTGTAAATATTACGAAGCATGCTGGCAAGAGGTGGAATTGAGAAGACATTTTGGCCGGAGGTTGTGAAATAGAGCATTAACATATTAAATAGAAGCCCTACATTTGTTGTTCAAAATATGACACTACAAGGGGTATGGAATGGAGGTAAACCATCTATAAATCACTTCAAAATATTTGGTTGTGTTGCTTATACTTTTATTCCATATCGGAAAAGAAAGAAGTTTGACGACAATGGCGAGAAATACATATTTCTTGGAGTGTGTGAATTGTCCAAAGCGAACAAATTATAAAATCCTATCACTAAGAAGATTGTGATAAGCTGTGAATGATTTTTTATGAAGAAAAATATAACTACCACTTTTCTAAAACAAGGTTAATTTTGAAATTTTGTAAAATTATCATGTTAGTTATTAAATAATAGATTTAAATCATGTTAATGATTAATTGGTGATTTTTTTGATTTTTTTATAATATTAAATTGATGTATTGTGATTATGTCCCTTTCTAGTGAAACCTAAGGACTACGTAGCCTAGAGACTAACCATGGCCTTGGAGACCTAACCAATGTGATTAGACTAGTTCACAACCATTTTCCATGCTAAGGGTATTTTGGTAATTTATGAATTATTATTATTTTTTGAATTTTAATTAATTAATATTATTCTAAGTGAGATATTAGGCCTAAACCTAGAATTGCCCTAATCTAGATGTTGATAATGAACCTAGAGGCTTAGTTAGTAGAAATCAACTAAATGAATAAGTTTTAGAATATCTAGATATTATGTTAAGGTTGAGATAGGGCTGAGCAGAAAACGGTTTTGGAACCGTTAACCGACCCGAACCGACCCGAACTGGCCAATCGGGTCGGGTTTTACATTATCGGGTCGGACTTCGGTTCGTTAATAAAGTTTAAACGGTTATCGGGTCGGTTCTCGGTTTCTCCATTCGGGTTTCGAACTGACCCGAAAACCGATTGGAAATTACCCAAATACCCTCTGCCCTAACCCCCCATATATATATCCTGATTTCTCTCTCTCTCTCCTCACTTCTCAGTTCTCCGCAGTCCGCACTCCGCAGTCGTGACTCGTCCACACCGCTCTCCTCCTCTCCTCCTCCTTCCGTCCTCCGGCCACCACCATAGTCCACTTCACTCTCCTCCTCTCCTCCTCCTCCCGTCCTCCGGCCACCACCTTCCTCCTCACTCCTCCTTCCACTCCACTCCACAGTCCACTCCACCGCCTCCACTCTCGGACTCTCCAGCACCACTCCATCCACTCCGACGGTTGGAAATATAGTCCGACCACCACCTTCCTCCTCACTCCGCCTTCACCACTCTTCCATCGGGTCGGTTAATGGTTCCAAAATCGTAGATCTAGTCCAGATCTGTTGAGATCTAGTCCAGATCTGTTGAGATCTGGTCCAGATCTGTTGAGATCCAACAAGGATCTGTCGAGATCTAACAAGGATCTGTCGAGATCTGGTAAGTTCGAACAGAAATTTAATTTTTTTTAATTTTTAATTAATGCATGTTAATTTTTAATGTTTGTAGATGGGTTTTTTGTTTTTTTAATGTTTGTAGATACTAGATCTAGTCCAGATCTGTTGAGATCTAGTCCAGATCTGTTGAGATCTTGTCGATCTGTTTTTTTTATTTTTCATTAATGCATGTTGTTCTTGTAATCATGCATACCATCGGCTAGATCTTGTAGTCTGTAGATCTTGTAGATCTCTTCGAGATCTCTTGTAGTCTTGGAGATCTGTTACTCGAGTCTTCGAGATCACTGTAAGTTCCTTTTTTCCTACTTTCAAATATCTATATTGTGCATCTTTGTCGATTCTGGAACAGGTGCGCTGCTGGTCCGCATGCCAAAAATATTTGTTGGCAAAAAAATGTGCTGCTGCCAAAATAAAATTGGGCTAATTGTTGCTGCAAAAAAAATTGCCTGCAAAAAAATAGGGGCTAATGTGTTGCTAGCAATTGGCAAATAATATTGGATGCCAAATTGGGGCTTCTGCCTTCTGTTATCATTAATGCATGTTGTTTTTGTTATCATTAATGTTCTGCAAATGTTCTATTGTTCTGTAGTATATCTAATGTTCTATTGTTCTGTAGTATATCTAATGTTCTGTAGTACTAATGTTCTGTAGTATATCTAATGTTCTATTGTTCTTTTTAATTTATCATAGGGCTAATGTTCTGTAGTATATCTAAATAATCTAATGCAAGTATATCTAATGTTCTGTAGTACTAATTACTAAAGTATATCTAATGTTCTATTGTTCTGTAGTATATCTAATGTTCTGTAGTACTAATGTTCTGTAGTATATCTAATGTTCTATTGTTCTTTTTAATTTATCATAGGGCTAATGTTCTGTAGTATATCTAATGCAAGTATATCTAATGTTCTGTAGTACTAATGTTCTGCAAGTATATCCTCTGTTGTAATGTTCTGTACACAAGTAGGACTAATGTTCTGTAGTATAGCTATTGTTCTATTGTTCTGTACACTGCTAGAGTGCTAGGAATGTCCTGTTATATTTTTGGGCTAGCCTAGGCAAGGATTAGGTAGTTTAGGTTACTTACTTAATTATGTGATGTTTGTTAGGTAACACCAATCTATGGCAACCACTTCATATTCATGCAATGTGCGTACTTCATATTCATGCACTGTGCGTATTCTTTAATTTTTATTCAAGTTTCATGTCCACACTTGACACTTAGCAAATGTAACAAATAAATTTCTTTTCTAGATGTCGCACGAAGCTGATCTACCACAACCACCATCTAGTTCTCAGGGCACTAATGAGCCAATCTCCATTCCTAATCCGAGTCTTCGCGTGACTAGAAAACCTACAAAGAAACGGGCTGCTTTTTGGTCAGATTTTATTACATCTGTTGATGGGGAAGGTCGACCAAAGGCTAGTTGCAAACATTGTAGAAAAGAGTACCACTGTCATAGTAAAGTTAATGGAACAACTAATGTGAGAAATCATTGGAATGCATGTCCGATGAATCCAAAAAATAATGATTCCAGTCAATCAATAATCAACTTGCAACCCAATGCTAAAGGCAAAGATAAAATCCTCACTAGTTGGAAATTTAATCAGGATGATGTGAGAAAAGCCTTGACACACATGGTTATTGTTGATGAGCTTCCGTTTAGAATGGTGGAATGTGAAGGCTTTAGGCACTTCCTGAGTGTCGCGTGTCCTATATTTCGTATTCCATCAAGATGGACCGTGGCACGAGATTGCTATGATATGTACTCTATTGAAAAGACTAAGTTAAAATCATACTTAAAAGAGTCTAAGCAAATGGTGTGCCTTACAATGGACACATGGACGAGCGAGGTTTGATTACTGTCCCTATTTAAGATCAGTGTAATACTTTAGAACACATTATTGTAATATGTCAGTCATTTTGTTACTGATCTGCTAGACTACTAGTGCAGCTGTGCTGGATGTTTTTGCACATTTTGTCATTTTGATACTTTGGAGTTTGCAAGTTATGGAACAGGAAAGCCTCAGAGTTTGAGGTTTGAACTGTTCTAGTGTTCTGGTCTAGAAATTATACTCTGACTTGCAACTTTGATATTGTTCTTTGAACTCCTCTGGAAATTATACTCTGTGAGTAGGGCTGAGCAGAAAACGATTTAGGTCTGTGACTTTGATACTTTGTTCAGTAAATTATACTCTCTAATCTTGAACTGCTCTGGAAATGATACTTTGATACTTTGAAGTTTTAACTGCTCTGGAAATTATACTGGAAAGTTTTAACTAATCTGATACATGCTTGTTCTGGAAACTAATTTTGAACTGCTCTGGAAGTTTTAACTGCTCTGGAAATTATACTCTCTAATCTTGAACTGCTCTGGAAACTAATCTTGAACTGCTCTGGAAATTATACTTTAAAGTTTTAACTGATCTGATACATGCTTGTTCTGATATTGATACATGTACATGCTGGATACTGCTTCTGCTTGTCGATGCTTGTAGAGGGGGCACTTTGCAGCCACACTGGCGAGGCACTCGTTGCAGTCACTGGCGAGGCACTCGTTGCAGCCACTGGCGAGGCACACGTTGCAGCCACTGGCGAGGCACTTGTTGCAGCCTGCCATTGGTGACGTACTCTCTTCATAGTCGATTTTAATATTCAAATTTTTTACTAAACTTTTCCATTAGAATTGGCGATGATGATTTGGCGCTCTTTGTCATTGGCGAGGCACTCGTTGCAGCCATTGGCGGGGCATACGTTGCATCTTTAATGATGCAATAAAAGCCACATTCTGAGCCTTTCTTTTAGTTATTGTATATAATGCAGGTTTGACTTACTGTTGAGTTTGGAATTTGGATCATTGGATGGAATGGAATTATGGAATCATTGGATGTGCAATATGAACTATTCTTCTTGATTGTGTTTTTGTAATTTGTATATTTGTTCGATCATGATTCATCTGCTGGAGACTTGTATATTTAATTTGATCGGTTCTGGTCCTTTGTAGTTTGTATTATACTGGATGTAATGGATGTAAATGGAAGTAATTCGTCTGCTGGAGACTTGTATATTTTATCTGCTGGAGACTTGTATTCATTTGATCTGCTGGAAGACTTGTATTCAGTGGCCTTTTTTTTTTTAATTCAATGCACTTGTCCTTCAGTTCTTGATGTAAATGGATGTTAAAATAACTGGCCTTTTTGTTGCTGGCCTTTTTGTTGCAATTCACTTTGCCTTTCATCTGCTGGAGACATGTTATGCCCATTATTTGTGCAATTCACTGGCCTTTTTGTTGCTGGCAAATGATTTTTTTCTTCATCTGGCCCATTAAAATCCGGCCCAATCCAGCGGCCCGCAAAACCGAACCGACCGAAAACCGAACCGCTATATTTCGGTTCGGTTCTGGACGGGTTTGGTTTAGGACGGTTCGGTTCTCGGTTATTAATGTCCGGTTTTCGGTTTTTGTCGGTTTGGTTTAAACCAGTTCGGTTTGACCCGAACCGAACCGTTGCTCACCCCTAGGTTGAGATATTTGTAGGAAATCCTAATTTTTTGGACACTTTGACACATTTGCTGGACACTGGACACAAATACATATTAGACCATAGCATGGAGATCATGTTTGGGTGGTTAGAGTGTTGGAAATAGGTTAGCTTTGGTCTTGAGTATTTGGTTAGTGTGGTTTGAGCCACGTGGGCAGTGAAGAGAGAGATGTATATGAGATATGTTACTATATATATATACATGTATATTGAGGATGTATTAAATATATAGATATATATATGTGGCACCATATGGGTAGTATGTGTCTGTGGTTGTGTCAATCCTAAGAGATTAGATTGTATCCTATGTTGGCATCAAGCGCTATAGTTTGCTACCAGTTAGGATATCCACTATGAGAATCCATGTATTTTAGAGAGTTATGTTAGTATCAGTAATGTGAGTTACGGTATTGCTTGCATCAGTTGGGTTATGGGGCAAGAGTGAGAGAGGGCTTGTTTAGGTTGTATAGGCTTTACCTTGTTTGCACTTACCTGTTGGCTTGGGCTTTGCATATGCAAATGCAAGTAGCAGCAAAAATGCACCATCATGCAGCAGCAATACTGCATTAGTGTGATAGTGTAAGATCATACCAATTAGCAAGGATTTGTTAGTTAGAATTAGGATTTGATTTCAGTTATCTTCTTAGAAATTAGGATATGTTATATAACTTCAGTTTGTGTCATATAACTTCAGTTAGAAATTAGGATATGTTAGTTAGTTCAAGAGGATTTGGTAGAATGTTAGATTTGACCATAGGCTTGAGTGTGAGTGAGTGTTTTAGCCAAGTATCATTATGGATAGTATCATTTAGAGTATCGTATAGATGAGTTTTGAGTGTTAGCATTTAGAAAGAGATCAGTTTAGAAGTGATTAGTGAGTGATGGGTAAGGATATCCAAGTAATGTATCTTAGTGTATTAGAGGATATATAGGTGTGTGTTTATATAGATATAAGTATCTATAACTAATGTAACTTGAATGTGTCTATATTATACATATATCATATGTTGTTGGTCATGAATAGGGATAAAGAAAATCGGTTTAGGACATATGGGCACAGGTAGTTAGTAAGTGGGCATTGGATAAGGTATAGCTAAGGTAAGAGTGAGGGCTAAGGTATTAATGTCCCAAGGTAGTGAGCCAAGGTACATTGATATCAAGGCATATAGGTGTGATTATCCTATAATACTTAGTGATTAGTAGAGTATCTTAGGACTCTAAGATAACAGCTAGCTTCTAAGATACTTTGATTGATAGCTAAGATATTTAGATAGCTAAGTGTAAACTATTAAGTAAGTGATAGAAAGGATAATCATGATTTTATGATTTGATTTAGGGTTAGCCTAACCTAGATTGACTAGAAGTTGGCCAGGGTTGACTGTGGAGTTGACTTTGACCTATATTGACCTAGAATCATATAGATTGCATTAAAACTTCAACTATTACATGTTGAACACATTATAACCTGTTTTGCTCTAAATAGGACTCTGTGATCCCAGTTTGGACATCTAGACATATCAGTTGCTCAGGTTATCAGACGAGTACATTCTTTGATAGTTTTCATATTTGATATATCCTGTGATGCATGTTATACTAGTGTGCATGTTATACTAGTGTTCTATCTTGATTTCTGACACGATGGACCCACGGATTGGTATTTTATGGATTCCTTGACTGGAGATATATGGTTTCGTGTCTACTGGCTTACTGGACTAATGTAATACTGGACTAATGCATCTATCTTGACTACTGAAATGTGTGTCAAAAAACCTGGATCCATGTATACTAGTCGGGTGGGGAAATATCTAGGCGACATGTGAACATACCCATTCTATCCCATGGTCTTACTGGAATAATAGCGGCCACACGCAGATGTTTATGGTTTGCCGGATATCACTCCCTAGCCATTCATATGTCAACTTGGTATTTCAAATCACTGGTCTTAACACTGATTCTCTGGATTGTCGGTTATATACCTTGCATGACAGGTTTACCCTTTTTTTATATATCTACCTGTTTTTCATATTACCTATGTTCTCTATATACATCTACTATTCGATATTCACTTCTATTTTCCTTGTACATTGTCTCTATAACCTGATCATCAAGTCTTTCATTATTATTACATTCTCATAGCGCTTGTCAATTATTTTGAACTGTTAAAGGAGATGTGCTCATTCCATCCTGACTGGATATGTTGAAATTTTTTTACAGATCAAATAGATGACTGTCCTACCTTCTACGAGGCATACAAGGGTGGCACGTAGGAGTTTAAGGAGGATCCTGCTTAGTAGATATTGCCCTAGTTATAGTTTAGAACTATTAGTTTTCATGTTGTATCGAATTGTTCCGATTGCTAGTTGAGACTTATTTATATTCAGGACATGTACTTATTTGTGATGGACACCTAAGCTTGTGTGATGTGATAACTCTACTATTTATTCACTTTCTTCCTTTTATCTGATTCCATATCGTGCTCTATCTTCCTTAGACTTGTGATTGAGATTATATAGTTGAGATGTCATATTATATCTCGAGATGACAGGTTATATGATTCATATTATTAGTTGATGAATATTGTAGACGATCTATACAGCGTTCTATCGCCGATACTGCGACGTAGGCTAGATGTACCCACGTTCTCGTGCCCCTAAACAGGGTGCGGGTTGTGACAAAAAATCATGGAAATGGAGTAACGACGGGTCATTGCAGCAACAAATTATAGTATCCCTTGAAGAAGAATTTCACCCGCCACAACAACCAAAAGTTGCTTCTATTGTACCAAGTCAAGATCAGATATCAAATCTTCATACTCCTCGATTAAGAAACAGACCAACATGGATGATGGATTATGTAAGGGGAGATGAACTTTCTGATGATAATGTGCTGGTTAGTTTAGTACTATATATGGACTGTGATCCTTTAATACTTGATGATGTAGTCAAAGATAAGAAATGGCAGATTACCATTGATAATGAGATAAAGGCAATAGAGAAAAATGACAGTAGGGAGTTGGTTGATCTTTAAAGAGGGCAGAGGACTATTAGAATTAAATGGGTGTATAAAAAAAACTTGATAAGCAAGGTGAGTGGACAAGTACAAAGCTCTTTTAGTTGCAAAAGGCTAAAAAAATGAATTTAGCATGGACTACGAAGATGTCTTTGCTCCAGTAGTCAGTACCATCAGATTGGTACTTTTAGTAGCAGCACAAAATTTGTGGCCAATTTTTCAACTAGATATGATGTATGCCTTCTTAAATATTAAATAGGAAGATGAGGTATATGGAACAACCTCCAGGCAATGTGCAGCAAGGTAGTAAAGAAAAAGGTATATAAATTGAAAAAAAAAATTTATATGGACTGAACAAGCACTACTTGCTTGGAATAGTAGAATTGACGCTTATTTTTGTTAGTGCAATGATTGTATCATATTTTTTGAATATGGATAATCAATTAAATTTAACATTACAATATCACTAATAGTCATGAAATAACTATATTGTTAACATTGTCCTAATGTGTATACCTGTTACTATATATATTGTTGTGTTAGTTTAACATGTTTTGCAGGCGAGCAGTAAGCAAGATCAAATATGGACATATGCAATAAAAAATTCATGATGGACCAAAGTTAGAGTTAGGAAAATACTTCCCGAAAGGTATATAAATTTTTATCTCTCTTTATCTTTGGACAACTGTCGTCAAAGAAAAATGCATCATCAATATACTCTTGGTCTTTATATTTTATTCTGTATTTTATCTTCTTTTATAGGACCAAAATGTACATTGGGTCGTGTTGGCACTAGGAAACTCAAACCTCACCCTAAACCATATTCCTAGTCTACAAAATGCACCTGGCCTAAATCCAAACCATTCTGGCAAAGAGGTGACCGAACTCGGAGCGAGTTCTGTCCGAACTCCTTTCAAACTCGGTCAGGGAAAACCAGATGTCCTGGTCAGCCTCCTCTGCCCGAAGACCAGATACTAAATTTCAAATTTATGAACGTTAGGGGATCGAACTATGCCTGAACTCGGTCCCTAATAAACCTATAAATAGGCATTGAATTCCCTATTGTTTATTACCAATTCATTCATTCTTCACTTGCCTATCTAGCTAAGCTATAAACCTTCTCTATTCCTAAAATCAACTCCTAGCCTTCTAATGCCAACGTGGTTCCAATTTTAGAAGTCTGATCGAGTGTTAAAGCTTGAATTCCCAAATTTTGGTCTTTACACTTGTGATTGTGAAGTCGCAATTCCTTCACAATAAAGCTCGTGGTTGTGTCAAATCACTATTTTGAAAATAGGTATATGACTGTATTTATATATTTGGATGATTTTAAATTTCGTATACCTTCAAATATTATTATTTTGGATCTTGACATGTCTTGACTATTGAGCCCTGATTTTCATTGTGTTCTTGTTATTATTGTTGTTACAATTATTATTATTATTTTTAATCCAAATCCTGCAACTACCTCCCCAAATGCCTAGCCCTAGCCTAACCCTCACACTCTCTCAACTCACAGCCGCCACCCCCTCATCTCTCTCAACCTCCTCTCCTTCTCGCTTTTCTTACTCTTCTGCTCTGGAGAGCAGTACCCCCTCCCCCAGTTCATCTCTCCCTCTCCCATGTCTCTTTTCAGAAACATATTCCTAGTCTACAAAATGAACCTGGCCTAAATCCAAACCATTCTGGAAAAGAGGTGACCGAACTCGGAGCGAGTTCTGTCCGAACTCCGCCCAAACTCGGTCAGGGTAAAACCAGATTTCCTTGTCAGCCTCTTATTCCTGAAGACCAGGCACTAACTTTCAAATTTATGAACGTTATGGAGATCGAACCCTGTCTGAACTCGGTCCCTAATAAACCTATAAATAGTTATTGAATTCCCTATTGTTTATTACCAAATCATTTATTCTTCACTTGCCTATCTAGCTGAGCTATAAACCTTTTCTATTCCCAAGATCAACTCCCAGCCTTCTAATGCCGACGTGGTTCCAATTTTAGAAGTCTGATGGAGTTGTAAAGCTTGGATTCCCAAATTTTGGTCTTTACACTTGTGATTGTGAAGTTAAAATTTCTTCATATTAAAGCTCGTGGTTGTGACAAATCCCTATTTTAAAAATAGGTATATGACTGTATTTATATATTTTGATGATTTTAAATTTTGTATATCTTCAAATATTATTATTTTGGATCTTGACATGTCTTGACTATTGAGCCCTAATTTTTATTTTGTTCTTGTTATTATTGTTGTTATAATAATAATAATAATTATTATTATTATTTTTAATTCAAATCCTACAACTATCCCCCTAAATGCCTAGCCCTAACCCTAACCCTCACACTCTCTCAACTCATAGCCGCCACCCCCTCATGTCTCTTAACCTCCTCTCCTTCTCCCTCTTCTCACTTTTCTGCTTTGGAGAGCAGCACCCCCTCCCCCCGAGTTTATCTCTCCCTCTCCTATGTCTCTCTTCACCTCTCTCTCACGCTCACTGTCTCTCTCTCGCTCACTAAGCTCTCCCCCTCCCTCACTCGACCTCTCTCCCTCTCGCTCACCCCCTCGTCTCCGACCGCCACCTCCCTATGGCTGGCACCACCTGCACCATCATCGCCATCGTTGCCTCCATCCGCCTTGCCTATAGCCGCGACCACCTCCACCATCTCCCTGCCTTCTCCGGCCTCCTTCGACAACCACCACCACCATGGCCGCCTCCACTCCCACTTCAGCCAGCACCGTCGCTGCCATCCTTCCTCTGCCAGAGCCCGACCCGACCTGGCCGGGGCTTCCTCAATAGCTACTCTGTCGCTACTTTCCTCTTCTTCCCGACGGCCGTGCCACCGTGCCTCCGCCGCCAGCCTCGAACGGCGGGATACCCTTGGGCCCCGTACTGCTCGAGCAGCATGCGACCTCGAGCTCCGTATCGTCCACGGGAAACGTGTCTTGATGTACTTGCATCCTCGAACAGTATGCTGCCTTATGTAGTATGTTGCCTTGTACAGTATGCTGCCTCGAGCAGCACACCCTCGATCAATGTATCCCCTTGACCCTCGTGCTCCTCGAGATGCCTGCACCTTGATTTGTGTATTGTCTCATTTTTCGTGTCACCTCGATCTACGTACTGCCTTGGACAGCAGGACGCTTCGAGCCCCGTGCTGTCCTGGGCACTGTACCATCCTAGTTTGCGTACTGCCTCATTTTTTATGTCTCATCCTTTGTGCCTATCTCGTAATTCCTGTCAATTCAATTTTCTTACAATCATCGATTTGTATGTCGTATATATTCATTTGTATGCCACCTTGGACTCTCTGTCGCATTGAATTACGTATATGTCTCGATTTACGTATCGCATAGATTTGTGCACCATCCCGGTATTCTTGATCCCTCGATCTACGTATACGTCTTGATTTACGTGCATGTTATGTTCCCATTTGCCTAGATATTCGTGCCACCTCGATTCTCGTATGCATCTCGATATATGTGTGTATTTCGGTTTGCGTGTCTATATCGATTCGCATGTCTCAATTTCTGTGCTGAATTTTTGTACTAATAGAGGACCCACACGGTATATCCTTCTGCTATCCTTGTGCTTCCTGTTACTATTTTATTTTTTCGATGCAATTCAATATCAATTATACATTGATAGAAATATTACAACAAAATAGATGGCAAACGGGCAACAAGCTGCGCCGCTAGCCCTTTTTGGATGGCAAAACGAATTCTCTTAAATACTACATCCATAGACCTATAAGATATGACATTACCGTGCATAACTTTTTGGACTCTCTGAAGAAGCTCCACAGCGTCTGGGGCTAGAAAACCAAACGTGTCAAATGTGAACGGGATGAAAATGTGTTGATTGTCGGTGCACTCTTTCTCGTGTTTGGACACTTTGGCTGAGGTCGCTTTGAGAGCAGCTTGTTCCACAGTAAAGCCTCCGCTCCCCAAGCCCATTAGTTGGGAAACTCTTGTTAGGTCCACACATGCATGTTTTCTTCTGATCCACCCGTAAACTAGAACATCTACCGTCTGATTGTCGATCCTCCACCTGCGGATCAGACAAAAAGTTCACAGGTGCCTCTTTTTTTACAGAAATCCTTCCAAGCCTAAGTACATCAAAAAGAACATTCCTAACAAGATCATGCCTGTATTTGAAACCTAGAAGCTCCTTGCAATGAACTGCATGCTCTCCGATGGTGTCCAAACACACCTTACGGTACACAGAACATGGCTCATCCAATTGAAACAAAGGAATCATAAGGCGGTACCTGAGGATAGTGCGGTACTCCACTAGTGACATGTGTTGACCTCACCCGTCAATTAGGACAGCCAAGAGGAAATCCAGAGCATGAGCTGCTTGTAGGCATCCAAAAACTGATTTTTGCCTAGCGGTCATATCGAACTTGACTTCCATATCCTGAATAAATTTACTAAAAAGGGCACTCACCAAAGCATGTTGGGCTTTTGGGTTGGCATGTCCTTAGGCCAAAAAAAGTTTTGTAATACCCATGTAAGAGCAGAGTAAGAGGAGCTCACTCTGAGGATCACTCAAATATGGGAGAAAATACATCAACTCAACAGCCTTGGTAGCTCTTTTCATTAACAATCCCTCGATGAATCCACTATCTCTGCTCACAACCCCTCCAAGAAAATTTACACCTAAAGGTGGCCTCGCAATGTCCACAGGGAACAACCCCTCTCGAAGCTTCATGCCGTCACACGAAGGCCAAAAGATCTCAGTTTTGTGGATGTTCAATTCAAGACCCCTTCCTGGACCGGTCTCACGAATGATGTCAAGCGCTTTGGCCACCTCCTCTTAATCCCCAATGACAGTCCCATCATCAAGATACCATACATTGAGAAGAAGCTTGTAGTTGTCCACGATTTTATGTACTAGTGGATGCAACACAAGAGCAAAAATAAGTGGCCCCAGAGGGTTGTCTTGTTGTACTCTAGTGTCTGACAAGATATGTCCATCTCCAAGGTACAACCTCGCTATTTAACCATACAAAAACCCTACCAACAAAGAAATAGATGGGAACATCGCCCTCACCTCCTGAAGTAGTGACGCCCTGTCTACTAGATTGAAAGCATTGGAGAAATCCACTATAAGCATGGCTAGAGATCTATCTTCATTTCACTCACTCAACATCCTGTTGATACTATGCAAAATTGTCTCCGCACCACCAGATATGCCTACCCTAAACTGAGAATCATTAAGATAATTTGCCATTTCTTTACCCATTCCTTTCATGGCAATCTTGGACACCAAATGCCTCCATATAGTCCATACTGTGATAGGACGTATTCTATTATCGGGCTTTAGCAACGGCTTAAGAGGTGTCAAAGCTATGAACTCAGCCAAACTCAATGGACACCTCCCTCCTAGCCATAAGTTATCCACTTGAGTGATTACATGTAAAAGACCTGTGGCCACAACAGACCCCTCACCACACAGTGCATCCAAGATATGTTGTGACCTCAAGCCGTCTCTACCATACGAAGTCCCTTTGGGAAATGATTTAACACACCCGAGAACAGTGTCAGCCTCTACCACAAGGGGGCCTTCAGAAAATATGGTACTTGGTTTGGACGGAGGTGGCTTGTACGGGTGTTTAACCTCCAACGCTTTTGGGGTATCTTCATTATAAGAAGCCACCTCAGAGAGCACAACACCTTCACAGCCGTTGTGAATTACCCATCTACAATCTTGTGAAGGCACTGTCTGATGTTTGTGTTTGTCTTATTTTCCTTCTTCTCGCTGTCATCTTCCTTATGACCAAATGCCCTATGTTCGGAGCTATCTAGCACACTGCCAACTAACTTGGAGATACCATCTGCTTCTTTCCATATGGCCAACGTAGTCAAAATGCGATGTTGTTGAAATGAGTTTCTTTTTCCAGACCTGATATCCCGTCTATTCTTAGGTCTGAACACCTGCAACGTACAATGATGAATGAGTAACAACCTGACCTAAGATGCCACAGAGGCCGGCTCAGCAAAGACTCTATGGAGAGCAGCTTTCAGCCCCTGGGAGAATGCAAGACGACAATTATGAGGGATCTCTTCACAGTGGTGATAGGTGCCTTGAAGACTGTCTAGAAGCTCCGTATCTAAAACCATCCCCTCCTTTACACTGACTGTCTCAGTGCACTTCGTAGACGGCTTCAAAATGCCTACAATGTGACTCCCAACCTTCCCTGCCTCTTTAGTAACTTGTATAAGACCATCAGAGTGATGGCAGGCTCGACTCTTTGCATATATACTCATACATCTCCCACAAATCCATTGTGCAAGTCCCTTCAATGTCTCATCTGTCGCAAGAAATAATCCTTGGTCGCTCGCAATAGCATCATGTATCACCTCATTATTTTATTAATTTATTCTAATGATTGTTTATTATGTGTTTTGAGGACCTCGATGGATATGCTACCTGGGATCCTGATCGTCGAAGACTTGCTTACCTAGCCGGGCCCTCTAGGAAAGTATCCCTTGCTCATCGACGGCTCTTGTCCTCCCGCTGGATTTTATTGTATTTAATTAATTATAATTATAAATATATAACTGTGAGTAGTATAGCATAGTAGTAGAACTGCTATGATTAGAACTTAGGATAGTTAATTCGATACCGGGTTACGACCGCATCGGACAACTCAGACGGGTCATCCACACATTCGAGGACACGAGCATGACTCACATGTTTAGATTGTCGCCATATGCCCCGTGTCCGACTCGCGGTCAGGTAACGACTTTGACTAACTGTTTCTATAACTATACTTGTAGATTGGACATGACTCTAGGTCTGTGATGCGCCCTGTATGGAGGTTCTTGTTACATGTGTTGGCTTGGCACCCAGTACACATTGTAGTGCTACTGGAGGCCGAGACATAGTGTTCTTGGCTATGGTTTGGTTCCCAGTACTCGTTGTAGCACTATTTGAGGCAGAGACTTAGTGTTCTCAGTTTGCGACTATGCGGTGGGTTACGCCTAGTGGATTTAGCCCCAATTTGCTGGGAGCCCCTGTTCAGAAATACATAGGAGTCTCTGCCAAATTTTTCCAAAATTCTCGGTCGGGAATTTGGTTCGAAGATTAAGGCAGAACCGTTCCTTTGGTTTGCTGAACCAGCCTCATACACGTTTACTATAGTATAGTATACCTGATTCCAGTACCTGTTAGGTAGACTCATGACTAGATTAGTCGCCTAGCTACTTGACCCGTCTTATCCGTCGGATAGCGTAAGGAGCACGGTTCAACTCGGGAGACGGTCTACAATCCTGGTACTCGTTTGGTTTAATGGTTGTTGATCTGCTCTAGCGCGGTTCATACAATCATTGCCATTTTTCGGCGACATAAAGTAATAGACACTTGTCTCCTGATCATTCTTTCTAGGAGTTATCCTAGTTTAGCCAGATAGGGCTATCAATTGTCCTATGTATTGGGATTTGTGACTTTTGGATATATCTGAGGGTTGAGTATCATAGGGAGTATGATCCCGGGATATTGATTTGGTAGACTCACGTGGGTTCTTGGATAGTGTTGTCATTTCCTTTTTAGATGATGTTCTATTTTGATCAAATATAACTATGTAGATTCCTGGATTTTGATGATTTTGTGAGTGTTTCACGGAACGAGGAGAATATTGAGGGTATCATTACATGATTTTTACCCGACTTTCCAAGCGCCAAAACCTGACATGATTGGTATACCATTATAGTTGAGAGGCTTGTTTCCTGATAGCTTGTGATCATTGATTTAGAGGATTCTTATGAGCTAGAGGGCCTAGTATTAATTATAGTGATTAGCTTAGTATCTGGTGATCGTCTTTTCTGACATGATATTTATTCCATCGTAGATGGGAGATTATTGATAGATTAATCCGGTGGATAGACCGACTTGACGATTAGAGCTGTAGGCTTCCATGTGTACTTGAGATGCTATTATAGTGAAGATTCCGACAGTGTACCTGACCCGATATCCATGCCACGATGTGGGCAGATGATTTCATGTGACTGTATGATTTTTTCTTGTCCCTGACATGACTATGTCTATCCATGCTATGATTCCAGCTTACCCTTTGAGGTACTGGCCCTATTATTACACTGAGGTGTTATTTTCCTAATTATATTGCACTTGCGGTGCAATCCTGTTATTTTAGCTTTATGATATGATTACCTGTATGGGTACTTTGGTAGTTGGCCTGTAGTCTTAGCGTGGTCATGATTGATTGATTGTTTGTTGCATTACACTAAAAATGAATCATAACTGGGACTCGAGGTGCCGAGGTTGATTCTTACTTAGCGTTTCGGTACTGAGGTACAAATCTGGGAGGATGATCATATGACCACGACATGTGATTCCAGATATCTATAGGGAAAATCTAGGTAACTTACACTGGTAGAAGCATTGGGAGGGTACAAAATCTCGAGTTCGTATAGTACTAGCCACTACCCAGACATTAGTCATCGAGTGCAGGTTGGCCGCTATGAAAATTGTTATCGTCCGTATTAGAGGATGGCAGTATCCGGCTACTTTATGTACTATATACTATTTGCTTGTCTTGCTCGCACGGTGGCTTTACGAGTGATCGGTGCTTATCTTATCTTGTTATAATTGGCCCCACTAGCCCGCTAGATCGGCACGATCTGTGGATTCCTATATTCTGCATTGTTGGGGTAACCCAACCTCAACATAGAAAGCCGTAAGCATTTGAGTGGCCCATTTATTCCCCTAAATTTTTTGGCTTATTGCTTGCAAAGCTGGCTGATATCGAGTTCCAGTTGGCGATACAGGTATTATTGGATGTTAGGGAGACTGTGATGATTGTTGGTTATTTAGCTACATTAGTTGTGGATTGTTATCGTGCGTTAGTACCACATGATTTTTACCCTCGTTTAATGTTCATATATGTTTTTTCTATCATATATTTTATTTTGCTGGTTTTCTTCGCCCGTCCTTGAGCCTTTATTGATGGTACTTGCTGTGGTTGGCCTGAACAACGCTGAATTGTTCCCAAATTGCCAATGACCCTGTAGATCTTTCAGACTTGACATGGAGGATGTGCTTCAGTTCCAGATCATGTAGGAACTGAGTGGGAAGGTATTATTGTCTATATTATTTTAAACTATAGACTTCATGATTTCATATGAGTATTTCTTGCTTTCCATATGGTTCTCTTTTTTTTGTTATTTTATTGTTATTGCCTATGGATATGAGATCAAATTTAGGCCATAGATTGATTGCATGATAAGATATCCAACATGATTGACAGCTATGATTGTCGTACGATGTCTTCGTACTTTATACGGTATAGCTGGCTTACGTCTGTCCCCGTATTCTGGTACTGGGGCGTGACATAGTTTTAGTGGTGGCCCATGCATGTCTCGTTTTGAGATATTATTGGGTATCACATGATTATTGATCTCAGTCCACTATTCTTTGGTATTCCAACTTGTTACACTTGTCCTTCGCACCCTTAAACTTGTGAATTGGTCCTCATCTCTACCTGGACCTATCTTCTTGGCCATGTCTTATTTCTTGTTATCTACCTATATTTCTTGTTTGATAGATATGATCATATAGTTGGTCATGTCGATCGTTTTATTAGATAAGACGATAGTTGGTTATGTCGATCGTTTTATTAGATAAGACGTTGTCTTGTCTCCATCCTTGGGTTATTTGTTACTTATCTTGGGTTATGTACTCTCTATCAGTGTTTTGCCTTGGTTGATTTTTCTGTTATTTCCTTCGTGCATTGACTCTATTTTGACTAAGTAACATTATCACCCTCTTCGAGCGTTGGCTACGGAAGAAAGATTTCATCAGGACTCTAGGATTGGATATTTTAAACATTTGTTGAGTATCGAGTGGGTATTCTTGTATCAATTCAGCTCCTTTGATTATGGACAGTTCCACAATCATGATTATCTGTTTCAGATATTATTTTGATTATATATACATTTTTTGTATAATATGTTTTGACATGGATTTTGAAATTAGAGTATTTTCCTAGAAAATAATCTTGTGATTATTATTGAAGGTGTTTTTGGACACATATTATGATTGACCTGGATTTTGGATTTTGATTATTTTTCTAGAACTGACTTGTTATATTTTTAGATGTTTTGTGATTTAGTGACTTGGACATTTGGGTTATAAATTTGATTCGTTTTGGGTATTTGTCAAGAGAGACCGGGTGACCCTAGTGCCATGGTGAATCTTTTGCAACCATTATGGATGGCGTGGCAGAGAATGATCGTAAAACACATTATGATCGGATATGAGGAAACTACTGTCGTCGGATTGAAGACGAATATCCTAGATTTATGATTTTTGTGGATTTGCAAGCAGTTGGGATTTCAGGTTCTCTGATATTGTTTTCGATTTTTGGTACATGTTTTGATTTATGCAGTTATTTCGTACATATGAGATTTTGATTTTTTAAGATTCTTTCGGTGTCTTGGGTTTACTTTAAAAGTTGATTTGTGTAGTTAGATATTGTTCTCTTTGATGTTTACAGATTGAGATTTTGTTCATTCGTAGTTGTATTACTTGATTTATGTAAGGTGGGTAGACTTTTCATGATATATATACTAATTTTGGAAATCCTATATTAAATGATTTCAAAATTTTGAGGACAAAATTTTTTGTAAGGTGGGTAGGATGTCAAATCCCTATTTTAAAAATAGGTATATGACTTTATTTCTATATTTGGATGATTTTAAATTTCGTATATCTTCAAATATTATTATTTTGGATCTTGACATGTCTTGACTATTGAGTCCTGGTTTTTTATTTTCTTCCTGTTATTATTGTTGATACAATTATTTTTATTTTTATTTTTATATTTATTTTTATTTTAATTTAAATCCTACAACTACCCCTCCAAATGCCTAGCCCTAACCCTAACCCTCACACTCTCTCAACTCACAGCCGCTACCCCCCTCATCTCTTTCAACCTCCTCTCCCTCTCCCTCTTTTCTTACTCTCCTGCTCTGGAGAGCAGCTCCCACCAGATTTTATCTCTCCCTCTCCCATGTCTCTCTTCATCTCTCTCGCCCGCTCACTATCTCTCTCTCTCTCTTGCTCACTCAGCTCTCCCCCCTCACTCGATCCCTCTCTCTCTCGCTCACTCCCCCTCATCTCCGACCGCTGACCGCCACCCCCCCATGGTCGGCACCACCTGTACCACCATCATCACCGTCGTTTCCTCCATCCTTCTCGTCTCTAGTTGCGACCACCTCCACCATCTCCATGTCCTCTCCGGCCTCCTCCTCCGACGAACACTACTATGGCCGCCTCCACTCCCACTTTAACCAGCACCATCGCTGCCATCCTTCATTTGCCGGAGCCTGACCCTTCCTGGCCGGGGCTTCCTTGACAGCTCCTTCGTCCCTCTCCATTCTTCTTCTTTCCGTCGGTCGTACCACCGCTGTGCCTTCGTCGTGAGCGCTGCACTAGCCTCGAGCGACGGGTCGCCCTTGGGCCCCGTATTGCCTGGGCAGCATATAGCCTCGAGCTCCACACCATCCTCGGGACACGTACCTCGGTGTGCGTGCACCCATGAACAATATGTTGCCTCGAGCAGCACACCCTCGATCTGCGTGTCCTCTTGATCCCTGTGCTCTTTGAGATAGGTGCACCTCGATTTATGTGCCATATCATTTTTTGTGCCACCTCGATCTACGTGCTGTCTTGGGCAGAAGGACGCCTCAAGCCCCGTATTGCCTTGGGCATCGGCCATCACGGTTTACGTACTGCCTCATTTATCATGTCTCGGCCTTCGTTCCTATCTCATAATTCTTGTCGCTTCAATTTGCGTGCACGGATCGATTTGCATGCCGTATTGATTTATATGCCACCTTGGATACTGTGCCGTATTGAATTGCGTGCACATCTCATTTTGTGTGTCGCATTGATTCATGTGTCATCCTGATATTCATGATCCCTAGATATACGTGTTCATCTCAATTTACGTGTCCATTTCGATTCGCATGCCTCTTGTTTCCTTATCGAATTTCGGTACTACTAGCGGACCCATACGGTATAGCCTTTTGTCATCTTTATGCTTTCTGTTATTATTTTATTATTTAATTCTAATGATTGTTTATTATGTTTTCTGAGGACCACGATGGATGTGCTACCTTGGATCCCGATCGTCGAAGACTTGCTTACCTAGCCGAGCCCTCTAGGCAAGTATCCCTTACTCATCGACGGCTCTTGTCCTCCTGCTAGATTTTGTTGTATTTAATTAATTGTACTTGTAAATGTATTACTGTGAGTAGTGTAGCATAGTCGTAGAACTGCCATGATTAGAACTTAGGATAGTTAATTCGATACCGGGTTATGACTGTATCAGACAACTCGGACGGGTCATCCACACCTCCGAGGACACGAGCACGACTCTCATGTATGGATTGTCCCTATATGCCCCGTGTCTGACTCGCGGTCCGGTAATGGCTTTGGCTAATTGTTTTTCTGACTATGCTTGTGGATTGGATATGACTCTGGATCAGTGATGCGCCCTGCGTGGCGGTTCTGGTTACATGTGTTGGCTTGTCCCCAGCAAGTATTGTACTGCTGGAGGCCGAAACTTAGTGTTCTCGGCTAAGGTTTGGTTACCAATACGCGTTGTAGAGTAGCTGGAGGCTGAGACTTAATATTCTCAGTTTGTGACTCAGCGGCGGGATGCATGAGTGGATTTAGCCCCAATTTTCTAGAGCTCCCATTCAAAAATACAGAAGAGACTCTACCAAATTTTTTCAGAATTCCTGGTCGTGAATTTGGTTCGAAGATTTAGACAGAACCGTTCATTTGATTTGCTGAACCAGCCTCATGCACGTTTACCGTAGTATAGATACCTGCTAGTTAGACTCATGACTAGATTAGTCGCCTAGCTACTTGACCTCTCTTGTTCATCGGATAGCGTAAGGAGCACGGTTCCACTTGGGAGACGGTCTGTAATCCTGGTTCTCATTTGGTTTAAGGTCGTGGATCTGCTCCAGTGTGGTTCATGCAATCATTGCCATTTTTCGGCAGCATAAAGAAATAGACTCTTGTCCCCTGACCATTCTTTCTAGGAGTTATCGTAGTTTAGCCATATAGGGCTATCAATTGTCCTATATATCGGGATTTGTGACTTTTGGATATATCTGAGGGTTGAGTATTATAGGGAGTATGATCCCAGGATATTGATTTGGTAGACTCACGTGGGTTCGTGGATAGTGTTGCAATTTCCTTTTTAGATGATGTTCTATTTTAATCAGATATGACAATGTGGATTCCTGGATTTTGATATTTTGTGAGTGTTTTGGTGAATGAAGAGAATATCGAGGGTATCATTATATAATTTTTACCCGACTTCCCAAGCTCCTAAAACCTGGCACGATTGCTATATATTGGTAGTTGAGAGGCTTGTTTCCTGATAGCTTGTGATCATTGATTCAGAGGATTCTTATGAGCAGAGGGCCTAACATTGATTATAGTTATTAGCTTAGTATTAGGTGATCATCTTTTCTGACATGATATTTATTCCATCGTAGATGGGAGACTGCTGATAGATTTGATCCGGTGGATAGACCGACTTGATTATTGGAGCTATAGGCTCCTATGTGTACTTAAGAGGCTATTATAGTGGAGATTTTGACAGTGTACCTGACCTGATATCCATGCCACGATATGGGCAGACGACTTCATGTGACTGTATGATATGTCCTTGTTCCTGACATAACTACGTGTATCCGTACAATGATTCCAGCTTACCCTTTGAGGTACTAGCCCTGTTATTGTACTGAGGTGCTATTTTCCTGATTATATTGCACAGCGGTGCAATCCTATTATTCTAGCTATATGATATGATTACCTGTACGGGTACTTTGGTAGTTGGTTTGTAGTCTTAGCGTGGTCAGGATTGATTTATTGCTTGTTGTATTACAATAAGAATGAATCACAACTGGGACTTGAGGTGCCAAGGTTAATTCTTACTTAGCGTTCCCGTACTAAGGTACGGCGTCTATGAGGATGATCATGTGACCACAGCATGTGATTTCGGATAATTGTAAGAATAATCTAGGTAACTTACACTGCTAGAAGCATTAGGAGGGAACGAAATCTCGAGGTCGTGCAGTACTAACCACTTACCAAACATTAGTCCTGGAGTGCAGGCTGGCTGCTACGGATATTGTTTCCGTCCGTATTAGAGGATGGCAGTATCCAGCTACTTTAAGTACTATGTACTATATGCTTCTCTTGCTCGCACGGTGGCCTTACGAGGGATTGATGTTTATCTTGTCTTGTTATATTTGGCCCCGGTAGCCCGCTAGATTGACTCGATCTGAGGATTCCTATATTCCGCATTGTTGGGGTAACCCAACCTCCACAAAGAAAGTCGTATGCATTTAAGTGGCGGTTTATTCCCCTAAATTGTTTGGCTTGTTTCTTGCAAAGCTGGCTGATATCGAATTCCAGTTGGCAATGCATGTATTATTGGATATTAGGGAGACTGTTATGATTGTTGGTTATTTAGCTACATTAGTTGTGGATTATTATCGTGCGTTGGTATCGTACTTACCCTCATTTACTGTTCATATATGTTTTTCTTATTATATATTTTATCCTGCTAGTTTTCTTCGCCCGTCCTTGAGTCTTCCTTTATGATACTTGCTGCGGTTGACCTGACCAACCATGGATTGTTCCCAGATTGCCAGTGATCGGCCCTATGGATCTTCCAGACTTGATTTAGAGGATGTGCTTTAGTTCCAGATCATGTAGGAACTGAGTGGGAAGGTATTACTGTCTAGATTATTTTAAATTGTAGACTTCATGATTATCCTATGAGTATTTCCTGCTTTCCTTATGATTCTCTCTCTTGTTGCTATTTTATTGTTATTGCCTGTGGATATGAGATCGGATTTAGGCCATAGATTGATTGCATGCTAGGATACCCAACATGATTGATAGCCGTGATCGTCGTATGACATCTTCCTACTTTACACGGTGTAGCTGGTCTACATCCGTCCCTATATTCTGGTGCTGGACATGACAGGTTGTAAAGTCATCTTGCCCTTTGGATCAAAGCACGAGGTGTAAGAATTCAATGTGCCCTTCGAATCAAAGCACGTGGTATACATAGGATTTCCATAGTGGATTAACGTCGAGCAAGGGTTCTTGAGACTGGACAAGTTCTATTAGAGGAAAACCTGTATAAATCTCGGTCTTTGTGTTTACTTCTCTGAACTTCTTTTACTTTGCGTATTTATTTGATATTTCCTGCTTACATATTAGTTTATGTACTGCCATAATTTCTAATTATTGATTATTTATTTCACTGTATACACGCACTCTATTCACCCCCTCTAGACGTGGTCAACGATCCAATATTTTTTTTGAAGTAGGTTATTCTCATATAACACTCTAGAGTACACGAGCCGTGAAATCTTTATTCACATGTGAAGGACAAACCACAAGTAGACCCTCACTATTTCATGGAACAAAATATACATACTGGAAGGCACGAATGTGCTTGTACCTGAAGTCTCTAGATTTTACCCTATGGTCAATTGTTATCAATGGCTAGGAACACCCTACTATCACCTCTATTTTCGCTTCCTCTATAATTAACAAGCCTTATTATAGTTACACAGAGGAAGAAAAGAAGTCAGCTGATGCTAAGAAAATGAATGCTTTATTTTGTGTTGTAGACATAAATAAATTTAATCTTATTTCTACTTGCACTACATCACATAAGATATGGAAACTTCTTGAAGCTACTCACAAGCGCTGGTACGAAAGAGAAGCTAGCAACTCTAGAGCAAAATATATTCCTTATAATGCTATAAATGTGTGCATGATGGCATTAGAGTTTGAGGTGCAACACAACCCCTTATATGAAGGAGAGCTTGTTTGTTACAAATGAAGAAGTTCAGGCCACATCAAAGAGGATTCCCCTACTAATTAAAGGAGAATCGCTACGAACTATCTAATAAAGGAAGGTCATTGTCTCGCAAGTATGCTAACTCAAGCATATGATTTGAAAGCGAGGCAAGCGACTTTGAAGAAGAAGAAAGCAGTTGTCAAGCTGCAAATTTAGGATTATTGGCATTATCTAACGAAGTATAGAATAATCCTTTTTATGAAGAGAACGAATTTTTTTATCATGAACTTTCTGATGCTTTCAGTGATTTTTTTGAAGAACACAAGAAAGTTCTAGATAAGTATAAGCAAGCTAGAAAAGATATTCTTTCATACAAGCTTGAGAATAAAAAGCTTACTTGCTTATTTAATGATGCTAAAGATACTTCTAATTCTAATAACTTTATTGAGATCTCCACACTTGAGTTTAGATTGCATAAGGCACTTGAATGCATTGAGAAAATTATTTTAGAAATGCTAAATTTAAGGAGCAAATAGAATCAGAAATTAGAAGTATTCCATTGCTTCATGTAGAATTGATGTACTTACTACTAAATACGATAAGATCTATGCTAACTCTAAAAAGTTAGAGAATAGACTGAGAAATCAGGTAGTAAAACCTATAACTCAGTCTAACACAAGACACATGACACATCATAAAGTCACACACGGAAGTTATTTTACAAAGGAAGCAAGCAAAGCTAAAGCTTCATATAAGCACGCAATCTTATTCCTCTTCTTCGATTGGTACCTTTTTTCGAGGCAATGTCGAATAGGTACATCAGATTGAAGTCACTGGAATACAGCCTGCCCTGGTGGTGGGGGCCACTATTTTATAATAGCAGCTGTTGATAGTGACTATAGGACAAGTATGCCCCGCGAGGGGTGCATTGTGCATAGTAGTCATCTCTTCTAATTTACGTTTGTGAGTGATCACGCTACGTAGATCGTATGAGGAGAGATTCACATTTACACCCTCTTCAGGCGCATGGCAAAGCCAAGTGTCAGGGTGTGTATATGAGTGATGTGTCTCTTGATCCAGCTCTAGCACATGATTTTCCCCTCCTGACTTGGTTCCAGCACATAAGATGGCCCCGAGTGGGAGGAGGACTTTGAGAGTTGACTCATTTCGGATGCATAAGCATCTGAGTGAATTCTATACAACTTACCATCAGTCGCAGGTATGACTTTTAATGCATGTTTTTGGGTTGATGCTGGCATAGCACATTGAGGGCGCATGGCCCGTGCCGCCTTGGATTTTTTTATACTAGCCTGTGAAGGCACATAGTACTCAGAATCCAACTTTTTCTTGCCTTGATGGCAAGTAATTCTGTCAAAGACATAAGGTTTTTCCTGCACAGCAGAGCCCATGCACGGGAATGTGGCTGTGCATTTATTCTTTCAACGCATCCTTTTCGATTGGGACAAAGTAGGTTGGGAGTTGCAGTCGAAACTGCACTTCCCTGGCAGATGTGCTACAGTCGAAAGGAAGGAGTGGCTATGTCGGCGTAATTCTTTCAGTTCTGGGGCATGGCGCATCGCACTTGGGCACCCAGACTTGGTGAGTCTTCTTCGTCTTCAGCAGCCGCTTCGAAGGACTCGCACTGCCCTCTGAGATGAACTCCTCGTATGCTTGCTGATCGAATTACACCACCAGTGTCTTCTGGGAGGAGCCAAGTTTGTTATCGTCAGATTGCGACACAGCTTTCTCGTTGGAAGAGAAAATACTCCCCAGCATAGTAGCCAGCTTGTTTGCCATTACAAAGTAATGAGGAAACCTTTTGTATTAACAAACAAAACAAAGTACAACAGTGGTCCACGATAGGATCTTTCGGTTAATTAAACTTTTATTTTTTTTTGGGGATGAGTGTCAATGGAGGGTTATTCTTTACTCCGTTGACGATCCGACGACGCTCTAAAAAAAATGCAAGTCTTCGATTGGACGACAATTCAGCTCTCCTGAGGTAAGCTCCGACTCTCTGAATGTGTAAAAAATTTGGGCATTGAATGAAGGAATGATCCTTCGATTTATAGATGGTGGAATGATCCGTTCATGCACACATATGCGATGCACGCATGGAAATTTGGCACGTAGGAATGCTACGCACATGGCTTTGTTGGGCGCTGCGTCCGGGAAGCTTGAACTGAATCTGGTGTTACTGCATTATTAGGCTACGGATGAGCTGACACATGACAGTTTGTGAGATTTATTTATTACTGAGATCTTGGGTGGTTAGCACCCATTCATGATCGTGACTGAGTCAATGACTTGTGGCGAGTGTTCATTGCTCAAAGATCTTGATTTTTTATAACTGGATGATTTGTTGCGCATGGGGGATCCGACGCACGAGGAGACTTTAGTATTAAATACTTTGATGGGCGACGAGCATTATGTACCCGCATCATTGTGGGGCACATGCACTACAGAGCTCATCAATTGGTGAGGCATATTTATTCGAGGAGCGCATCAGTTGTAGGGCGCATCATCTTTGGTCAACTCCATCGAGCGTATCGAGGCTCGAATTTAATGTCTTTGACTTAGCTGAAATCGAGATGGCAAATTTATCACCATTAATGCTAGGTTCATCGCAAACTTCGGGGAGGCTGCCACTTGGAGCATGTGATTGGTTCTGCTTGGCCTGTAAATAAATGTGTTTGTGGTTAAAAGAGATCACTCTTTCTCATTTCACACAACTTTTTATTGAGAATGAACTTAAGCGATCATCCTCCTTGGCGATTTGGTGTGCTATGGGTTATGGATCTCCTCGTTCAAAAAACTTTAATTTTGACGATGAACTCTTTCAGAAAACTGAGATGCTCCGAGTTAGCTATGGACAGAGCATTTCGTGCTCGTATTCTTCACTGGCAGTGGTCTTCCCTGAGACAAGAGTCGAGTGCCAAGATATTGATTACTGGGTTTATATTGATTTCCAACCCACTTTCTGTTCAATAACTACTTCATTCGAAAGCGATGCGTCTGAGCTAGGACGAGGAACTGATGCGCCCCTGACAGGGAAGTGATTCGCTCGTGATGAGGAAGTGATTCGCTCGAAACTAGGAAGAGATGCACCAATATTGAAACGTCAAAGTGATGCGCCTAGGCTTTATAGTAGATTTTTCATGTAATGAAAAAGTCATGTAATAGATTTTCATTGTTGTAATCAATAAAAATCTTCTTTTCATGTGCTTTTATTTACTGTCTTTTTGTGATGCGCCAACATTGCTTTGTGTCTGTGGCACATACTGTTTGTGGCGCATAGGAATTTGGCCTCTATAGCGCATGAATTCCATGTTTTACAGTCATGACCATAAAATTGGTGAGAGAAATCGACTCAAAATTTTACTAGAAATTCAATCAGAATGATCACCAGGTGTATGTGCAAATTAGAAATCGGATTTTTGGCCTTAATGTTGTGTAATTAAAATAGAACACAAGAAGATGTATTTGAGTGGAATATGGACGTCATGAGTGTAGAAGGACTCATCTAGATCATGCATATAAAATTTGTTCGAAGATAATGGCTATTTAGTACTCATAAAACCAAAGTTACGCCAAATGTACTTAATTGCCAAAATTGAAAGTGGGATTTTATTCAATTAATTAATAATCCCAATAAATCATAAATAAATCGTAGAAATTTTTACGGGACTTAAATGTTAAAATTTGGCTCTAATACCATGTTGAATATAATGAACCGCTCAACCTTTTAGAGACGGTCGTTTGGACTCATATATAGAGAGTTGGAATATCACATTTACATATAGGTCCACACTTATTGAGATATTATATAATAGTACTATTGTCTTAAAAGTATAAAATAAGGACACTGGTTGTCTACTATGTGTCATGCTATCAGCTCACGAACTTGTATAAAGTCAGATTAATTGGTATACAAGTCCTCCAGAACCTTCCACATCGCCTCAACAGTCTTATACTCTTTCATAATCTACATGACATCATCAATCATGGCTCTAAACATGATTATCGTCGTCTATCCATTAGCATCTTCCTATTTTGTATATGCTTCCTCATTAGCTTCATCCTCAGTCTTGATTGCTTAAGTCACATGTCATATTTTGTGCATTCCATGGAGATAGATAGATATGATCTTCATCCATATCAGAAAATTAGTACGATTGAGCATGGTACCTCCGAATTGATCCAAAACCTGAATCCGAGGTATTGATAGTGACATCAACCTTCTGGACTTCATTGATATTAGAAGAGCCTTTTTTGCATTACACATTGAAAAATTTCAGCGTAATCAACCATACATACATATTTAGACAGGTCGAATGAAACCCTCGACATGTAGAATTAGTATTTTTCCGATCTAGAAAAAAGTTTCTTCACCATAACTTATCTTAGAAATAATCAAATTAAGAATTTTTTTGTTAATTATGCTTAATATTTAAAGTAATAGGCTAATATCCATAATTTTATTATAAATTCGTTTGAAGCTAATAATAGGAAGATTTGGTTTGAATTTATTTATTATTTACTTAGTTTGTCCCTTGTTAGACAAGGGTTTATAAGTGACAAAAATTTTTAAGTTCTATGTCGAATCTTACTTTGAACAAGAATAATTTTGATGACTCCAACAAAGATTTTTCTTTGAATTTGTTTTTCATATTTTTTAACAAAGAATCAATCCGACACTTTTCCAATATTTAGTTTCGACGAGCTTGCATATTATTACAGGAATTTTGTTAACAGCGTTCTAAGTTAATAATTAATAGGCTACTTTTTTTTTACTTTTGAAAGTATCATACAGAATAAATAGACAATATTATTTTGAATAGATTTCTTGTTAGTAAAATAACTTTATCTTGGAAATAGAAAATTGTTGGTCGCAACTTCTACCCAAATAAATAGTTGTTGACAATATTTTTCCAAGACTACATTCCCACATTAATATCAAAATTCTCGGGTCTTGTTTATCTTTTTTTTTATCATGTCTAATTTCTAAAGAAATAATATTTATCTTCCTTCACCAACATTTTTATTTTATAATTATTTAAACTAAGCTTTTTTTATTCTATTTTCTAAAATGATTAGTTGTCTGACCACCCGAATAATGCTTTGGTAGTCTTTTCCGATAATTGACCAGATATGGTCCACATTTCCCAGGTAGACGCAGTGAGAATCAAGACAATGGACACATGTCCCGATTGTAAAGCTCTATCGGCCGAGTCCGACTGTCCGAGTACATGCACAAACACTGCTGTGGAGTAATCAAAAAAACCCGTCTACTAATGGTAACGTTTTCAAGTTTCAACAAAACAGTAAAAGAAGGTACATCTTCATTTATTTATTATAAAAGACACCGACTGACCAGACCGGACACAAGTAAGCATCCGGACCAAAACGACGACAAACGAGTGCTACCACCACATACCAAAACTTAAAAATAAAGAAGACCTGCAGAGAAGTCCCAACTTAAAAAAGACTTGGATCATGGATACCAAAAGCTTACCATCACCAAACAAACCCACAAACAGAGCGCACCAAGAAGGCCTTCCTTGTTTACTCCATACCATACCTCTCCTTCAAGAATCCGACGAACTCATGCACCTTGTGGGGATCAGAGAGGGTCTTGTAGACGCTCTTCCTCTCCATGCACCTCTGGGCCCACACCACCAGCTTGGGAGCCACCTCCTCTATGCTGAAGTTGGCGTAGGTCTCATAGGTGTAGAACCAGGAGGCGAAGGGAACAAGCGAAATGTCGACAAAGCCAAAAGTCTCGCCACCAAAGAACTCCTTGTCTCCAAGCTCCCCTTCCAAAAGCTTCAAGATATCAAGCAATTCTTTCTTAGCATCCTGTTGGGCCTCTCCCTTGAGTTTCCACAGCCTTGTTCCACAGTCGTAGATCTGATATCATCAAGACAATATTATTAACATTTGTATGTCTACGAAGCCGTCGTCGATTGAAAAAAAAAGAAGAAGAGCAAAAATTGATGAATACCTTCTTGTCGACGAAGTCGGCCCAGAACCTGGCTTGGGCACGGGCGTAGGGTTCCTTAGGGAGGATGGGGTACTTGTCGGGCCAGACCTCGTCAATGTACTCGACGATTATGAGTGACTCGGAGACGGACTTTCCGTCATGGATGAGGACGGGGATCTTCTTGTGCACCGGGTTGGACTTGAGCAGCAGCTCGCTCTTGTCGGCCAGGTTCTCCTCCCTGTACTCGTACTCCACACCTTTCTCCGCCAGGGCGATCCGGCACCTCTGCCCGAAGGGGCTCACCCAGGTACCAAGCAGCACAACTCCACCCATTCTCTTTCTCTCTCTCTCTCTTGTTGTTGTTAATTGATTTTGTGTGTGGACCGACACATTTGTGGTTTTCGTGTGCTTATAAAGAATAGAGAGTGTAGGGGTGAGGGGTTTGTCGTATTATCACCGGGTGGTGACGTGACTGCTGACGACATTTGGATTGTTCTGGATGATTGTCTTTCGGCCAGCAAAATTGAATGAATTGTTCGTGCATGATGAAACATATCAGGAAAGAATTAAGAAATAAAATCAAAATACAATTAACTTTATTTCGATTATCAAAAAGTTTTTTATAATAAAAATAAATATTTATTGTGAGTTATCTTTATTATCTCAAGCATATGTATTTTACAAATTATCACAAATAAAATTATTTAACAAGTATCACTTAAAATCTGTGTTTTAGTATCACGACATCTATCCTTTTCTTAGGGATAGAATCAAAAATTATTGTATGATCACGAGAATATTGGATTCCAAACTAAGATATAAGAAAATTAAGACTAAGAAGAATAAATGAAAAAATTGGTTAGAAGATATAGTCCGAATGTGAATGAAATATTTAAAAAAAAAAACTAGTTATCAAATGACAAATTTTATAGGTATAAATGTAACAGGTATATCAGAACCCTTTGGATCCTAGTATAAACAGTGACAACAAATTAATGTGAAATTTGCAAATGAATACTCATCCAGAGTATGTAACCAATGAAAAGGACACCTAACAAAAGAAAAAGTATGTAACCAATTAACCATCTGCCACCTGCATCATACTTGATGTGGGGGCTTCCGTCATCGCACTCTTCAACTCTCTCGATGTAGTGACCCGCTCCGCCCTAGCGGAACGCCGATTCAAACGGCAAGTGCAACGACTCAAACGAGTCTTCGACCCGAAGAGTTGCTTCGACCCGATGAAGTATCGATGCGAATCGATGCAAGACTTACAATGGCCCGTCAAAGATGAATCCAGACTTAGACTATCAAAGGCGCGCTCGGAGTATCGCTCGGCCGATGCAAACATCGCTAAGGTGGGTGGCTCCGATGAACCTGTCTGTGCTTAGCCTAGACACATAATAATACGGACACTATCACTGAAATCGCTAGGCGATAACACCCCACATGCTAATAAATGACTCAACGCACCTAGCTAAGGAAATAATTCCAACTTGTATGCTTGTATAGAATATGGAAAGGAACATGGAAAAGTACGAGAACTCTCGCCCGCGCTCCACGCTCGTGCTAAGGCACAAGCTTGCGTTCAACAATAAAACAATGAATGGTTTACAACAACGAAACGGGAAGACTATCAACATAGTCGTTCCGAGTAGAGCTTAGCAACATTGAAAGACTATGGGACCGATGGGTCGCCAAGGCGACTCCCGCACAGGGAGTTGCAAAATGTATGAATGAATAAGTGAATGAATGAATCAACGAATGAATGAACGAATATATGAAAGAACCAATGAACGAACGAACAAGTGAAAGAAAGAAAGAAAGAAAAGAAAGAATGAATGAAAGATAAGAAAGAAAAGAATGGTTAGCGACAGGTGTGACGGGCACGTGCAACGGGGCTCGCTACCGGCGCTGCACGGACGCCAACCTGGTCGATAACGTAAGAAGGCTAAGGGTTAGCCTACGGCTCAGAGACAGCCGTTATGTTAAAAAGACAAGTTAATACGAAATGGTCGTGGACAAACGGTACGAGCGAGGGGTGGCGTATGCTGTGCCGTAAAGAGAAAGGGATTCCGCGGCATGGTCAAAGTGTGAAGGACTTGCCGGTCCGGACGGAATCAAAAGGGGCTTACGGGCTTAACTGGGGGGGGCTTGGCCACCAGGAGACGTAAGTGCGGGGTATCTTTCAAGAGACTATCAGGGTGTACCAGCCGCACGCCATGATAGGTGAGAAAATACCAAGGGAAATATGTCCAGGATGGCTTGTGATGCCAGCGACCGATGCATATAGATTAGGTGGGCTTTGCTGGTGGCAATCCACGTGCAAGTCTTTGCCTTGAAATCAAAGTAGTCTAAGTTAAATGAACAGGTGCCTACTGAATGACTTGAAATGTATCACTCCAAATGATAATGAATACGTCATACAAATGAGTTAAAGAACACGCCTACGACGCACTAGGACTCGAGGCAGGGACTCGTACTTGACATTGAAAGTCCACATGAGTTACGTCTCTTGATATTGAAAGTTTATATAAACTGTTGTTCTAACTTGGTTTACTTGGAACAGGGAAGGCCGGACGGTAAGTATGGGTAAGTCGTGCATTCATTTCCATGCACACACTTAATTTGGCAATACGGGATAGGCTATAAAATATGCCATGAAACTGATCCTAAGGCAAGATTAGAAAGACAATGAATGATAGAGATGCACAAAAGTAAATGGAACGTGTTTGGTAATGATAGCATTGTGGGCGAGCTAGCCTCCCCACCAGTGCATAACAATGTACTGATAACCCCACAGTCTGCTTGCAGGAAGCAGGAAACGTCGGCGGGTGCGGAGCTTTCCTCGAACGTGCTAAGGCGCAGAGCTATCTCTGGAGTCTTGGAGCGTTGCAAGGAGCTGGAGCACCATATACAGGACATAATGTATCGGAACATCGCCATGAATCATTCCATCTTATAAGCCACTTGGCACGCCTTTTATGTTTCAGAGAGAGAGAGCTTGAGCGATTTGTAATATCGGCCTAGCGCCACTTGTAAACTTCTTAAATATCAATAAAGAGCTTGAATTCGCTTCTACTTGTGTTCATTTACTTTCCGCTGCAAATGGGGACACTCTGTGCGACTCTGTGGCCTAGATCAAATCGGCCGTTTCTGGACTTGGCCTTGCACGGGCGCAACCTAGGCCCGTGCGGCATCACGCCTTAGCGAGGACGATCGCTCCTGCGGGAGCGAGGCGTGACAGATTGGTATCAGAGCACGGCTTCACGTCCTTGGACTTCATTTCGATTTTCTCAGTTTTGAAAGCTCGTTGGATACAAAAGAAGTATGCGCTCTCTCTCATTGTGCCTTGGGATGTTCCATACAATAAGTCTAATACTTTCAAAAGCTCGTACGAGTGCTCGGTTGAACGGGATCGATAGACAACGGCCTTTGTGCCGAACGATGTTAAACTTGACTCGATCGAGAACGGAGATACACTTTGAGTGTCTATCGATAGGAACGCTATCGAGTTAACGCTTAGGCGTACCCAAAAGATTGGCTTGGATTTTGAGGATTAGTGCGAACGACTTAGTACGTCGAGGCGACGTGAGCGATTACGCTAGAGATTCGTCAAACGAATATGAAGGATACCTTAGCGCATGACGCAAACGTGATTGAGGACTAGATCGTATGGCTTGAATCCGAGTGGTGTATGTGATAGGCTCGGAGAAGAATAAAAATGAGTGTCGATGACTAGTCGAGTGGCTCGAACCCTGAGTGGTGTATGGACGTCATAGAAATTGTTCGAGCGAGACTAAAGGATTTACGGATAGAACGAGTATGTTGGCGAGGCGATGCGATCGCACAAAGCCTTAGAACGTGTCACGCTTAGTTGATTGTGACTTCAAAAGTCCCGAACGAGATGTCGTTGGACAACTTGTCAATGGATAACGCGAGTTAGAAAATGGTTCGGAATGATGAATGGAAATGAATATTCTTGATCGAGGAAACCTAGAGGATCGCGCGTACGATTTCGGATTGATTCAAAGAAAGTGTGACTTGGGTTTAGAACAACGATCTTGAAATGAGCTTGAGGAAGAGCGACAGAACTTGATCTTGAATATTAAATGAAATTATGGAATATCCAACTCGGACAACGGTATCGTCGCACGACTCAAAATTGGTTGCAAAGGAAGATCGTCAGGTTACGCATATCGTCGATGGTATTGAGGCGTATCAAAGATCGATATGCGATAACTCGGGGGCACTCTGACTCGGCGAATGACGGCCGTGCAAATGTCATTGTTCCGTTGGATGCTATACTTGGAATGTTAAAAATGTGTCGAGGAAAAGATAGACTTGGCTCGAGGATTTTCTAGTTGAACGCATGACGGTCGGACTATCGAATAGAGATCTTGGCTTGGAGGAAATGGAATGTTTGGATTTGCTTCGTCGATAACCACAACGTTGACGTTCTTGTCTTATGCGAGCGCAACTTCAGCCTCGCACATGCGCCACGCCGACTAGGGCTATCACTCCGCGTGAGCGCTGGTATGGTGATTCGTACAGCGGGAGTGATCGGCACTTGCATGGCGTGGCAATTCGTATGCTTCGACTTGTGGTTTAACGCGAAGGTGGACTCGAGAATGAATTTATGTGCTTGAAAGATTGAACTTGAGGATTGAGTAGGTCCAATCCGCGTATCGAGAATGGGTTAGTCTGAAACTCAAACGAGAGTTACGCCCCGATGAGAATGATTATTCCACGGGAGCGTGCATGGTGATTCATGAACCGCCGTGGATAATCGGACTCGCGTGAGATTGGGGCGTAATGTATTGTTGAGCTGGATGACCTCGTGATCGAATACACGAATTGGTTAGAACTGGTAATTGAACGAAATTGAGTATGTGCAACGTAAGTCTTGATGCGAATTAGGTGATCATGCTCGATGTTTAGAAATCTGAGTGACGCGAGCTTGGGTAGAAACTCCCGTACAAACGAACAAATGGTTTAACCATAGGATTTGGGACGAGCGTCGTGCAACGACCTTGCATGATGAGCCACGGACTTGACGTGTAACTATGACCCTGTGAGCTGACCTAGCGGATAGGCGGACGACCCTATGCCGAGTGATTGAACCTGTGCGATGGCATTTGCAGTATCGTCTGGACGGACGATAGACTTTGGCAACAAGACATAGAGTAGGACGGGAAATTAGGAGTGTGCGTGAACGACGATGAGATTGGCCCCAAATGAAGGGAATGATAAGGATGGATGTTGCGCAAGTAAAATTGGAATAACGAATTGAATCATTGGTCGGAAGACATACTCGATGATAGTACAATACTTAGTCTCGAATCGGACGGGAATTACTTAGACTTGGTCGACTCCGCTAAGAAGAAATCGTATTGATTTTATTGGCAAGAGCGCTTGAGAAGCGAATCGGATAATCTCGAGGATCGAGATAAACGATATGTGATACACACATGAGTTCGGTTTTAAATCGAAGTTAGCAAAACGATCGGCAAATCGAAACTATCACGAGTAGCTTGTCCGACTTCGCTAGTCGCTAAGCTTGGTTGAAATGTACGTATTCGGGGGACGCCTTGAATGCGTGCACGATCCAAACTCAGCGATATGATGAACTCGAATGCAGCTGCAAGTGGGTGTTGCGATGTGCATGAACGAGTAAGTGAGTTTGCCTCAGATTACGTCTCTCGAGTTTGATAAATTACAACGCACCACGTACGACCGTTTCAGTCCCATGATACGTCGAAATTACAACCAAGTCGAAGAAACACTTGAATTGAATAAGTGCCATCAACTCTAAAATGAATGAAAAGTTATCCAATAAAATCGACCAAACGTATGCGACACGAAACTTGAAAAGGTATCGGGTATAGCTCGGTGCCATCGAGTGCTAAAGCCATTCGACAGGGAATTCCTTAAGATACGCGCACGACACGGGTTAAAGAACGGTAGGATGACCTACACTCAGGAAGTCTCGAGGACGAGACTTGTTTTGAATGGTGTATTATGTAGTGACCCGCTCCGCCCTAGCGGAACGCCGATTCAAACGACAAGTGCAACGACTCAAACGAGTCTTCGACCCGAAGAGTTGCTTCGACCCGATGAAGTATCGATGCGAATCGATGCAAGACTTACAATGGCCCGTCAAAGATGAATCCAGACTTAGACTATCAAAGGCGCGCTCGGAGTATCGCTTGGCCGATGCAAACATCGCTAAGGTGGGTGGCTCCGATGAACCTGTCTGTGCTTAGCCTAGACACATAATAATACGGATACTATCACTGAAATCGCTAGGCGATAACACCCCGCATGCTAATAAATGACTCAACGCACCTAGCTAAGGGAATAATCCCAACTTGTATGCTTGTATAGAATATGGAAAGGAACATGGAAAAGTACGAGAACTCTCGCCCGCGCTCCACGCTCGTGCTAAGGCACAAGCTTGCGTTCAACAATAAAACAATGAATGGTTTACAACAATGAAACGGAAAGACTATCAACATAGTCGTTTCGAGTAGAGCTTAGCAACATTGAAAGACTATGGGACCGATGGGTCGCCAAGACGACTCCCGCACAGGGAGTTGCAAAATGTATGAATGAATAAGTGAATGAATGAATCAACGAATGAATGAACGAATATATGAAAGAACCAATGAACGAACGAACAAGTGAAAGAAAGAAAGAAAGAAAAGAAAGAATGAATGAATGATAAGAAAGAAAAGAATGGTTAGTGACAGGTGTGACGGGCACGTGCAACGGGGCTCGCTACCCGCGCTGCACGGAAGCCAACCTGGTCGATAACGTAAGAAGGCTAAGGGTTAGCCTACGGCTCAGAGACAGCCGTTATGTTAAAAAGACAAGTTAATACGAAATGGTCGTGGACAAACGGTACGAGCGAGGGGTGGCGTATGCTGTGCCGTAAAGAGAAAGGAATTCCGCGGCATGGTCAAAGTGTGAAGGACTTGCCGGTCCGGACGGAATCAAAAGGGGCTTACGGGCTTAACTGGGGGGGGGGGGGCTTGGCCACCAGGAGACGTAAGTGCGGGGTATCTTTCAAGAGACTATCAGGGTGTACCAGTCGCACGCCATGATAGGTGAGAAAATACCAAGGAGAATATGTCCAGGATGGCTTGTGATGCCAGCGACCGATGCATATAGATTAGGTGGGCTTTGCTGGTGGCAATCCACGTGCAAGTCTTTGTATTGAAATCAAAGTAGTCTAAGTTAAATGAACAGGTGCCTACTGAATGACTTGAAATGTATCACTCCAAATGATAATGAATACGTCATACAAATGAGTTAAAGAACACGCCTACGACGCGCTAGGACCCGAGGCAGGGACTCGCACTTGACATTGAAAGTCCACATGAGTTACGTCTCTTGATATTGAAAGTTTATATAAACTGTTGTTCTAACTTGGTTTACTTGGAACAGGGAAGGCCGGACGGTAAGTATGGGTAAGTCGTGCATTCATTACCATGCACACACTTAATTTGGCAACACGGGATAGGCTATGAAATATGCCATAAAACTGATCCTAAGGCAAGATTAGAAAGACAATGAATGATAGAGATGCACAAAAGTAAATGGAACGTATTTGGTAATGATAGCATTATGGACGAGCTAGCCTCCCCACCAGTGCATAACAATGTACTGATAACCCCACAGTCTGCTTGCAGGAAGCAGGAAACGTCGGCGGGTGCGGAGCTTTCCTCGAACGTGCTAAGGCGCAGAGCTATCTCTGGAGTCTTGGAGCGTTGCAAGGAGCTGGAGCACCATATACAGGACATAATGTATCGGAACATCGCCATGAATCATTCCATCTTGTAAGCCACTTGGCACGTCTTTTATGTTTCAGAGAGAGAGAGCTTGAGCGATTTGTAATATCGGCCTAGCGCCGCTTATAAACTTCTTAAATATCAATAAAGAGCTTGAATTCGCTTCTACTTGTGTTCATTTACTTTCCGCTGCAAATGGGGACACTCTGTGCGACTCTGTGGCCTAGATCAAATCGGCCGTTTCTGGACATGGCCTTGCACGGGCGCAACCTAGGCCCGTGCGGCATCACGCCTTAGCGAGGACGATCGCTCCTGCGGGAGCGGGGCGTGACAGATTGGTATCAGAGCACGACTTCACGTCCTTGGACTTTATTTCGATTTTCTCAGTTTTGAAAGCTCGTTGGATACAAAAGAAGTATGCGCTCTCTCTCATTGTGCCTTGGGATATTCCATACAATAAGTCTAATACTTTCAAAAGCTCGTACGAGTGCTCGGTTGAACGGGATTGATAGACAACGGCCTTGTGAGCACCCTGAATTTCGGGTTGATTTTTTATTTTTATTTTATTTTATTTTCTGATTTATTGGTTTCATTAAATAATTTATTGAATTATTTTTCCTTAAGTGTACTTTTCCGTGCCATTGATATTTGGAGTATCAGGGATGTTCAATTCTGGAAATCCTCTTCACGAGTTTTGGAGTGGACACGATTACCTTCATGACGGTATATAGTGTCCCATCCAAACTTGTTCTCTTGTGCTCTTTCTGCTTCGCTGAACTTCGGGTCGGTTTAGACCATTTGATTGATATTTATTTTTTCACTTTTTTCCTTGATCATTTTCAGCGCGTTACTATGACATTTAAATTGGGAGCGCCAGACCAGTCATTTCCTTGAAACCAACTCCTCATTGATGATCTACTCGAGACGCTCGTCACCCATGACCTTTGTTTCCCACTCATTCATGTCATTTTGAGCTCCATTTGATTCGCACAACTTTTCCGACGCGTGACCCGATTTTATTTCACGCCACGGCGTCACATTCATTTTCCAACTTGATTTGTGGGTCCCCTGTCGACCAAAACCTGTCAGCCCCAACTATGGACATGGCCCACTTTGAGCCTACTATCCGTCCGCCACTTGTGTCCCATTTATTGGAATCCCCATGTGCAACTTATTTATACATGATCATCAACGTCTATTTTTATTCGATTTTCGCATCATGTCCGATTTTCGTCCAATCCGGCTCCACCGAGCCCAGTCCAGCTCCATGATTTTCTTCATCATGACCCCCTCATATTTATTGTCCAAAAATATCAATTTCTCATTTTACCTATTTCTAATATTTAATGGGAAATTTCTATGTATTTAATTCCCATTGGAATGGCCCTTTTTCCCTCTATTTATTCCTAGCCCTTTGATCCACTTCAATTAATCACAACCATTCAATTTCCCCAACCCCATATCAGCCAAGTGGCCGGCCCTAATTCCAATGTGGAGAGCTATTTTTTTCTCTCTCTCACTTATCCTATTCTATTCTCTCTCCTCCCTATCCTCTATTTTCAAACACCACAACTCACAGCATGCTTCCCACACCATCTCCTTCAACCCCATGCCAGCACAGTTTCCTCCGACTCCACTCCTGGCCCGGCCTCGCCGTCGGCCACCGACCCTGGCCGTCGGCCATGGTCGCCAACTCCTCCTCTCCATTGGATAACATCACCACCATCACCATTTCCATCTCCATCACCACCATCACCACATGCCATCTCCACCATCACTCTCCTTCCTTCCCTCCGCCTGGCCGGACCTCCCCGACGGCCGACCCCCTGGCCGTCGTCGGCCTCCACCCGTACAACCTCTCCTCCTCTCCCTACTTCTCTCCTCCTCCCGCCACCACCTTGCACCACCCAAACCGCCGACCACCACTTGAATCTCCGGTGCCCCCTCGTAGCCGTGCGCAGCGCCGCCGCCCCACCGCGCGCGTGGCCGCGCGTGGCCGCACCTCGCCGGCCTGGCCTGGGCGCGTGGCCGCGCACAGCAGCGCGCAGCAGCAGCAGCTGCGTTCGCAGCAGTCGCGCGCGCGCGGTTGAGCACCGCCGTCGCCGACGGGCGTCGTCGCCGCCGCGCGAGGCCTCCGGCGACCCCCCACCGGCCATGCGAGCCTCCGGCGATCCTCCCCGAACGCGCCACTCTCTTCCTCGACGCGTATCAGAGGCGATCTGTGCGTTTGGCACGGGTTCCCGTCGTGACGAGCCCGGAAACGTAGCTGAGACGTCGCCCCGTCGCAGCAACTTCGCACACAATTTCCGAGAAATCCGACCGTTGGATCGGCGATTTATTTGCTCCGTCGCAATCTCGGTATATCTATCTTTATCCCTGTCAAATTTCGTACGTTAATTTTATCGTTTGATACATGAAAACCGGCCACCAAGTTGACCGTTTAAATTGTATTAAATTTGGACAGTTTCGCGGGGCCAACTTCGTCAGCTTGTATCTCCTCCACCGCAGCTCCGTTTGGCGTGCTACCAGTTCCGGTGCGAAGCTGGTATAACCCTCTTCCTTCCCCCTTTAGATTTCATTTCAGTTTGAGCTTGTTTGATTGGTTGAATTCGATGCCAAAGTTGGCCGTCCGAATTCATAATTTCCAACTTGTAAAACTCCATTTTTGAACACGGGACTCCAGATTTCATTTCTGACACCACCATTAGACTTGTGGCGTCGTTCTGGCATGTTTTCATATAAAATTTGTTAGATTTGGAGAACGTGGGCCCGGACACGCATTTCGGTGCAAAGCGGGTCCCACTTTCTGGGTCAACGGGACTTTTTGACGCCGGCTCATCGGAATCCAATTTCGGAAATACCGTTGAGCTCGTATCGTCATTCTGGACTCGTTGACAGGTAGTTTGCTGAGTTTTGAGGACTTTGGCTCCGGCACGCATTTTCGTGCAAACCGGAATCCCAAGTTCTGGTCAACGGGCCAAATTGAGATCGAGTCAACGGAATCCAATTCTGGAGATACCGTTGGGTTCGTATCGACATTCTGGTTGCGTGGACATATAATTTGTTATATTTTGTAGACTTGTTTTCTTGCACGTTTTTCGGTGCAAAACGGCTCCGACACGGACACCGTTTTGACCCGAAATTACCTTTTTGCCCCTGTGTCCAAATTGGACCGTTGGGTAGGCTATCCTAGCTAATTTGACCATTCTGGACACGTTGGCGATGTTCATTTCATCGTCCGACAATGTTTGTTGATAGTTTCTCTGAGTTTAACCTTTCTAATAATTAATTAATAATTAATTCTTATAATGTTGTATTTCGAGATTAGTACAACGAAACTGAGCTCAGTCAATTCCAGTGATCTCACATCGCTGAAATTGATAAGATGGGCACGTGGATCACTGTAATAAGATTATCAACCTTACCATTGATATTCCTATCTCGATTTACGTGTCGTAAGTTTCGACGTACGAATAACGAAGTACACTTTATATTTTCAATAATTAGACTAGATTGACCCTGTTTGGCCAAGTTGATCAGTTGACCCAAAGTCAACTGTGAGTCAACGCTTGACCTAGTTTGACTAAATTATTGACCGGAGTTGACCTAGAGTTAATTTAACTTAGAAGAACCTAGAATAATATAGATTTTTTGTAGAAATTCATTAATATAACTTGAACACTTTGTAACCTGTGTTGCTTTAAATAGGACTCTGTGGCTTCAGTTGGACCCTCTATACTTATCAGCTCAGGACCACAGGCGAGTACATTCACTGATAGTTTTCATTGTCTTGATATCTACTATATCCGATTCAGTCGTAGTGTCTTACTTGATTCTCGACACGATAGTTCACGGACTAGTATTAACGGATTCTGGTCATGAGATGTCATTCCTGGATCTCTTGGGATATTGGTACTTGCTTGGTCTTGATTCTTGTACTTGTATTGACGCCGATTCCAAAAGAGGATTAGCTCCCCTCTTAGGGAATCCCGCGTCATGACGTGCCATGACCAGATCCATTTATACTATTCGGGGAAAAATGGGGGAATTATTGGGTGTATGTGATCAAAGCCCCATGTCCTTATTTTGCTAGCGTCACCCTCACTCCACGTAGGGTGCCGCAGATACCTCACCACCGGTTATCCAGGTTGGGCGGCATGTTTCTCCGTTGACGTTCACCGCGGATTGCCGTGCCAAGTGGATAACTTGGCCCTGCTACCCTTTTAGCCGATCACATATCACTCTAATAATTCAAAACACCTTTTACTTTATTTGTCATGTCTTACATTCCAGTTTCAGCTTTACTTACTGTACTTTCACCATGCTACGATTCACTCTCATATGCTCTATCTGTCTCTTATACTGTACCTTGGTTATGGGACTAGGTTCTGTTCGGAAGAAGGGTTACAACCCCGGTCCTTGTTTGGTTTAAGGATTGTAACTCGGCTTTCGAATGGTTCCCAAGTCGCCTTTACTCTTTGTCTTGTATTTCATTATTACTGTCTCTTATAGTATTTCTCAATTCACATGGAACTGCTGTTGGTGTTTGTACTTGCTCATTTTCCTGACAGGATACGTTGACAAATTTTACAGATAGCTCGGGATTGCCTGCTAGCCTAGAGGAGACCATTAGAGGTTGTTTAGTTAGCTTTTCTTAGTTGTCTGGAGATGTATTATTTTATGGATTACTGTATTTCAGTTTTGAGATGTATTCTGAGTTTGTATCTTAGACACTTAGATTTCTCTCTGTTGTACCTCTTTTGGATTTCATGTTTTATCTATCTTCCTTTATGCTCTACCCTAGATGTGATTGAGTATGTATCTGCTATGTCACCCCCATTCGGGGAGTATAAACTGTTAGTCTTATACTATTAGATGCATTGAGGCCTAGGACAGCGTTCTACCGCCGACACTGCGGCGTAGGCTGGGCGTTGTTACGTTCTCGTGCCCTAATTCTAGGGTGCGGGTCGTGACACGTTTTTAGTGGTGGCCCATGCAGGTCGAGACTAAAGTGTAGTGGTATTCGAACTAGAGTACCACTACAGCCTGCAGTAGGATTAGGATATATTTTGAAGGTACTCAATCACAATTAGGACCCCTTGAGAGATTCCTGGGACGACCCTGGAGAATCTTATTTAACTTCGATTTGAAACTCTTTTCCCATGATTTGTTTTTATCTTTATTTTCGGTTGTTGAATTTGATTTTGATGGATTATTGTTGGAATTGAGTTTGTATTTATTAATTTTGATGGAAGACTGTCGAATTTTGAATTTTGATGATAGCTGTCGCATTTGAGTTGTATTTTCATGGAATTTAGTTCATTTTTGGATTTTGATGTTCGTTGATAAATTGAATTGATTTTTGAGTATTTATTGTTGATTTAAATTAATTTTGTCAAGATGAAATTATATGGGCTAGGTCATCTAAGTTATGGAGATCTAGTCTATGCGGTCACATTAGTCAGCATGGTGAGGACATATAGTCTGACCTGGATCTATTTCTCGGGTATGGGAATTTAAGGTTTTCGCAGCCAAGCGCGCGGCATCGCGAAAATGTTAAATACCATGATTCTAGAGGTATGTGTCCAAGTCGAGGACTATGTGATTATCGTAGCCTTGCTTACTAGCATGACGAGGATTAGGGTACCATGATTTTGACCTGACGCATATGATTATCAGATTTTACTTTAAATGTTTTCGAACACGTTTCGCTACTTTTGTTTCTGTCCTTCAAAAAAAAAAATTATTATTAATTGTCTTGTTTGGTTGCTTCTCATTATTTTTTTATAAAATTTTGCGTAACTTCTTGCTATGAGTTTCTTCTTAATACAATGAATCGATGATTTTGCTAGACTTTATCTTGGATTTGAAAATTTAGCCCTGGATTTCAAAAAAAAAAAAAAAAAAAAAAAAAAAAAGGTTCTTCTTTAAATAGATAAGCAAAACAGATTTTTATCGTTATTCCTTTCTTGCTATTATTCTTACAAAAAAAAAAATGCCATGATTAGTGTAACTTGATAGCTGTTGTTTTGAAACCCAATTTCTCATATACAATTTCATATGTATTCACGTACACACACGCCTACTATCAACCATATGAACATGTCCCCATACACATAATGCTAGTTTTCCCTCTTTAACGCTCTGTGTATATTGTGATTGGATTTCGATGCAATTGACTTTTATTCCTTAACTAGTGATTTTGATTTTTCCTTGAATAGTACTTTTTTCATATAATTGGTAGTTACCTTCATTTTATTTTGATGAGTACCAGTTTTCATATAGGATGGTAGACTGCCTCACAGTTTTGATGGTTTGTTGTCTCTGTAACCTTTTGTTTAGCACCCTGGATTGCTTGTGTGTTTGATACCCTATAACCGTTTTGGTTAGCATGACTAGTATACCTAGATGAGACTTACTACCACCGTATGCCATGACCCAGTATGTCGTCCTTTTGATCACATGATTTGTTTTAAGCTGGGACTTTGATTTTGGGGGTTTGACCTAGAGGGAGTATGGACGTTTTAATTTCGAGGACGAAATTTTTATAAGGTGGGTAGGATGTGAGCACCCTGAATTTCGGGTTGATTTTTATTTTTATTTTATTTTATTTTCTGATTTATTGGTTTCATTAAATAATTTATTGAATTATTTTTCCTTAAGTGTACTTTTCCGTGCCATTGATATTTGGAGTATCAGGGATGTTCAATTCTGGAAATCCTCTTCACGAGTTTTGGAGTGGACACGATTACCTTCATGACGGTATATAGTGTCCCATCCAAACTTGTTCTCTTGTGCTCTTTCTGCTTCGCTGAACTTCGGGTCGGTTTAGACCATTTGATTGATATTTATTTTTCCACTTTTTTCCTTGATCATTTTCAGCGCGTTACTATGACATTTAAATTGGGAGCGCCAGACCAGTCATTTCCTTGAAACCAACTCCTCATTGATGATCTACTCGAGACGCTCGTCACCCATGACCTTTGTTTCCCACTCATTCATGTCATTTTGAGCTCCATTTGATTCGCACAACTTTTCCGACGCGTGACCCGATTTTATTTCACGCCACGGCGTCACATTCATTTTCCAACTTGATTTGTGGGTCCCCTGTCGACCAAAACCTGTCAGCCCCAACTATGGACATGGCCCACTTTGAGCCTACTATCCGTCCGCCACTTGTGTCCCATTTATTGGAATCCCCATGTGCAACTTATTTATACATGATCATCAACGTCTATTTTTATTCGATTTTTGCATCATGTCCGATTTTCGTCCAATCCGGCTCCACCGAGCCCAGTCCAGCTCCATGATTTTCTTCATCATGACCCCCTCATATTTATTGTCCAAAAATATCAATTTCTCATTTTACCTATTTCTAATATTTAATGGGAAATTTCTATGTATTTAATTCCCATTGGAATGGCCCTTTTTCCCTCTATTTATTCCTAGCCCTTTGATCCACTTCAATTAATCACAACCATTCAATTTCCCCAACCCCATATCAGCCAAGTGGCCGGCCCTAATTCCAATGTGGAGAGCTATTTTTTTCTCTCTCTCACTTATCCTATTCTATTCTCTCTCCTCCCTATCCTCTATTTTCAAACACCACAACTCACAGCATGCTTCCCACACCATCTCCTTCAACCCCATGCCAGCACAGTTTCCTCCGACTCCACTCCTGGCCCGGCCTCGCCGTCGGCCACCGACCCTGGCCGTCGGCCATGGTCGCCAACTCCTCCTCTCCATTGGATAACATCACCACCATCACCATTTCCATCTCCATCACCACCATCACCACATGCCATCTCCACCATCACTCTCCTTCCTTCCCTCCGCCTGGCCGGACCTCCCCGACGGCCGACCCCCTGGCCGTCGTCGGCCTCCACCCGTACAACCTCTCCTCCTCTCCCTACTTCTCTCCTCCTCCCGCCACCACCTTGCACCACCCAAACCGCCGACCACCACTTGAATCTCCGGTGCCCCCTCGTAGCCGTGCGCAGCGCCGCCGCCCCACCGCGCGCGTGGCCGCGCGTGGCCGCACCTCGCCGGCCTGGCCTGGGCGCGTGGCCGCGCACAGCAGCGCGCAGCAGCAGCAGCTGCGTTCGCAGCAGTCGCGCGCGCGCGGTTGAGCACCGCCGTCGCCGACGGGCGTCGTCGCCGCCGCGCGAGGCCTCCGGCGACCCCCCACCGGCCATGCGAGCCTCCGGCGATCCTCCCCGAACGCGCCACTCTCTTCCTCGACGCGTATCAGAGGCGATCTGTGCGTTTGGCACGGGTTCCCGTCGTGACGAGCCCGGAAACGTAGCTGAGACGTCGCCCCGTCGCAGCAACTTCGCACACAATTTCCGAGAAATCCGACCGTTGGATCGGCGATTTATTTGCTCCGTCGCAATCTCGGTATATCTATCTTTATCCCTGTCAAATTTCGTACGTTAATTTTATCGTTTGATACATGAAAACCGGCCACCAAGTTGACCGTTTAAATTGTATTAAATTTGGACAGTTTCGCGGGGCCAACTTCGTCAGCTTGTATCTCCTCCACCGCAGCTCCGTTTGGCGTGCTACCAGTTCCGGTGCGAAGCTGGTATAACCCTCTTCCTTCCCCCTTTAGATTTCATTTCAGTTTGAGCTTGTTTGATTGGTTGAATTCGATGCCAAAGTTGGCCGTCCGAATTCGTAATTTCCAACTTGTAAAACTCCATTTTTGAACACGGGACTCCAGATTTCATTTCTGACACCACCATTAGACTTGTGGCGTCGTTCTGGCATGTTTTCATATAAAATTTGTTAGATTTGGAGAACGTGGGCCCGGACACGCATTTCGGTGCAAAGCGGGTCCCACTTTCTGGGTCAACGGGACTTTTTGACGCCGGCTCATCGGAATCCAATTCCGGAAATACCGTTGAGCTCGTATCGTCATTCTGGACTCGTTGACAGGTAGTTTGCTGAGTTTTGAGGACTTTGGCTCCGGCACGCATTTTCGTGCAAACCGGAATCCCAAGTTCTGGTCAACGGGCCAAATTGAGATCGAGTCAACGGAATCCAATTCTGGAGATACCGTTGGGTTCGTATCGACATTCTGGTTGCGTGGACATATAATTTGTTATATTTTGTAGACTTGTTTTCTTGCACGTTTTTCGGTGCAAAACGGCTCCGACACGGACACCGTTTTGACCCGAAATTACCTTTTTGCCCCTGTGTCCAAATTGGACCGTTGGGTAGGCTATCCTAGCTAATTTGACCATTCTGGACACGTTGGCGATGTTCATTTCATCGTCCGACAATGTTTGTTGATAGTTTCTCTGAGTTTAACCTTTCTAATAATTAATTAATAATTAATTCTTATAATGTTGTATTTCGAGATTAGTACAACGAAACTGAGCTCAGTCAATTCCAGTGATCTCACATCGCTGAAATTGATAAGATGGGCACGTGGATCACTGTAATAAGATTATCAACCTTACCATTGATATTCCTATCTCGATTTACGTGTCGTAAGTTTCGACGTACGAATAACGAAGTACACTTTATATTTTCAATAATTAGACTAGATTGACCCTGTTTGGCCAAGTTGATCAGTTGACCCAAAGTCAACTGTGAGTCAACGCTTGACCTAGTTTGACTAAATTATTGACCGGAGTTGACCTAGAGTTAATTTAACTTAGAAGAACCTAGAATAATATAGATTTTTTGTAGAAATTCATTAATATAACTTGAACACTTTGTAACCTGTGTTGCTTTAAATAGGACTCTGTGGCTTCAGTTGGACCCTCTATACTTATCAGCTCAGGACCACAGGCGAGTACATTCACTGATAGTTTTCATTGTCTTGATATCTACTATATCCGATTCAGTCGTAGTGTCTTACTTGATTCTCGACACGATAGTTCACGGACTAGTATTAACGGATTCTGGTCATGAGATGTCATTCCTGGATCTCTTGGGATATTGGTACTTGCTTGGTCTTGATTCTTGTACTTGTATTGACGCCGATTCCAAAAGAGGATTAGCTCCCCTCTTAGGGAATCCCGCGTCATGACGTGCCATGACCAGATCCATTTATACTATTCGGGGAAAAATGGGGGAATTATTGGGTGTATGTGATCAAAGCCCCATGTCCTTATTTTGCTAGCGTCACCCTCACTCCACGTAGGGTGCCGCAGATACCTCACCACCGGTTATCCAGGTTGGGCGGCATGTTTCTCCGTTGACGTTCACCGCGGATTGCCGTGCCAAGTGGATAACTTGGCCCTGCTACCCTTTTAGCCGATCACATATCACTCTAATAATTCAAAACACCTTTTACTTTATTTGTCATGTCTTACATTCCAGTTTCAGCTTTACTTACTGTACTTTCACCATGCTACGATTCACTCTCATATGCTCTATCTGTCTCTTATACTGTACCTTGGTTATGGGACTAGGTTCTGTTCGGAAGAAGGGTTACAACCCCGGTCCTTGTTTGGTTTAAGGATTGTAACTCGGCTTTCGAATGGTTCCCAAGTCGCCTTTACTCTTTGTCTTGTATTTCATTATTACTGTCTCTTATAGTATTTCTCAATTCACATGGAACTGCTGTTGGTGTTTGTACTTGCTCATTTTCCTGACAGGATACGTTGACAAATTTTACAGATAGCTCGGGATTGCCTGCTAGCCTAGAGGAGACCATTAGAGGTTGTTTAGTTAGCTTTTCTTAGTTGTCTGGAGATGTATTATTTTATGGATTACTGTATTTCAGTTTTGAGATGTATTCTGAGTTTGTATCTTAGACACTTAGATTTCTCTCTGTTGTACCTCTTTTGGATTTCATGTTTTATCTATCTTCCTTTATGCTCTACCCTAGATGTGATTGAGTATGTATCTGCTATGTCACCCCCATTCGGGGAGTATAAACTGTTAGTCTTATACTATTAGATGCATTGAGACCTAGGACAGCGTTCTACCGCCGACACTGCGGCGTAGGCTGGGCGTTGTTACGTTCTCGTGCCCTAATTCTAGGGTGCGGGTCGTGACAGGCCTTTGTGCCGAACGATGTTAAACTTGACTCGATCGAGAACGGATATACACTTTGAGTGTCTATCGATAGGAACGCTATCGAGTTAACGCTTAGGCGTACCCAAAAGATTGGCTTGGATTTTGAGGATTAGTGCGAATGACTTAGTACGTCGAGGCGACGTGAGCGATTACGCTAGAGATTCGTCAAACGAATCTGAAGGATACCTTAGCGCATGACGCAAACGTGATTGAGGACTAGATCGTATGGCTTGAATCCGAGTGGTGTATGTGATAGGCTCGGAGAAGAATAAAAATGAGTGTCGATGACTAGTCGAGTGGCTCGAACCCTGAGTGGTGTATGGACGTCATAGAAATTGTTCGAGCGAGACTAAAGGATTTACGGATAGAACGAGTATGTTGGCGAGGCGATACGATCGCACAAAGCCTTAGAACGTGTCACACTTAGTTGATTGTGACTTCAAAAGTCCCGAACGAGATGTCGTTGGACAACTTGTTAATGGACAACGCGAGTTAGAAAATGGTTCGGAATGATGAATGGAAATGAATATTCTTGATCGAGGAAACCTAGAGGATCGCGCATACGATTTCGGATTGATTCAAAGAAAGTGTGACTTGGGTTTAGAACAACGATCTTGAAATGAGCTTGAGGAAGAGCGACGGAACTTGATCTTGAATATTAAATGAAATTGTGGAATATCCAACTCGGACAACGACATCGTCGCACGACTCGAAATTGGTTGCAAAGGAAGATCGTCAGGTTACGCATATCGTCGATGGTATTGAGGCGTATCAAAGATCGATATGCGATAACTCGGGGGCACTCTGACTCGGCGAATGACGGCCGTGCAAATGTCATTGTTTCGTTGGATGCTATACTTGGGATGTTAAAAATGTGTCGAGGAAAAGATAGACTTGGCTCGAGGATTTTCTAGTTGAACGCATGATGGTCGGACTATCGAATAGAGATCTTGGCTTGGAGGAAATGGAATGTTTGGATTTGCTTCGTCGATAACCACAACGTTGACGTTCTTGTCTTATGCGAGCACAACTTCAGCCTCGCACATGCGCCACGCCGACTAGGGCTATCACTCCGCGTGAGCGCTGGTATGGTGATTCGTACAGCGGGAGTGATCGGCACTTGCATGGCGTGGCAATTCATATGTTATATTATCAATAAGAGGAAAATATATACATAAGAACAAAACATGTCTTATTAACAGAAGCCAAGAAATGGATCGGGCAGGGGTCCTATTTGTTTTGAAAATAGGACCCATCACGACCCGTTAATATAACATGACCTGCCTCGGTCCTCCCGGTCTGCTCCGTTTGAATTTTAAATTTTAGGAACCGGCTTGTTTGAATATTTTAATGTTTGAACCGGGTTGAAACTGCGATCTTGGAATAGTATGCCCAGTCATAACCTTAAGTATCACACTAACATAGTATTCAAGTATCAAAAACTATTAAGATGGAAGCTACTAGCTTAACTTCACTTATGGACAAGTTTGTTTTCATAAACTCTGAAGTATCAGACTAAATCTTAAGTATCAAAAACTCTTTAACATGACAACCATTGGCTTAATCTCACTGCTCGACAAGCTTAGTTTTCATGTATCAGTTAACAATTATCAGTCTGAAAATATTTTAATTACTCAAAGATGCAAAGATGAAGTTTTCAAGTATCATTTAACTCTGTGAAACATGCCAGTATTAAAATCGAACTTTTGGTCAATCTTGTCAAAATTGAACTCTATAGAAACATGCCTCTGGTTGTCATCTTAATTAAGATTAAAATAGTAGGAAGAAATGAGGTCACTGCTCAAAGTACATTGGATGTAATGATACACTTTTCAAGATGCAAAGCATCCTCTAGTTGTCTTTCTTAATTAACTATTCAAAGATTCAAAGACTCAAAGATGCAAAGATGCAGTTAAATTTACACACTCGATTTATTTATTTCAAAAAACTAGATTTTTTAAAAGAAAAGGCAAATAATTATTTGACAAGATTTATTCATTCTTGTATTCAATTAATTCAACATAACGAGAAGTCTAGAATGAACAAAGTAATTCTGCAATAGATGATAAGTAGTTTAATTGTTATTTGTTTTTAATAAGTAGATGTCCTAGTCTACTGAGACTTTGTTAGTGTTTACCTAGTAGATCTATTGGGAGTTTGCTAGTGTTCACCAAGTCTGTAGGAAATCCAAGGAACATAGGACGCGTTAGTCATGATATATTCATTCCTATTTTTGTGCTTAGTTGGTTTTGTACGCTCTATTTATATTGAGCCTTTCAATCAATGAATAGTACAATTTAGTTCCAATACTTCTCTTGCTCTCATAATCTAAGTTCTTTAGTTTCTTTAATAATCTAGTATTAGAGTTCCATTGGGCCTTAGTTGAAAAAAAGCAACAACTTTGGTGACTTACAACAGCAAGGATTATGGAAACAAAGAGAAAATTAAGTGCAGCCTTCAATACCTCGTTTCGATGGTCATTACGACCATTGTAGTATGTTAATGGAGTTATGTTAGTATCAGTAATGTGAGTTAGGGTATTGCTTGCATCAATTGGGTTATGGGGCAAGAGTGAGAGAGGCCTTGATTAGGTTGCATAGGCTTTACCTTGTTTGCATTTACCTGCTGGCTTGGGCTTTGCATATGCAAATGCAAGCAGCAGCAACAATACAGCATCATATAGCTGCTGCAATGCATTAGTGTGATTGTGTAAGAGCATATGTATTAGCTAGGATTTGTTAGTTAGAATTAGGATTTGATTTCAGTTATCTTCTTAGAATTTAGGATCTGTTATATAACTTCAGTTGGTGTCATATAACTTCAGTTAGAAATTAGGATATGTTAATTAGTTCAAGAGGATTTGGTAGAATATTAGATTTGACCATAGGCTTGAGTGTGAGTGAGTGTTTTAACCAAGTATCATTATGGATAGTGTCATTTAGAGTATCATATAGATGTGTTTTGAGTATTAGCCTTTAGAAAGAGATCAGTTTAGAAGTGATTAGTGAGTGATGGGTAAGGATATCCAAGTAATGTATCTTAGTGTATTAGTTGATATATAGGTGTGTGTTTATATAGATATAAGTATCTATAACTAATGTAACTTGAATGTGTCTATATTATACAAATATCAAATGTTGGTGGTAATGAATAGGGATAAAGGAAATTGGTTTCGGACATATGGGCATAGGTAGATAGTAAGTGGGTATTGGATAAGGGATAGCTAAGGTATTGATGTCCCAAGGTAGTGAGCCAAGGTACATTGATACCAAGGCATATAGGTGTGGTTATCCTATAATACTTAGTGATTAGTATAGTATCTTAGGATCTAAGATTACAGCTAGCTTCTAAGATACTTTGATTGATAGCTAAGATATTTTGATAGTTAAGTGTAAACCATTTAGTGAGTGATAGAAAGGATAATCATGATTTTATGATTTGATTTAGGGTTAGCCTAACCTAGATTGATTAGAAGTTGACCAAGGTTGACTGTGGAGTTGACTTTGACCTATATTGACCTAGAATCATATAGATTGTATTACAAACTTCAATTATTACATGTCGAACACATTATAACCTATTTTGCTCTAAATAGGACTCTGTGACCCCAGTTTGGACATCTATACATATCAGTTGCTCAGTTTATCAGGCGAGTACATTCTCTGATAGATTTTATATTTGATATATCCTGTGATGCATGTTATACTAGTGTTCTATCTTGATTTCTGATACGATGGAATCACGGATTGATATTTTATAGATTCCTTGACTGGAGATATGTGGTTTCATACCTACTAGCTTACTAGACTAATGTATCTATTTTGACAAATGAAATGCATGTCGAAAAACCTGGATACAAGTATACTAGCCGGGCGAGGAAATACCTAAAAGATATGTGAACAAACCCATTCTATCCCATGGTCTTACTGGAATAATAGCGGCCACTCGCGGATGTGTATGGTTTGTCGGATATCACTCCCTAGACGTTCACATGTCAACTTGGTATTTCAAGTCACTGGTCTTAACACTGATTCTCTGGATTGTCGATTATATATCTTGCATGACAGGTTTACCCTTTTTTTACATATCTGTCTATTTTTCATATTACCCATGTTTCCTATATACATCTATTGTTCAATATTCACTTGTCTTTTCCTTGTGCATTGTCTCTATAACCTGATCATCAAGTCTTTCGTTATTATTACATTCTCAAAGCGTTTGTCAATTATCTTGAACTGTTAGAGGAGATGTGCTCGTTCCATCCTGACTGGATATGTTGACAAAATTTTACAAATGCGATAGATAACTGTCCTACCTTCTACGAAGCATATGAGGGTGGCAGGCAGGAGTTTGAGGAGGATCCTACTCAGTAGATATTGCCCTAGTTTTAGTTTAGAACTATTAATTTTCATGTTGTATCAGATTGTTCCGATTGCTATTTGAGACTTATTTATATTCAGGACATGTACTTATTTGTGATGGACACCTAAACTTGTGTGATGTGATAACTCTACTATTTATTCAGTTTCTTCCTTTTATCTGATTCCATATCATGCTCTATCTTCCTTAGACTTGTGATTGAGATTATATAGTTAAGATGTCATATTATACCTCCGTGCGGAGATGACAAGTTATATGATTCATATTGTTAGTTGATAGATATTTTAGACGACCTATGCAATATTCTACCACCGACACTGCGGCATAGGCTGGATGTACCCACGTTCTCGTGCCCCTAAACAGGGTGTGAATCATGACAAAAAATCATGGAAATAGAGTGACGATGGGTGATTGCAGCAACAAATTATATTATCCCTTGAATAAGAAGTTCACCCGCCACAACAACCTAAATTTGCTTCTATTGTATCAAGTCAAGCTCAGATATCAAATCTCCGTACTCCTCAATCAAGAAACAAACCAACATGGATGATGGATTATGTAAGGGGAGATGAACTTTCTGATGATAATGTGCTGGTTAATTTAGTACTATTTATAGACTGTGACCCTTTAACACTTGATGATGTAGTCAAAGATAGGAAATGGCAGATTACCATGGATAATGAGATAAAGGCAATAGAGAAAAATGACAGTGGGGAGTTCGTTGATCTTTCAAGAGGACAGAGGACTATTGGAATTAAATGGGTGTATAAAAAAACATGATAAGCAAGGTGACTGGACAAGTACAAAGCTCTCTTAGTTGCAAAAGGCAAAAAAAATAAATTTGGCATGGACTACAAAGATGTCTTTGCTGCAGGGGTCAGTACCATCAGATTGGTTCTTTTAGTGGCAGCACAAAATTTGTGGCAAAATTTTCAACTAAATATGATGTATGCCTTCTTAAATATTAAATAGGAAGATCAGGTATATAGAACAACCTCCAGGCAATGTGTAGCAAGGTAGTGAAGAAAAAGGTATATAAATTGAAAAAAAAAACTTTATATCGACTGAACAAGCACTACTTGCTTGGTATAGTAGAATTGATGCTTATTTTTGTTAGTGCAATGATTGTATCATATTTTTTGAATATGGCTAATCAATTAAATTTAACATTACAATATCGCTAATAGTCATGAAATAACTATATTGTTAGCATTGTCCTAATGTGCATACCTGCTACTATATATATTGTTGTGTTAGTCTAACATGTTTTGCAGACGAGCAGTGAGCAAGATCAAATGTGGACATATGCAATGAAAAATTCATGATGGGCCAATGTTAGAGTTAGGAAAATACTTCCCGAAAGGTATATAAATTTTCAGATCTCTTTATCTTTGGACAACTGTTGTCAAGGAAAAAATGCATCATCAATATACTCTTGGTCTTTATATTTTATTATATATATTATCTTTCTTTTATAGGACCAAAATGTACATTGGATCGTGTTGGCACTAGAAAACTCAAACCTCAGCCTAAACCATATTTCTAGTCTACAAAATGAACCTGGCCTAAATCCAAACCATTCTGGAAAAGAGGTGACCGAACTCGGAGCCAGTTCTGTCCGAACTCCGACCAAACTCGGTCAGGGTAAAACCAGATTTCCTAGTCAGCCTCCTCTGCCTGAAGACCAGGCACTAAGTTTCAAATTTATGAACGTTAGGGGACCGAACTATGCCTGAACTCGGTCCCTAATAGACCTATAAATAGGCATTGAATTCCCTATTGTTTATTACCAATTCATTCATTCTTCACTTGCTTATCTAGCTGAGCTATAAACCTTCTCTATTCCCAAGATCAACTCCCAGCATTCTAATGCCAACATTGTTCTAATTTTAGAAGTGTGATCGAGTTGTAAAGCTTGAATTCCCAAATTTTGGTCTTTACACTTGTGATCGTGAAGTCGCAATTCCTTCGTATTAAAGCTCGTGGTTGTGTCAAATCCCTATTTTGAAATTAGGTATAAGACTGTATTTATATATTTGGATGATTTTAAATTTTGTATATCTTCAAATATTATTATTTTGGATCTTGACTATTGAGCCCTGATTTTTATTTTGTTCTTGTTATTAGTGTTGTTACAATTATTATTATTATTATTCTTAATTCAAATCCTACAACTACCCCCCCCGAAATGCCTAGACCTAATCCTAACCCTCACACTCTCTCAACTCACAATCGCCACCCCCTCATCTCTCTCAACCTCCTCTCCCTTTCACTTCTCACTCTCCTGATCTGGAGACCAGCTCTCCTTCCCCCTCGAGTTCATCTCTCCCTCTCCTATGTCTCTCTTCAAAAACATATTCCTAGTCTACAAAATGAAACTGGCCTAAATGCAAACCATTCTAGAAAAGAGGTGACCGAACTCGGAGCGAGTTCTGTCCGAACTCCGCCCAAACTTGGTCAGGGTAAAACCAGATTTCCTGGTCAGCCTCCTCTTCCTGAAGACCAGGAACTAGCTTTCAAATTTATGAAAGTTAGGGAGACCGAACTATGCCTGAACTTGGTCCCTAATAAACCTATAAATAGGCATTGAATTCTCTATTGTTTATTACCAATTCATTCATTCTTCACTTGCCTATCTAGCTGAGCTATAGACCTTCTCTATTCCCAAGATCAACTCCCAGCCTTCTAATATCAACGTGGTTCAAATTTTAGAAGTCTGATCGAGTTGTAAAGCTTGAATTCCCAAATTTTGGTCTTTACACTTGTGATTGTGAAGTCGCAATTCCTTCGTATTAAAGCTCGTGGTTGTGTCAAATCCCTACTTTAAAAATAGGTATATGACTGTATATATATATTTGGATGATTTTAAATTTCATATATCTTCCTATATTATTATTTTGGATCTTGACATGTCTTGACTATTGAGCCCTGATTTTTCTTTTGTTCTTGTTATTATTGTTGTTACAATTATTATTATAATTATTTTTATTCAAATCCTACAACTACCTCCCCCCCCTAAATGCCTAACCCTAACCCTAACCCTCACACTCTCCCAACTTACAGCCGGCACCCCCTCATCTATCTTAACCTCCTCTTCATCTCTCTCTTCTCACTCTCCTGCTATAGAGAGCACCCCCCTCCCCTTCGAGTTCATCTCTCCCTCTCCCATGTCTCTCTTCAGAAACATATTCCTAGTCTACAAAATGAACCTGGCCTAAATCCAAACCATTCTGGAAATGAGGTGACCGAATTCGGAGCGAGTTCTGTCCAAACTCCTCCCAATCTCGGTCAGGGTAAAACCAGATTTCCTGGTCAGTCTCCTTTGCCTGAAGACCAGGCACTAACTTTCAAATTTATGAACATTAGGGGGACAAAACTATGTCTGAACTCGGTCCCTAATAGACCTATAAATAGGCATTGAATTCCCTATTATTTATTACCAATTCATTCATTCTTCACTTGCTTATCTAGCTGAGCTATAAAACTTCTTTATTCCCAAGATCAACTCCCAGCATTCTAATGCCAACGTTGTTCTTATTTTAGAAGTCTGATCGAGTTGTAAAGCTTGAATTCCCAAATTTTGGTCTTTACACTTGTGATTGTGAAGTCGCAATTCCGTCGTATTAAAGCTCGTGGTTGTGTCAAATCCCTATTTTAAAAATAGGTATATGACTGTATTTATATATTTGGATGATTTTAAATTTTTTATATCTTCAAATATTATTATTTTGGATCTTTACATGTGTAGTGTCCCGTCCCTACATCGTGCACCGTACTCCGTCCACGAGGTGCACGAGAAAGGAACACTATCGCTATCGATTCGGTCAGGACCGATAGATCGGGATCGATCGAGTCGATCGAACGGAAACGGTTGAATTAAGATCCATTCCCCGTTATGGAACAGCTTCTTCGGAACCAAGTCCCATATTCAGCGGGTTGCGTCTCAAGGATTGACTCTGCGGCTGAGTCGGAAGAGACTTCCCGTTGCTCTGCTTTTCACGCAGCTTGCATTGGTTTTGGCTTTGTTTTCTGGATGCGTTTTCGTGAATGTTTTCAATGGTTTACATGGCTTGTATTTCGAACTCGCATTTCCTATCGAACTTCTTGAATAATACAGTGTTCTAATCGGTTGCTTGTGCGATTTCAGGTAATCGCGTAGGCGACGTCTAGCGCGACCGACAAGTTCTCTCACCTGAAGTACGCTCAAGGTGAGTGGCTGACCCATCTCTTCTCGACCCCTTCTTAGGTAAATCGATAGTGTTGTTGCGAATGAAAGGATGAATGCAAGGGCACGAACACGGTAAAATGATTGAGTTTTCAAAGAAAATGTAGGCGATGTCTTAATAACTAAAAGAAAAATAGTCTTTGCACGGTCATGGACAACTTGTCAATAAGGTAAAGTTTTCCCGCACGGCAACCCGGGGCCACGTAACCGTTGCGGTCAAGGTCAAGAAAGGAAACAAATATAAAGCAGTGCTGGGCACGAGTTAGGCGGAGGCTTGCAGCGGGGCTCGCTACTCGCGCTGAAAGGTGTCCCGTCTAACAAAAGCAAAAAGGAGTCCATGATGGCTCTGGGAGCCAGTAACCAACCACACAAAATGATGCACTTGATATGAAAATGATAAAAATTGACAGGAAAGAACATGGTAAGTATCATAAGGCACGGCGCGGTCCGCCGTGGGTAAGTTCCAACGTAATTTACATTATGCTTGTCATATGCTTGTTTGAAATTCATTAGGATGGTTAGAAATATTCACAAGCTAAGTCATATAAACTCTTCAACCAAATGAGAGCGTGGAACTTAAATAGCCACGCACCAGTATAAAGTGTAATGTACTGATCCTTGCTCTCTATGCAGGTACCCCGAACTACGAACGTGTGCCACTTGAAACTCAAGGCGAAGTAAAACCTTTGGAAGCCTCGTCCGCGTGTGAAGGCTTGTGTTCTGAAATTCCTTTGAAGACTCCACACTCAGCACAAATAAGACAAATGGCGACTCGACTTCCTTCGATTGCAGGTAGAATGTGTAATGGTTTTTGCTTGTAAAAAGGAATGTAATGTATGGAACGACTATCTCATCGGCGTTCATTTTGTAAGTCGAGTCATGTTGTAGCCCGCACGACAATGATTGTAATAGAGTCAATGTAAATGAAGTTTTATTATCAACGAAAAGTCTACTTCTATTTCAAATGTGACAATTAATTTCTCTGCGTACTCTAACTTGATGTTGTATTTCGGATAACCTTACGACTATGCCTTATGCGAACGCAACTTAGGTTCGCACGACATCACGCCCGGGGGACGACTATCGATTCTGAGGAATCGGGGCGTGACAATATGTCTTGACTATTGAGCCCTGATTTTCATTTTGTTCTTGTTATTATTGTTGTTACAATTATTATTATTATTTTTAATTCAAATCCTATAACTACCCCCCTCCCCCGAAATGCCTAGACCTAATCCTAACCGTCACATTCGCTCAACTCACAGCCGCCACCCCCCTCATCTCTCTCAACCTCCTCACCCTCTCACTCTTCTCACTCTCATGCTCTGGAGACCAGCACCCCTTCCCCCTCGAGTTCATCTCTCCATCTCCCATGTCTCTCTTCAAAAATATATTCCTAGTCTAAAAAATGAACTTGGCCTAAATCAATCCATTCTGGAAAAGAGGTGACCGAACTCGGAGCGAATTCTGTCCGAACTCTGCCCAAACTCGGTCAGGGTAAAACCAGATTTCCTGGTCAGCCTCCTCTTCCTGAAGACCAGGAACTAGTTTTCAAATTTATGAACGTTAGGTAGACCGAACTACGCCTGAACTCGGTCCCTAATAAACCTATAAATAGGCATTGAATTTCCTATTGTTTATTACCAATTCATTCATTCTTTACTTGCCTATCTAGCTGAGCTATAAACCTTCTCTATTCCCAAGATCAACTCCCAGCCTTCTAATGCAAACGTGGTTCCAATTTTAGAAGTCTGATCGAGTTGTAAAGCTTGAATTCCCAAATTTTGGTCTTTACACTTGTGATTGTGAAGTCGCAATTCTTTCGTATTAAAGCTTGTGGTTGTGTCAAATAGAATAGGTATATGTATGTATTTATATATTTGCATGATTTTAAATTTCGTATATCTTCCTATATTATTATTTTGGATCTTGACATGTCTTGACTATTGAGCCATGATTTTTCTTTTATTCTTGTTATTATTGTTGTTACAATTATTATTATAATTACCTTTTAATTCAAATCCGACAACTACCCCCCCCCCCCAAATGCCTAGCCCTAACCCTATCCCTCACACTCTCTCAACTCACAACCGCCACCCCCCTCATCTCTTTTAACCTCCTCTTCCTCTCTCTCTCTCTTCTCACTCTCCTTCTATGGAGAGCAGCACCCCCTCCCCTTCGAGTTCATCTATCCCTCTCCCATGTCTCTCTTTAGAAACATATTCCTAGTCTACAAAATGAACCTGGCCTAAATCCAAGCCATTCTGGAAAAGTGGTGACCGAACTCGGAGCGAGTTCTGTCCGAACTCCGCCCAAGCTCGGTTAGTGTAAAACCAGATTTCCTGGTCAGCCTCCTCTTCCTGAAGACCAGGCACTAACTTTCAATTTTATGAACGTTAGGGAGACCGAACTCTGCCTGAACTCGGTCCCTAATAAACCTACAAATAGGCATTGAATTCCCTATTATTTATTACCAATTCATTCATTCTTCACTTGCCTATCTAGCTGAGCTATAAACCTTCTCTATTTCCAAGATCAACTCCCAGCATTCTAATGCCAACGTGATTCCAAATTTAGAAGTCTGATCGAGTTGTAAATCTTGAATTCCCAAATTTTTGTCTTTATACTTGTGATTGTGAAGTCGCAATTACTTCGCATTAAAGCTCGTGGCTGTGTCAAATCTCTATTTTGAAAATAGGTATATGACTGTATTGGATGATTTTAAATTTCGTATATCTTCAAATATTATTATTTTGGATCTTGACATGTCTTGACTATTTAGCCCTAATTTTCATTTTGTTCTTGTTATTATTGTTTTTACAATTATTATTATTATTATTATTATTATTATTATTATTATTATTATTATTATTAATATTTTTTAATTTAAATCCTACAACTACCCCTCCAAATGCCTAACCCTAACCCTCACACTCTCTCAACTCACAGCCGGCACCCCTAATCTCTCTCAACCTCCTCTCCCTCTCTCTCTTCTCACTCTCTTGCTTTGGAGAGCAGTACCCCCTCCCTCCGAGTTCATCTCTTCCTCTCCATGTCTCTTTTTACCTCTATCTCACGCTCACTGTCTCTCTCTCTCTTGGTCAACTAGCTCTCTTCCTCCCACACTCGATCTCTACCCCTCTTGCTCACTCCCCCTTATCTCCGACCGCCACCCACCCATGGCCGGCACCACCTGCACCATCTTTATCGTCGTCGTTGCCTCTATCCGTCTCTCCTCCAGCCGCGACCACCTCCATAATCTCCCTGTCTTCTCTGGTCTGCTCCGACGACCACGACCACCATGGCCGTCTCCACTCCCCCTTCAGCCAACACCGCCGCTGCCATCCTTCCTCTGTCAGAGCCTGACCTGACCTAGCCGGGGATTTCTCGATAGCTCCTCCGTCCCCCTCATTTCCTCTTCTTTCCGACGGTTGGCAAGGAACTGGGGATTCCCAGGACCCTCCCTTTGGTGTGCGTACTGATCGATAGAAAGTTAAACAGATCTAATACGTGTTCTAACCCTTCATAGGTGGAAACTAGGGTTCACGAATTATCCCTGCGGTAGAAAGGAGACAAGTAATTTCTGGCAATCTCGAGCGGACGACCCCAAGATCTATTGCACGTATTCCTTCCTCGAGTTGGACGTCATGTGGGCGACGATCTCCCAAACTTTTTTTCTCCTTGGCAACCCTCTCTTTCTCTCCTTACGTGAATCACGAATTTAGAAAAAGTTTCAGATTTTTGATCAGTAATCTGGCGGCCAGAGAATAGAGGATATATATAGGCTACGGCAGGGACCATGAGAAAAAATTAGGGTTAGGCCTCCTAACAGATCTGGATATCCCGTGTTCAGCACGAACACACAATCCAGGCCCATTAACAATAGCTCGGGCCACTAATGAGCTATTGTTGCACTACCTCCCTAATCCCAAATTATGTTTGTGGGCTCCTTTTATTATATGCTCATTTGGCTCCCCATGTTAAGATATCGTATGTCCGTCGATCAAATTAAGTTACTGACAACTATATTGATTTGACATCTTTTATCCTTATGTAGTACAACTCAACTTTATTTGTCATGTCGGATATAATCACCTGCAGGGTTTACATGACAATCCTTATGAGCTCCTTAAGGGGACATCATCAACCCGATGAATCGGGACATAGATTCTATTTATAATAACAGCCCATCATACATACAATGTTATTACCCAATTCATAGAGGTTGTTGATCCATAATGAATCTTACTCTTTTACGAGTCAAAGTAATGCACACTGCATATACATGTCCGTTATTATATCCGGATTAAGAGCACAAGCATCCACAATAACAGAGGTATTTGTTCTCTTATGTAGTCAGTACAAAGAGAACAACCTCAAGTGGTCATGTTCAACACACACAAAGTGTACTAGTGTAAACCTATAGTCAAGATAGACTAATACCAGATTACACTACAACATTTCCAATAAATTGTCCAAGTCCATCTAGGTTGTGAACTATTTATATACTCCATAGGAAACTGATAATATGATCTTCTGTGTGACACCACACACCATATTATCTACAATATAGAATATCAGACATTTGCATTAACACTTGCAACAAATACAATATGCAAATATTTGCCCATATGATTCTCATTCAAAATTTAAGGAAATAAGGTTACTATAAAAGTGATGCTTTTAGTATATAATTCTAACAGTGCCACTATCGTGCCTCCGCCGCCAGCCTCGAGCGGCGGGACGCCCTTGGGCCCCGTGCTTCTCGGGCAGGGTGCAGCCTCGAGCTCCGTGCCGACGCGTGATTTGGTGTACGTGCACCCTCGAACGGTATGTTGTCTTGTGCAGTGTGCTGCCTCGAGCAGCAAACCCTCGATCAATGTATCAACTTGATCCTCTAGACGCCTGCACCTTGATTTGTGTATTATCTTATTTTTTGTGCCACCTAGATCTACGTACTGTCTTCGGCGGCGGGATGCCTCGAGCCTCGTGTTGCCCTGGGCACCGTGCCATCCAAGTTTGCATACTGCCTCATTTTTTATGTCTCGACCTTTATACCTATCTCGTAATTCATGTCGCTCTGATTTGCATGTGCGCATCAATTTGCATGCCATATTGATTTGCATGCCACCTTGGAATCTCTGTCGCATCGAATTGCATACATGTCTCGATTTACGTATCGTATTGATTCGTGCGCTATCCCAAAATTCATGATCCTTCGATCTGCATGTACATCTTGATTTATATGTATGTTATGTTCCCACTCGCTTTGATATTTGTGCCATCTCGATTTTCGTACGTGTCTTGATATATATGCGCATCTCGATTTATATGTCTGTATCGATTCGTATGTCTCGGTTTTCGTACCGTATTTCTGTACTACTAGCGGGCCCACACGATATATCTTTCTTCCATCCTTGTGCTTCATGTTACTATTTTATTATTTTTGATGCAATTCAATATCAATTATACATTGATAGAAAGATTACACCGAAATAGATGGCAAGCGGGCAACAAGCTGGGCCGCCAGCCCTTTTTGGATGGCAAAACAAATTCTCCTAAATACTACATCCATAGACCTATGAGACATGACATTACTATGCATAACTTTTTGAACTCTCTTAAGAAGCTCCACAGCTTCTGGTGCTAGAAAAACAAACGTGTCAAATACGAATAGGATAAAAATGTGTTGATTGTCGGTGTACGCTTTCTCGTGTTTGGACACTTTGGCTGAGGCCGCTTTGAGAGCAGCTTGTCCCACAGTGAAGCCTCCGCTCCCCAAGCCCATTAGTGGGGAAACTCCTGTTAGGTCCACACATGCATGTTTTCTCCTATCCATATGTAAACTAGAACATCTACCGGTCTGGGTGTCGATCCTCCACCTGCGGATCAGACAAAAAGTTTACAGGTGCCTCTTTTTTGTAGAAATCCCTCCAAGCCTAAGTACATCAAAAAAAATTCCTGACAAGATCATGCACGTATTTGAAACCTGGAAGCTCCTTATAATGAACTGCATGCTCTCCGAAGGTGTCCAAACACGCATTACAGCACACTGAACATGGCTCGTCTATTAGAAATAGAGGAATCATAAGGCACTACCTAAGGATAGTGCGGTACCCTACTAGTGACATGTGTTGACCTAACCCATCAATTGGGATAGCTAAGAGAAAATCATGAGCATGAGCTGCTTGTAAACATCCAAAAACTGATTTCTGCCTAGCGGTCATATCGAACTTGACTTCCATATCATGAACAAGTTTACTAAAAAGGGTACTCGCCAAAGCTTGTTGGGCTTTAGGGGGGACTGTGTCCTTAATAGTAATGCTACTAGGATCGAAAGCAAGAATCGTAACACGAAGACAATCCACGGCAGTCTCGAAATCAGAGTCCATACGATGTATCCTACTGTCTCGCAAGATATAATATTGCAGCAACCAAGATTGGGACCAGAAGGCCACAAAAGCATATAATAAAGCCTCTATTGCCGAGTACCGCCAGAGGCCACCGACCCAAATAGGTAAAAAAGCCAGGCGCCATTGAAAATCTCCAAAGAACTGGCCTCCGCAAACCACAATGTCCTCAATCGAACCTCGCAACCCTTGGTTGAAACAAGATGCTGCCTCCTTTATATATTTGGGTTGGCATGTCCTTAGGCCAAAAAAAGTTTTATAATACCCATGTAAGAGCGGAGTAAGAGAAGCTCACTCTGAGGATTACTCAACTGTAGGAGAAGATGAGAGAAGCTCACTTTGAGGATTACTCAACTGTATGAGAAGATGCATCAACTCAACAGCCTTAGTAGCTCTTTTTATTAACAATCCCTCGATGAATCTACTATCTCTTCTAACAGCCCCTCCAAGCAACTTCACACCTAATGACGGCCTCGCAATGTCCACAGGGAATAACCCCTCTCGAATCTTCCTGCCGTCATACGAAGGCCAAAAGATCTCAGTTTTGTGGATGTTCAATTCAAGACCCCTTCCTGGGCCGGTCTCACAAATGATGCCAAGCGCTTTGGCCACCTCCTCTAAATCCCCAATGACAGTCCCATCATCAAGATACCATATATGGAGAAAAAGCTTGTAGTTGTCCCTGATTTTATATACTAGTGGATACAACACAAGAGAAAAAAGAAGTGGCCCCAGAGGGTCGCCTTGTTGTACTCTAGTGGCTGACAAGATATGTCCATCTCCAAGGTACAAACTTGCTGCTTGACCATACAAAAACTCGAACCCACAAAGAAATAGATGGGCACCTCGCCCTCACCTCATGAAGTAGTGACGCCTTGTCTACTAGATTGAAAGCATTTGAGGAATCTACTGTAAGCATGGCTAGAGATCCATCTTCATGTCGCGCACTCAACATCTTGTTGATACTATGCAAAATTGCCTCCGTACCACCAGATACGCCTACCCCAAACTGAAAATAATTAAGATAATTAGCCATTTCTTTACCCGCTCCTTTCATGGCAATCTTGGACACCAAATGCCTCTATATAGTCCCTACTGCGATAGGATGTATTCTATTATCGGGCTTTAGCAACGGCGTAAGAGGTTCCAAAGCTATGAACTCAGCGAAACTCAATGGACACCTCCCTCCTAGCCATAAGTTAACCACCGGAGTGATTGTATGTAAAAGATCTGTGGCCACAACAGACCCCTCGCCACACAGTACATCCAAGATATGTTGTGCCCTCAAGCCGTCTCTACCACACGAAGTCCTTTTAGGAAATGATTTAACACACCCGAGAAAGTGTCAACCTCTACCACGAGGGGAGCTTCAGAAAATACGGTACTCAGTTTGGAAGGAGGTGGCTTGTATGGGAGTTTAGCCTCCAACGCCTTTATGGTATCTTCATTATAAGGAGCCACTCCAGAGGAGCACAACACCTTCACAGTCGTTGTGAAGTACCCATCTGCAACCTTGTGAAGGCACTGTCTGATGTTTGTGTTCGTCTTATTTTCCTCCACCTCGATCGTTGTCATCTTCCTTGTGACCAAAATCCCTACGTCTGGAGCTATCTAGCACACTGCCAACTAACTTGGAGATACCATCTGCTTCTTCCCATATGGCCAACGCTATCGAAATATGATTTTGTTGAAATGAATTTCTTTTCCCAGACCTGCTATCCCGTCTATTCTTAGGTCTGAACACCTGCAACATACAACGATAAAGGAGTAACAACCTGACCTAAGATGCCACAGAGGCCGGCTCAGTAATGACTCTATGGAGAGCAGCTTTCAGCCCCTGGGAGAAAGTAAGACAACAATTAAGAGGGATGCTCTTCACAGTGGTGATAGGTGCCTTGAAGACTCTGTCAAGAAGCTCCGCATCTAAAACCATCCCCTCCTTTATACTGACTGACCCAGTGCACTTCGTAGACGGCTTCAAAATGCCTAAAATATGACTCCCACCCTACCCTGCCTCTTTAGTAACTCGGACAAGACCATCAGAGTGATGGCAGGCTTGACTCTTTGCATGTATACTCATACATCTCCCACAAATCCAGTGTGCAAGTGATGAGAACGTAAATGTTATATTTTTATACCTTAATTTTCACCATTTTATGCTCATTTTGTGACTAAAGGTACTCATTATATTTATATTTTGCTTTAGGATGCAATTGGAGACACTATGTGTAAAGTGGAGCTAAATTGCAATTATGGACAGTTTTGACACCTTTTACCAAAATGAGCATAACTTTCTCATCCGAAAAGCAATTAAGGTTATTCAAAAAGATTTGGAAAGCTAAGACACAGGACTACAACTTTTATATTTTATGTTTTCACAAATCAAGCTGCATCATTACGAAATCAGACTTGAACTTGGGTCAAAGATGTTGTGAACAAAAATAGGAAACAAAATAACCATTTTCCTACTTGTTCTATGACTTAGTCGATTTGGTTTGAGAAGTTGTAAGTATTAGATGATATATGGGAAGATATTGTGGGCTTGAAACAACTAATTTATGGTGTATAAAAGGGGGTAGAAATCATGAGAAGAAAACATACAACACAACTCTTCTCTTCTTCTCCAACTTTTTTTTTGAAGTTTTGATGAACATGTTCGGCTAAAGTCTTGTTGGTCGAAGTGTACGGAAGCCTTGGAATCAATAAAAACTTGTGAGATCTAATTTGTGTTTATATGTTTGATTTGTACTTTGAGTATCAAATGTTTTCTTATGCACATTTTATGATTATCTTGTTTAATTACTAGGATGCATACTAGTTTATTATTCTTGATAATCTACTGCTAAATTAGATATGGAATCCGGAATTGTTTGATTCCTCTAATTTGTGAAACAACCAAGATTTAATAAATTACTGCTTTGTATTATTAAACCTTAGGAAGAAACCATTCGAGTAAATTAAATGCAAACGCTTGTGCTTGTGTTGTTTTGTTTTATCGATCTCATTGAGTTTAATACGCTACTAAATTAAACCTTTAGCGCTTGTCTGGGGTTGACGATGAATATTCATAATACATATCAATATATGTTTGCAACTATGATCAGTTTCAAGATTCCAATGGTAGACGTAGACTTAGACCAACGTGTGTTATTTTGATTTATTTTCATATTCTACTTGCTCTCTTTTTTTTATTGACTTTCATTTTATTCATCCTCCCATCATTGTTCATATAGCATAAAATTATACTAATTACTCTCTGTGGGATCGATCCTTACTCTCACTTCTATATATAATCTTAAGAGCAAAGGTTTTATTTTTGGGTGCCTACGACAGCACACCAAATTTTGACACCATTGCCGGGGAGTAATTTTAGTTAATTTTTGTGATCTTTATTTCGTTCTTGTAATGAAATATTTTTTTTATTAGCCAAAAAAAATGTTAACAGGACATGGCGACGAATTCTCAACAATTTGCCACTTGTTTAGATCTTCCATTTAGGCATGCTAATGAGATAAATATTTATTCTCTTGAACAACAAATTGCTAGTTTAACTTCTCTTGTTCATCAAATGGTTGTAGGTGGTAACATGCAAACAACAATGGCTTATGAGATTTGTTTAATAGCAGGGCATCCAACTGATATGTGCCCAATACTTGAAGACGAGCCCAGTGTAACTCAAAATTGCCCAAGTTACCTACAGTGCAAGCAACCATACCATCGTGAACAACAATTGGACCGAACTTCTAATTCTGCTATGTCTTTAAAGGATATTGTTATGTCTCTTTCCACTAATACTTTTCAATTTCAACAGGAGACGAGGGCCAGCATCCAAAGTCTGAATAATCAAATGAGCCAAATGGCTACAATAATTAATAAACTGGAGGCACAAAGTTTGAAAAAATTATCATCTCAAACAATAATAAATCCAAAAGAAAATATAGGTACAATTGTTTTGAGAAATGACGAAGAGGTTGACAACCTAGTAAAGAAAGCGCCTACATCATCAAAACAAGAAGAAGAGATCAACAGCGTTGCAGACACGAACATTCCTAATGACAACGTAGTACCAAATGGACAAAAAGTTTTTGAACTTGATGGCAAAGATGGATTGGAAGTTGCCATCAGTGAGCATGTTGAGAAAGGGAATGAAGAGTTATCTTTGAGTTCTAATTTGCAGGAAACTGTATCAGCATCGAATAAATTTCTAAAAATGCAACAGTCATGTAACTTTTCTTATATGGCATTATCAAATTCTAACAACTGGCATTTACCATCTATTTTGCAGACCTCTATCCAAGATGAGAAACACTTTCATAGTTATGTCAAGTGTGCATAAAGTCGAGCCAACGACGTATTAAACAAAGGTGCTGCTTGGGAGGCAACCCAATGGAAGTTTGTTTTTATTCTTGCATTTCTATTTTTGTTTTTTTTCCTTTTATTTACATTTAGGCTTACATTAGGGACAATGTCAGTTTTAGTGTGGGGGAGGATTTAAATTATTGTAAGCAATTTTAGTTTTTTCGATTTAAAAAATGAGTTTTAGTGTTATTTTTTTTGTTTAAAAATAAAAGTTTTGTTCTTTTTTTTGGTTTTCAATAATTTTTTGTTGTGTATGTCATGAGCAAGATTCAACTAAGTTTGAAAAATTCATAACATGATTGAATAAGTACTCTTTTCAACTTAGAATTAATTAGTCATGTTATTTTTCTTAATGATGGTAGTGACTAAATTTGGTAGACAAAAGCCGGTGAGACATTGAGCCTTTATACTGACACATCAGTCCCACTATTTTTGATGAGAGATATTCTTCCATGGACTTGTTTCTCTAGAACTAGCTTAGATTCTCTTCGAGGTCACATCGGCACATGCATACATGAATATGGTTAAGGCCATCTTTGTTATACACTACATAAGCCAAATAGCCTACCCTGAAATTACTTTTCCTTTGGTTGAACCCCTTTGAGCCTTATTGCTTCTATTTTTGTGAACCCATATTACAAGCTTTAACCTGAAAAAAAATCCTTACCCAGGCCAGAAAACTAGTGGAGCATTATGATATGTATGGGTGTATAAAATTAAGTGTGGAGGTATCTGAATTTCTAGTTTGGCTATATATTTTTATTCTCAAATTCTTGAGTTCCATCATGAAAAAAAATGAAAAAAAGCGAAAAAAGAAAAAAGAAAATGAAAAAAAATATGATGAGAAAAAGAAAGAAAGAAGTAATAAAAAAAAGTGATGGAGGAAATTACTTTTGATATTCATTTTCATAATTCTTACTCCAATTCCAAAAAAGGGGTATGTTGATGCTTTAAGGTCAATTTAAAGAAACTAAATGGGGTGATTGGTTTTACATATTTTATAAATTCGAGCTTGAGTTAAATCATTTTTGCTCCACTAGTTTTGATATCTTTTTAGCTACACTCCCAAATATATCCTACCTTAATCCTAAGCCCCTCTACAACTTATAAAAAGTCCGTATGATTTGTGTTATGCATGTGATCCAAGTGGTGGAGAATGAGAAGATATGCAAGCTTATGGTAGATCATTTCTTTTGGAATTAAAGAGCGAAACATTTACCCTTCAAACCGATGAGAGTTGAGTGTTTATTCCTGTGAGCGTCTACCAATTTAGTTTACTCTATCTTCAAGTGAAAATACTTACTAAATAGTTAGAAGTTGTCTAAGAATATATTTTCATGATATGTTAAAAGTTTTAAAGAGCTTGGTTATTCTTTATTTATGTCATTACAACCTTGATTTTCGTTTTGGAAAAAAATTAATTAGAGTTTTGTCCGAGGACGAACAAAAGTTAACTGTGCGGGTCTTTGATGAGAACATAAATGTTATTTTTTATACCTTCTTAATTTTCACCATTTTATGCTCATTTTATGACTAAAGGTACTCATTATATTTATATTTTGCTTTAGGATGCAATTAGAGACACTATGTGCAAAGTGGAGCTAAATTGCAATTCTGGACAGTTTTGACACCGTTTACCAAAATGAGCATAACTTTCTCATCTGAAAAGCAATGCAGGTGATTAAAAAAGATTTGGAAAGCTAAGACACAGGACTACAACTTTTATATTTATGTTTTTCATAAATTAAGCTGCATCATGGATGAAATCAGACTTGAAGTTGGGTCAAAGATGATGTGAACAAAAATAGGAAACAAAATAACCATTTCCCTACTTGTTCTATGACTTAGTCTATTTGGTTTGAGAAGTTGTAAGTTTTAGATGATATGTGGGAAGATATTGTGGGCTTGAAGCAACTAATTTATGGTGTATAAAATGGGGTAGAAATTATGAGAAGAAAACACACAACACAACTCTTCTCTTCTTCTCCAAGTTTTCTTTGGAAGTTTTGATGAACATGTTCGGCTAAAGTCTTGTTGGTCGAAGTGTACGGAAGCCTTGGAATGAATAAAAACTTGTGAGATCTAATTTGCATTTATATGTTTGATTTGTACTTTGAGTACCAAATGTTTTCTTATGCACATTTCATGATTATCTTGTTTAATTACTAGGATGCATACTAGTTTATTATTCTTGATAATCTACTGCTAAATTAGATATCGAATCCGGAATTGTTCGATCCCTCTAATTTGTGAAACAACCATGATTCAATAAATTACTGCTTTGTATTATTAAACCTTAGGAAGAAACCATTCGACTAAATTAAATCCAACCGCTTGTGCTTGTGTTGTTTTGTTTCATCGATCTCATTGAGTTTAATATGCTACTAAATTAAACCTTTAGCGCATGTCTAGGGTTGTTTAGTATTTAAGGTTAATTAGGTCGCTTGTTTCTAATTAACTGTGGCTAAAGGAGATAGGAAAAGAATTCTAACGATGAATATTCATAATACATATCAATATATGTTTGCATCTATGATCAGTTTTAAGATTCCAATGGTAGACATAAACTTAGACCAACATGTGTTATTTTGATTTATTTTCATAGTCTGCTTGCTCTCTTTTTTTATTGACTTTTATTTTATTCATCCCCCCATACTTGTTCATATAGCATAAAATTATACTAATTACTCTTTGTGGGATCGATCCTTACTCTCACTTCTACATATAATCTTAAGAGTAAAGGTTTTATTTTTGGCTGCCTACGACAGCACACCAGCAAGTCCCTTCAATGTCTCATCTGTCGCAAGAAATAATCCTTGGTCGCTCGCAATAGCATCATGTATCACCTCATTATTTTATTATTTAATTCCAATGATTATTTATTATGTGTTTTGAAGACCTCGATGGACGTGGTACCTGGGATCCCGATCGTCGAAGACTTGCTTACCTAGCCGAGCCCTATAGGCAAGTATTCATTGCTCATCGATGGCTCTTGTCCTCCCGCTGGATTTTATTGTATTTAATTAACTGTGATTGTAAATGTATAACTGTGAGTAGTATAGCATAGTCGTAGAACTGCCATGATTAGAACTTAGGATAGTTAATTCGATACCGTGTTATGACCGTATCGGACAACTCGGATGGGTCATCCACACCTCCGAGGACACGAGCACGACTCACATGTATCGATTGTCACCATATGCCTTGCGTCTGACTCGCGGTCAGGTAACGGCTTTGGCAAACTGTTTCTGTGACTATACTTGTGGATTGGACATGACTCTAGGTCTGTGATGCGCCCTGCATGGCGGTTATTGTTGCTTGTATTGGCTTGGAACCCAGCACGTATTGTAGTACTACTGGAGGTCGAGACTTAGTGTTCTTGGCTATGGTTTGGTTTCCAGTATGCGTTATAGCACTACTAGAGGCTGAGACTTAGTGTTCTCAGTTTGCGACTCTACGATGGGTTATGTCGAGTGGATTTAGCCCCAATTTGCTGGGAGCTCCCGTTCAAAAATACAGAGGAGTCTCTGCCAAATTTTTCTAGAATTCCTAGTCGGGAATTTGGTTTGAAGATTTAGGCAGAACCGTTCCTTTGGTTTGTTGAACTAGCCGCATACATGTTTAATGTAGTATAGTATACCTGATTCCAGTACCTGCTAGTTAGACTCATGAGTAGATTAGTCGTCTAGCTACTTTACCCGTCTTATCCGTCGGATAGCGTAAGGAGCGCGGTTCCACTCAGGAGACGGTCTGCAACCCTGGTCCTCATTTGGTTTAAGGGTTGTTTATCTGCTCCAGAGCGGTTCATGCAATCCTTGTCATTTTTCTGTGGCATAAAGTAATAGACTCGTGTCCACTGATCATTCTTTCTAGGAGTTATCTTAGTTAAGCCAGATAGGGCTATCAATTGTCCTATGTATTAGAATTTGTGACTTTTGGATATATCTGAGGGTTGAGTATCATAGGGAGTATGATCCCGGGATATTGATTTGGTAGACTCACGTTGGTTCTTTGTCACGACCCGCATCCGCTTTTCAGACGCAAGCTCTTGAGCAAGCCAGCTATGTATCGAGCGGATTCCAGCCCGACTCGAGTACGTATAAGCTGTCAAGATCATGGTATCATAGCTAATATGGTAATCTACAGTGTATCTCAATCCACAAGAATATATACGACAAGAATAAACAAGTATGGGTCGTGGTCTGCATCCCACCAGCATATATGTCTGATTTGACTCCAAGAATAATATGAGACTATAAAGCTAAGCTGATAAGCAGGATATATCATAAAAGCACGAGAAAGACAGTAAATTAATAACACTAACAAAATACCTAAATCATGCAGATGAGGTCAACTACCACATGCTCAGCTAACGAACTCCGTGCAATCATTTACCTGAAGAGATCATCAAGTCCTCAGAGGACTAGCAAGATACATAAAATATGCCAATCTAACAGTTTATCATGCGTAAGAAATAAGCAGGAATGATAGAACATGACAGATGACTATGAACCCGGATACATGAAATACTACGCATAATTGAATTGCTGGAAGGAAATATGAACTCGTGACAAGAAACCAATCGGATACTCAAACCCTCGCCCTAGTGTAGAATCACAGGTTTGAACAACTACCAACCCTCACCCTTATTGTGGACTCACAGGTTAACTTCAAGAATCACCCTCTCCCCTAGTGTGGACTCGTAGGTACAGACAAATGATTACTAATCCTCGTCCCTAGTGTGGACTCGCAGGTTAGCTTCAAGAAATTACCCTCGCCCTAGTGTGGACTCGCAGGTGGAAATTCCAAAACAAGGTACAACAGTTCAGTCATGACTTACACATCCTACGACACGATATGACTCAGTCATGATACATGTGACGACACGAATCTGGTATAACTACAGTATCAAGTAATGAACGATGATGATATACGAATAAGGCAAATAAACTAATATACATGGTATAAAGAAAAGCATATCGACCCGAGAAGCCCGATGACAACATATAAAGAGAAGGGCTATAAGCATGTAAATAAACTGTAGAGGGAGGCAAGGTATACTTGCCTGGTGGCAGCACATGTCTCACAAATAATTCGTCAAATTAAAGCGTCATAAAATCCAAACTCCCGCAAATGCCTCCGGATGCTGAAACAGACATTGCCAAAAAATTTATAATAGTCAAATTAGCTAGCATTGTCTGTCCTTAAGTCCAATTCTAGACACAGGGGCAAAATAATAATTTTGGGCCAAAACGATGTCCGTCGTTGGACCCGCTTTGTACCAAAAAGCGTGCCAGAGTCAATATTCTCTAAAGTCGTCAAACTACATGTCTACGGATTCATTTTGATAATACGAACCCAATCGTATATCTAAAGTTGGATTTCGACAGACCGTGCACAAATTTGCCAGTTGAATCGGATCGTGGGGCCCACAAAATAGCAATCCGATCAACTGTCTCATAATCAGACCAAACTTGGCATACAGGTCCAAAAAAATGGTACGTTCCTATTGGCATAAGTTTTGTCTCGATTTAACGAACGTGCACAAAGTAATTGGGAAATTTGCAAAGAGGCCGATACGGTGAATTTCGACGGATACTCATCAAATTCGTCGCACACACGCAACCAATTTGAATTCTGTCAAAGCCCACACATCCGTGAAGCTGATATGCACCTTTCGATGCTTACGGTTCATGACTACGTCACCCGGATTGGCGGGACGCACGTCGTATCCGAGGATTTTCTAGTTTTTTTAAAATAGTTTTCACAATTTTTCATCGGTTTTTAGAATCGAATAACTCTACACCTACTTAATGAAATTGGAATCTATAAGAAGGGTTTTACTGCCGTATATGTTGTCTATGACTGCCTTTAATTAGATTTTCAAAATTGTCGATGGATCGGCTAGGAATTGCCTTCCAAATCGGTATTCTAGACTATTTTCGTTTTGTCCTATTTTTCGAAAATCTAGTTTTTGTTCTCGATTTCAATTCGATACCTTATCGAATCTCATACGGTTTGGTACGAACTAAATTATGGAGTTTCTAAACAATTACGTTGTGAACGTACCTGAGCAATTGGTTCGATAAAAGATTGAACGAGATGGAAGAGATAGTGTCGCAAAATTGGCACGTTCGCTGCTGTTACTGCTGTTGATCGGCCCTGTATGCCTTTTTTGTCTCCTAACTTTCGATATTTATTTGTTTTATATCTTTAAGTTAGTATTTTGAGAAGAACTATTTATAAATGTCTTTCTCATGATGATTTGTATAAGAAGCACAAGATTATTTTATTTTATTTTTTCTAATTTATTAGTGCACATGTTTAGTCTATATATTTATCTCTATAAGTGCACTTTGAAAATGCTTTTGAAAATATTCTTAGCAGTCTTGATGATCATTCTTTGCTCATTCTTTGGGATATTTACTTCTCTTATATTTAGGGATTCTGGATATCGATATTGTTTGATGATACTGCATATATTCTTTTAAATCTAAGTTCTTAAAAGAAGAGATCAATTTGGGTACAAGCAAAAAGGGTCATTCTGTCATACAGGTGTAAATAGCCTGAAGCGACACAGTGTACTAGTCTTTGGACTACCGCTAGCTGGGAACCGTTCCCTACAGCTAACCCAAAGTGATCAATACTTTATAGACTTAAGATTTATTAAGGTCTACTTCCAACTATTATGTAGTTCTGGATCTAAGGCACTAAACCCAGTCCTCTAGGTTCCAGAATACATCGGCGTATCAAGGTCCTATATTTTGATTTATAAATATTTTATATTTTATTATTACCGAATGATTTTATAGCACATATGGATAAATGTAATTGATACATCTTATACCGTATGCTATATTATTCTAAGATTTTTTAAGTCCATAGAATATAATTGATTTCATATTGCACAAATTCTTCTTAAATCCTCGGTTATTAAAGAAGAGATTTATTTTGGGTACAAGCCTACAAAAGGTCTGTCTGTCATCACGACTATGGTCGAAGCGAAGTGGTACTTAACTGTTCCTCGGTGAACCTCCGTTAGCTGGGACAGTACCCCTACAGCTAATCCAAGATTGATCAACGCTTTATAAACTACAGATTTGTTGAGATCTAATTACAATTGTTACCTGATGGATTTTGAATTTTAGCCTTGATGGAAAATATTATTTAATGATATTTTTTTACAAAAGGTAACATACATTGATCTTCCATAGGTTAATGTTTGTCATTTTTTGATATATTCTTTTTTATCACACTTTTCGATATTCAGACTTAATGATTTTGTGACTACTCAGTGAATATTATGATCTTGTGATTTCAAATTAGCTTGTGCAATATTCATGATTTTTAAGTTTTTTATTATATTCTTCTTATTCTAGTTATTTACTGTCTATAGGAGTAACTCTTTGTGAAAGAGAATTCAAGCATATTAAATTTTCCTCTCTCAAAGTGTTTCTTTTCTTTAAGCCTCCGGTTATCAGATGGACACCGTGCAATGGCTTTAAAAGGGAAGAAATAAACTTTGATAAGAAGACCTAATATTTTTGAATTAGTTTTCTACTTCTGGAAATATATCTCTGATTTTTTTAAAATTTTTGTCAATACTATTATTTTTTGGATGTAGCCATATAAAGGTGGAGCAGTTAATTGTTTCAAATCAATTATCCACTTGACATGCCATATATATAGAATACACTTTTCTTTGGGCATTTATCTAGTTATATTTATTTGTTAAAATAGATTTATTTATGATTTATGGATTCTTTTATTGAAATTGTTTCCGTGATTCGAATCGCCAGCTTTCAGTCTAAGGACTAAATGGACGCATTCGAACATTTATTAAAACAGTTTTTTGTAATAAATTCCATATTTTTGAAAAGTCTTTTTGATTTTTTTATTTATTCAATCTGTCCGGTACTCAAATGTTATTATTAAAGACAGTTTTCAAAATCTTTTAATGTCTTGAAATATTTCTTTTATATATATATATATTGGAGATATATGTTGTTTGTTCATCTTTAAGCATTTATTTATTGAATTTTTCTTTCCTAAAGATGATATTTGTTTATACATTTGATCAAAGGAAAGAAAGATGCATATCTTGGATATCCCTTAGATCTTGTGATTATTTATTTTATCTATTTTATGCATATAAATTACGTTTGAACTAGACACGCATATTTTTAGGGGGAGCAAATTAATTGTTTTAATTATTTTATGCCCTTAATGTGTGATATACCTAGTTCATCATGGACGTATATTCTTTTACTTAAAATATCTTGTTGAGTTGTTCATGATATTTGTTTTTCTATTAGATGAGAGAATATATGATTATTAATATTTATTTTTAATTCTCTCATTTTTCAGTTTCTAAAAGTTATCCTGCCAAAATTAATTTAATTTATTGATAATCCTTTTGAGTTTAAACTGATTTGGCATTTCTTATTGAGATTTTATCTCAAAGTTCATGATTATCTTATTTAGACTGATAATACTTTGCGGGGGAGCATTCAAGTCGACTGAATTTTTCCTTCTCAAGTATTTTGTCTTCATTAGCTTAATATTAATCTAATGGATATATATCATACTAAGGTAATTGAATTCAAATGCATGAACTTTGGTATAGATTTTGAATAGAATCTAGTATATTTATTTGGATATCTTTTTGAATGATTATACTCTTTATGGAATTGATTCACCAATTTGTATGGGCAAATTATGAATAATTTTTTTTGTGATCATTGTTAAAAGTCTCATTATATTTTTGATTTTTTATATATACTAGATCTGCGAATTTCTATTCTTCATGATTTATTTATGACCAATGATTGATTCCTACTATATTAATATTTTTTTTGGTCTATTTCAAAATAAAATATGATGAACAAAATGTGTTTTGAATGTCATTTTTGGATTTCTAGTTGGTAAACTATATACTGATTGATTTCAATGTTTTTTAAGTTCAACCAACTATTTTTGATAAGTTTTTTTGCTATAGTTATCCAATTTTCTAAACTTGTCGTTACACTGTTCTCATAATCCTTGATCATGATTATTTTTGCTTTCCTCCTTTACTTATGCTTGAGTTCATTTTAGCTCTAATTACGGGGGAGCTTATTTTTTGATCATGTCAAAGGAGGAGAAATAAGTTTAAGTTAGCACACAATATTCCAGTATTACGTGTTTATTAGTGATACATGCATCTATCGTATCTTGCTTAAACTTAACCGATTTGCCATAATCAAAAAGGGAGAGATTATTAGCCCAATGATTATATCAAATTTTTGAATATGGCTAATCAATTAAGTTTAACTAGTGAAGTCACTAATATTTATGTAATCACTATCATGTTGCTACTTAAACTTAGCATTGTCCTATAAACTTAGCATTGTCCAAAATGGTCTATATCATATTGTTATGCTAGTATCATACTGCATCATATTGTTTTGTTCATCTAACATGTACTTGCAGACATGCAGTAAGCATGATCAAACCAGGACATATGCAACAAAGAATTATTGATGGACCAAAGATGGCATAATAAAAAGAAGATTTCTCCGAACCGTCTAACGACCAATTTTATCATTAGACGATTGTCGTCAAGGAAAAATGAGTATGCTCAAATGTCAGAAGAAAGGCGTCATCAAATGGGCTATTAGTTTTCTTATTTATTCGGTATTTTTTCTTTTATTGAGTATAGGAAAAATGTGAGATTGATCAGATCGGTACTGGCTTAGGTTTTTCTCAGTCCACAAACAAAAATAAGCCTACCTACTTATCCCAAAAATCAACAATTCCAAAAAGCCTAAAACCTATACAAATTTGGTCCATTCCTTATTATTCTGACCCAGCAGAACTCTGACAGAACTCTGACCGAGTTCGGCCCGAGTACGGTCTGGGTAAATTTGAAATACAGTTTCCAGCAAATCTTCATCCAACGTTTATTTGCGAAATCTTTGCATCAGAACTCTGCCCGAATTCTGCCCGAGTTCGGTCCTCGAAAACACCTATAAATAGAAGAGAATTTCTTACTCCAAATCACTCAATCAATTTCATCTTCTCTTCTCTCTTCAATTAATGTTTTCATCTGATCAAAAGCTTTCATATTACACCTACACTTCTCTTAGCCAAAAGTAAGTAATATCTATTCGATCTAGAGTCTTTTGGTTCTCAAGAGTTGTAAAGAGGTTGTTCAAAGTTCAGAAACTATCTCTGTTGTGGAGCCGGTCGTGCGCTCGTCAACAAGCACAGTGTTGTGAAGTCGATCGTGCACTTATCGCCAAGCACGGTATTGTAAGAGTTACAAGCGCTCATTTAAAGCTTGTATCATTGTGGATTAACAACGAGCAAGAGTACTCGCGACTGGACTAGTCCTCTCAGAGGAAAACCAGTATACATCGTTGTGTTCACTGAGTTTGAATTCTTGACTCTTACTTTACCGTATTTTTTTTACCGTCTTTTATCTGCCATAATATATAGCTGCTTAATTTTTTTAAATTGGTGATTATTTTTTGCTGCACACGCACACACTCTATTCACCCCCTCTAGAGGTGCTCAACGGCCCTACAAGGTCTCCCTTATCATGGCTAATACACTAGTCAAGGCACGCCACTGCACTATCCGTGTCATGATTCATAGTCGTCTGGTACTTCGAAACTCAACCATGGCTAAAGTCATCTACCGTAATAATTAACTAAATAATTATTTATAAAATTCTAAAAATCACCATTTACATCAAATAAATAAATAAAAAATATTTCAAAAATTTTCGGAAAGGGGAGCTACATTCTTGGATAGTGTTGTCATTTCCTTTTTAGATGATGTCCTATTTTGATCATATATGACTTTGTGGATTCCTGGATTTTGATGATTTTGCTAGTATTTCATGGAACGAGGAGAATATCGAGGGTATCATTATATGATTTTTACCCGACTTCCCAAGCGCCCAAAACCTGGCGTGATTGCTATATCTTGGAAGTTGAGAGGCTGGTTTCCTGATAGATTGTGATCATTGATTTAGAGGATTCTTGTGAGCCAGAGGGCCTATCATTGATTATAGTGATTATCTTAGTATCTGGTGATTGTCTTTTCTGACATGATATTTATTACATCGTAGATGGGAGACTGTTGATAGATTAATCCGGTGGATAGTTCGACTTGACGATTAGAGCTATAGGCTCCCATGTGTACTAGAGATGCTATTATAGTGGAGATTTCGATAGTGTACCTGACCTGATATCAATGCTACGATGTGGGAAGATGTCTTTATGTGACTGTATGATTTTTCTATGTTCCTGACACGACTACGTGTATTCGTGCTATGATTCTAGCTTACCCTTTGAGGTACTGGCCCTGCTATTACACTGAGGTGCTATTTTCCTGATTATATTGCACTGCGGTGCAATCTTGTTATTCTAGCTATATGATATGATTACCTGCATGGGTACTTTGGTAGTTGGCCTGCAGTCTTAGCATGGTCATGATTGATTGATTGTTTGTTACATTACACTAAAAATGAATCACATGTGGGACTCGAGGTGTCGAGGTTGATTCTTACTTAGCATTTCCGTACTGAGGTACAAAGTCTAGGAGGATGATCATGTGACCACGACAAGTGATTTCGAATAAATGTTGGGATAATCTAGGTAACTTACACTGGTAGAAGCATTGGGAGGGAATAAAATCTCGAGGTCCTGTAGTACTAGCCACTACCCAGACATTAGTCATGGAGTGCAGGTTGGCCGCTACGAAAATTGTTATCGTCCGTATTAGAGGATGGCGGTATCCGTCTACTTTATGTACTATATACTATATGCTTGTCTTGCTCACACGGTGGCCTTACGAGGGATCGGTACTTATCTTATCTTGTTATATTTGGCCCCGCTAGCCTGCTAGATCGGCACGATCTGTGGATTCCTATATTCTGTATTGTTGGGGTAACCCATACATAGAAAGCAGTAAGCATTTGAGTGGCCCGTTTATTCCTCTAAATTGTTTGGCTTGTTGCTTACAAAGATGGCTGATATCGAGTTCCAGTTGGCGATGCAGGTATTATTGGATGTTAGGAAGACTGTGATGATTGTTGGTTATTTAGAGGTAATATGGACGTAATAGCAAAGGATGTTCTATATCTGTCCAATGGTAATATGGACGTGGAAAGATATATAACATTAGATAGGAGTGGATAGTTTAGAGGTAGTGTGGACATGACTATCTTTGATGAATGCTTTGCTCATAGGTTATGTCGACGTGGCAAAACATTTGATCATTCCAATGGGGAAATAATTATCAGAAAATAATTCAGAAGTAATAGGGACGTGAGTTGTTTTCGTCAAACGGAGTCAAAAATGGAAATGATTCCACTGGGGAAATATTTAGAGGACCTATTATCTAGGGCGTATTCAAGATTCTTGAAATACGGATAATAGTTAGATAGTTTTTTTAATCATATAAACATCGCACTGTATATTTACATGACTGAACATATGTGAACATTATGTAAAAGAGGTTACATATAGTATTTCTTTAAGAACTTGCCATTGATAGGCATCATGAACAAGTCACCATCAGGCTTGGTCAGCCGGTATGCACCGTTAGAATACATCGACTCTATGACGAAAGGACCTTCCCATTTAGACAGGAATTTTTCTTTTATTTTGTGCGTCATGACCATCGGTCTTCTCACTGCTAGGACCAGATCACCAAATTGGAAGATCCTTTCCTTTACTTTTTTATTGAAGGCTCTGGAAAGGCGTGTATGGTATAGCTCAATGTGCTGCTGAGCTAACAATCATTTTTTGCCTAGCGCTTCGAGCTCCTGGAGTCGCAGATGATGGCGTTCTTCAGTAGTCAACTCGCTGGCTAAGGCTACTCGAAGAGAAGTATCTAGATTTCTAGGGGAAGAACTGCTTCGCTTCCATAAACCAAAGAGAATAGTGTACTGCCTGTTGGAGTCCGGACCGTTGTACGATAAGCCCATAGACATTCACCGAGCTTCTCGTTTCAATCACGCTTATTTGAAGACACAAACTTCTTGAGAAGTTTTATGATGGTTTTGTTAAAGGCTTCTGCTAGCCCGTTAGCCGCTGGATTGTAGGCAGTAGAGGCTACGTTCTGGATTCGATTCTTGTTACAGAACCGATAGAATGCATGGCTTGCGAACTGTGGACCATTATCATGGATGATCCTGCGAGGTAGGCCGAAGCGGTAGATGACATGATGTTTGATGAAACTGATCACGTTTCAAGCCTTCACTTCGGTGAGCGGTATAGCTTCTGCCCATTTGGAGAAGTAATCGATTATAGCTAGGATGAACCGATGTCCTTTGGAGGATGGCGGGCTGATTGGTCTATGAAGTCCATGTCCCTGGCTTCAAATGGCCAAAATGCTGTCGTCGGGTATAAAAAATTCGAAGGTTTATAAATGAAATCAGTGTGGAACTGATAAGCTCTACACTTCTTGCATATTCAACATCATCTGCTATCATTATGGGCCAGTAATAACCCATTCAGTCTTTTCCGATCTTGTAATTTAAGGCCTGGTTGATGTGCACCATAAACTCTAATGTGCGCCTTCCGGAGTGCATGTTTGGCTTCTGTGTTTGATAAGCATCGTAACAGTAGCCCGTCGTAAGAGCGCCGGTACAACATCTTGGTAGCTGTGTCGTAGTAAAATCTGAGGGATCGCCTTTGGATGGATACTGCTTCATTCGGGTCCTCGGGGAGGATTCCATAGACAGCGTAGTCTATGAAGGAAAATCTCTAGTATTTAGCATCGACGTTTATTTCTGCTGCGTAATTGTAATGAATATAAAAGACAACTTTTACATAGAATAGTTCTCGACCAGACACTGTGATCGACTGCTGGGTATTGATAGAAACGGTCAAGGAAGCAGCAAGACCAGCTAGAGCATCTGCTTCTATATTCTGTAGTCGAGGTACATGCTCGATGAAGAATCTAGCAAAAGTAGATGCCAACTCAATTGTTGCTCTGTGGTAGGGGATGAGATCTTCGTGGTGAACTTCATAATCCCCTCGGACTTGACTAACTATTAGCTTAGAATCGTCGTAAGCCTCTAGATAGTCAACTCCCAGTTGCTTCGTCAGTTGTAGACCGATTAATAAAGCATTATATTCGGCCACATTATTTGTACATGGTTCCACGAAAGAATATGCACGATGTATAACCAGATGATCAGATGACACGATCATGACACCTACTCCAGCTATGATATTCCCTTTGGGTCCTGTTCTTGATGCACCATCGAAGAACATTCGCCAGATAGGGATTTCTTCAGTTGCAGTGTTAGACTCCACCACTTCATCGGAGATTTCGTCGTAGAGTTTGGACGACTCCGGCACAGGATGAGCTGCTAGGAAATCAGCTAATGCTTGGCCTTTTACTGCCTTCAGAGGAACGAAGATCATATCGTATGGAGTCAACAGCATTGCCCATGTAGCTAAACGGGAATTGAGAGAACCCGGTTTAGTCATGAGTATTCTGAGAGGGTTGACTTTAGTATGATGTGGATAGTCTGCCCAGACATGTAGTAGCGTGTCTTCTGGATGGCAAATACTAGTACAAGGCATTCCTTCTCCACTGGTGTGTATCTGTGCTCGGCACCCACCATCGTGCGGCTGAGGTAGTAGATTGCTTGTTCATGGCCGCCTTCGTTCTTCTGAGCTAAGTGGGTGCCAAGGGAATGATCCATAACACAGACATATAGTAAGAAGGGCTTTTCCATTATTGGAGCTACCAATACTTGAGGGTTTGTAAGATACGCCTTGATGTCGTCGAATGCGCGTTGACATTATTCAGTCCAGACGAAAGATACGTCTTTCTTCATGAGCTAAGTGAATGGTTGACACCTTCCAGAGAGGTTCGAAATGAATCGTCTGATGTAGGCTAGCCTTCCTTGTAGTTCGCGTAGCTCTTTGAGGTTTCTTGGAGGATGTATGTCGAGAATAGCCTTTACTTTCTCCGGGTCTAGATGTATACCCATTGAGGTGATGACGAAACCAAGGAACTTGCCACTGGAGACTCCCAGAAAAGACTTGGTTGGATTTATCTTGAGTTGGTGTGCACGCATTAGTTCGAACACCGTTCTCAAGACTTGGAGGTGGTAGCCCTTGAGACGACCTTTGACTGTGATATCGTCTACGTAGCACTCCACAGTTTTGCGCAAGTGATCGCAAAAAATTGTGTTCATGGCTCGCTAGTATATCACCCCTACATTCTTCAATCCAAAGGGCATCACCATATAGCAGTATACCCCCAACGGTGTTCAAAAATATGTGTGCTTTTCGTCGTCGGGGAACATCTTGATCTGGTTGTAGCCTGAAAACCCATCCATGAAGGACATCAGCTCAAAGTCGCAAGTATTGTCGATCATTACGTCAGTGATTGGTAGAAGAAACTCGTCCTTCGGGCATGCAGGGTTCAAATCATGGTAGTCGATACAAACTCGAACTTTACCATTATTTTTTATGACTGGAACGATGTTGACAACCCAGTCTGGGTGTTGTTCCTCGTGAATGAATACACTGGCAATGAGATTCTTGACTTCAATATCGATGGCTTCCATGACGTCTGGTCGGAATCGTCGTTGTTGCTACTTCACTGGCTTAACTTCAGACGAAATGTTCAGGCGATGCATGGCGACTTTAGGGTCCAAGCCTGGCATGTCTGCATAGCTCCATGGAAAGACGTCGATGTATTCTCTTATAAGCTATATAAGAGATTGGCGTTCATCGTCAGATAGGCTTTTGCTGATGAAGATTGGTTTGAAGGATGCTTCATCTCCCAGATTGACATGGATAACTTCGTCTTCGGTAGGTGGTTCCCGTTGTTCGAAGCGCAGCTCCCACCTGGTGTCCATCTTTTGAGCCTATTATTCGAGTTCGATTGATTGGACATCGTCTGTAATTTGGTCGGCGAAAACCATGTTGACGGACAGAGTTGCTTTGAACATGTCGCCGATGTTGGAGTCTGAGTCCCAGAGGAAGGAATCAGAAAAATGAGAACAATGATCTGCTTCATCATCTGATCTTTCGAGAGTTGTTGGAGGAGAGACATAGCCCAAACCAACACCGCTTTGTTGATAGTAGTTCTCGAGTTTGCCTGGGGGAGCGAAGTGTCGTATTGGCAACCGTTGTCTTCGGTCGTAATTTAGCCCTTCGTCGCTTTTGATGTCATATTCCATATTCTGGATGATATTCTTGGACTGCCAACTATACCAGAAAAGTTGCATTTTTCCAGAGTCATATTCAGCTTCTGTGTTGTGCTTGGGAGGAGTAGAGTCTGGAACGAGCTTACTCTCGCCAATTATACGACCGAAGATGATTAGTTCTTCATCTTTCTTTATGGCTGGAACGATAAAGTAGAGGATATCTTCAGGGTAAACTTTTCCCGCAGGTGAGGTGTTGTGACCGACGTGCAGAGGTGTGGTCCTATGCCGTTCTCTACGGCGTATATCGTAGCTATGTAGTGGTTTACAGATTGATAGACATCGGGGTAATTCAAAGATAAACATTTACTAAGGAAATACGCTAGTTCTTCTTCAGGGATAACATCATCCATTGAAGGTATATTATTATGATTATTGATATACTCATTGAGAGGATCATCATCTGGAAGAGGAGCCACAGTCTTGGCCGAGTTCACCACGTAGGGTTATTCTTCAGGATTTGGGAGGACGGGCTTCAGTAGGTTCCTCCCGAGGTGTCTTGCTGAGAGTGATGGTCAGTGGCTTGACCTTGTCGGGGTTCTTCTTTTTTATCCAGATTATGAGAGACTTCGGAGTACTTTTTGGAGTAATACGTCCTTTGACTCGGATAATCAGAGGACCATCATTAGAGGATGGACTAGCATCATCTTCATTGTTAGCTTTATCGTCGTCATCCATAGGGGGTTGAGATTGGTAAACTACCGAATCTCCATAGTAAGCTTCGATGCCCTTGAAAGGATCGATATCGGCAAACTCCGTCTTTACAACACTGTCGTTATTGACGTACTTGACATACTGGTGAAGTGTGGAAGGGACAATCATGTTCTCGTGTATCCATGGATGTCCCAACAAGACGTAGGATACATTGGCATCGATCACATAGCAGAAAACCTCCGTTCGGAGATCACCGATCTAGCATTTGAGACGGATCTTGCCCAGCGGATGGCTTCGCCCAGCATTGAAAGCCATGATAGTTGTGTTGGTTGCGGATAGCTTGTGCAGAGGGATTCCCAGGATTTGAAGCAAACTTCTAGGAATGATGCTGAGGGAGGATCCTGGATCGATGTGCATGCGGTCCACCTTGATCGCCCCGATATACCCTGTATAGTACAGGGGTCTATCATGACAATTATTTTTGAGTAGCATATCCTCCTGTGAGAAGGTGATGTTGGGCACCACTTACATGGTACTGTGGCAGTGGGGACAGGAGACAGGATCTTCAGTGGGAGCATTGACTTCAGCGAGGTAGGAGTCGGCATATAGCAATGCCTCATTTAAAGCCTTCCGCATTTCTTTGGAGAGTCACAATAAATCGAACAGAGACAATCTGGCAGGTGTATTGGCTAGCCGAGCCAGTATGTCAAAGTTGTAGGCTGATCCATGCCTTCGGGAGCTGGCGCCTTTAGAGATTTATCAAACTGCGTCTCCTTCTGCTTGGACTTGTCCGTGGTTTGACGCTTAGATGGGCCAACTTCTGAGCTTATGGGGGCAGCAGGAGCTTGAGGATATATTGCTTCTTCTTATACGGGATCGTACGTCCGAAGATAAGTCTTCTCCGATCGCGTCTCGCCAGATAGAACCTCGTAGATGGGAGAGGATACCATATGGCATGGCTTGAATTTTTTGTCCCTTCTTGCTTTGGGATGTTCTACCCACTGCGTTACTTCTTGGACAAGGTCTGGATGGACCCACATGATCTCACCACGTTCAGTTGTGAGTGGAACCAAGGTCGAGTTGCGAGCTGGTGGTAGGTTGACGACTTCCATCATCGCCTTGGGGATCGGGACCACGCCGTCTAGGACTTCTATAGGAGGAAAGTTGCCAAACTGAAGAGAGATCATGTTAGCAGTTACGACCTTGTCTTCAGCTTCGAGGTTGATCACTTGGTTGTCGATAAGTTGTTGTATCTTCTTTCTCAGGACGATACAGTCCTTGGTGGAGTGATACACGTACTGATGATAGAGATAGTATTTAGGATCACTGAGCTGGCTCGCTTTTGCAGGACGTCATGGTGGAGGTAATGTCAGCTTGTTACCCTTCGTCAATGTGTGAAAGATGGTAATGACATCGTCTTCGTTGAAGGAGAAGGTCTCCTTAGGCTTGTCGGAGGCACCCTGAGAATTGGAAGCTCCTTTGGATGTGTTGACTTTCAGGACTTCTTTTCCTTCACCTCCACGAACAGGAATAGTTTGAGGATGCTTGTCCTTGTATTCGGATTTGGGTGTCTTCAACCCCAGTAGTTCCAAGTTAGGAATATCATTTTCAGCAGCATCAACGGCCCTAATAAATGCGGGCCATGTATCATACTTATGTATACCTAGACAAAACTTTACTGTAGGATGGAAGTTATGTCGACAAGTATCATTAAGTTCTGAGTCTGGTATGCCGAAGGGCATCTTCAGTGCTAGCCGCCTAAAATGTTCTATGAAGGCGATGACAGACTCAGTCCTCCTTTGCTTGGTCTCGATGAGTGTGGACATACTAACATGTATACCGCTCTCGTAAAACCTATTGAGGAACAACCTCTCCAAGTCTTTGAATGAATTGATACACCCGTTAGGCAGACTGTAGAACCATTCGAAGGCTACCCCTTGCAAGGTGCTAATAAACAGTTTTGATAGGAATGGATCATCTCTGGGCAAGTGCAGAGTCTGCGTGTTGAAGTACGTCATGTGCTGACGAGAGGAAGTCAAACCGTTGAATGAGTTCAGCGTCAGCGGCTTGTAGTTAGGAGGGCAAGTAGCGTTCTCCCACTCAGAGGGATACGGTTGAGATATCCCCATCTTGTGTAGCTCATCTTTGTGTGAGATGGTGTCGAGGCGAGCGACCAGGGAATCAATTACATCATGTTGATTGAGCAAGTGTTGGAAACTACTGCTGAACGATTGCCAGGCATTGTTGGCAAATGACCACCCCCTATATTGGCAAGATTTGGAGGAGGCGCAACGGAATAATACTCCTTTTGTAGTGAAGAAGGGTTGTTGCTGTGATCCGGACTAGTATGGGATGAGACGTTTTGTTGAGGTGGAGGAACAGCCCCAGCGGCTTGAACCGCCATGATACTGGTAAGCATATCAGTGATCTTGGTGAATGCTATTTCAAGACCCTCTAGCCATTTGCTGGTCTGGTCGCTGGCTTCTTGAGGTCTTTCTCCGTCCGTCATGAACGTAGATAGCATGCGGGGATGAACAGAGGAAGCAGTGCAACTGGTGCTGATACTGTCTATCTCTGAGTGGGTAAGTCCTTCATCTTCGGATAGAGGTGTGAGCATCCTGAATTTCGGGTTGACTTTTTTTTAATTTAATTTATTTTATTTTATGATTAATTGGTTTCGATAAATAATTTATTCTGTTATTTTTCCTTAAGTGTACTTTTCCGTGCCATTGATATTTGGAGTGTCAGGGATGTTCAACTCTGGAAATCTTCTTCACGAGTTTTGGAGTGGACAGAATTACCTTTATGATGGTATATAGTGACCCACTCAAACTTGTTCCCTTGTCCTCTTTTTGCTTCGCAGAACTTCGGGTCGATTTAGACCATTTGATCATTAATTTATTTTCCCACTCTTTTCCTTGATCATTATTAGCACGTTACCTTGACTTTTAATTTGGAAGCGCAAGACCAGTCAGTTTCTTGAAACCAACTCATCATGCATGATCTACTCGAGACGCTCGTCACCCATGACCTTCGTGTCCCACTCAGACACGCCATTTTGTGCTCCAATTGCTTCGTACAACTTTCTTGACACGTGACCCAATTTTATTTCACCCCACGGTGTCACATTTATTTTCCAACTTGATTTGTGGGTCCCCTGTCGACCAAAACCTGTCAGTCCCAACTATGGACATGGCCCACATTGAGCCTACTGTAGGACCGTTGAGCACCTCTAGAGGGGGGGTGAATAGAGTGCGTGTGTGCAGCGGAAATAAAATTACCAATTAATAATTTAAACTATGGCAATGATGTAAGAGCAGTAAGTAAAGAAAGGAGAATCAAACTCAGTAACACAGCGATGTATACTGGTATCCCTCTGAGAGGACTAATCCAGTCTCGAGTACTCTTGTTCGATGTTAATCCACTAAAGGCACAAGCTTTAACTGAGTGCTTGCAACTCTTACACCACCGTGCTTGTTGACGAGTGCACGACCAACTCCAACACACACCGTGCTTGATGACGAGCGCACGACCAGCTCCACAACGAGAATTTGTTGTTGAAACTTGACGACCTCTTTACAACTCTGAATAACCAAAAGACTTCTAAATCAATCTGATAGTACTGGCTTTTGGCTAAGAGATGTGTAGGTGAGATTTGAAAATCTTGGATCGTTTAGAAAACACTTGAATAATAGAGAAGAGAAGATGAAGAATGAATTGATATTTTGAAGTGAAAAGTTCTTCTCTATTTATAGGTGTTTTCATCAACCGAACTCGGGCAGAACTCGGGCAGAGTTCGGATGCAAATATCTCGCAAAAAGACGTTGCTCGCAGATTTGGAGGCAACTGAAGTTTGAATACAAACTGACCGAACTCGGTCAGAGTTCGGGCCGAACTCGGCTTGGAGTTCTGTAAGGAGATATATTTTAAAATTCTTTTGTAAAAACAGTTTTCAAACATGTTTTTGGTTATTTGTAAAATCATTTGAAAAATAAATATTTTCGAAATATATTTTTGAAATATTTGTAATCGAAAATATGAAAGGGTAAAAGTAGGTTTTGAGAAAGGAGGATAATTTTAACCCTAAGCCAGTATTACCATAATTGATTTTACAAAGTAATTCCTAGACTCAATAAAATGTAAAATACAGAATAAAGTAGAAAAGAGTCTTCAGAAGATTTTGATGACTTTGACGCTTTGATTTATGCAGTACATCGTCCGTTGAATATGATTTCATGCATCCTGAAATAGTTAGCAGCATTTTCTATATTTTGTGTATTGACTAAAGTATATGTTGATTATCGAAATCGGGTGTGACCGTGAAATGGGCCAACACCTACTACCCGTCCGCCACTTGTGTCCCATTTATTGGAATTCCCATGTGCTACTTATTTACCCATGATCATCAACGTCTAATTTTAATTCGATTTTTGCTCAATATCTGATTTTGATCCAATCCGGCTCCACCGAGTCCAGCCCAGCTCCATGTTATTCTCCATCATGACAGCCTCATATTTTTCTGCCCAAAAATATCGAGTACTCTTCTACCTATTTTTCTACATTTAATAGAAATTTCTTTTGATTTTAAAATCCATTGGAATGACCTATTTCTAGCTAATTAAATCCTAGACTTTGGATTCTCTCATGTAATCCCAACCATTAAATTTCCCCCCATAGCAGCCAACAATTGTTTCCCCATGGGTTGGCCGGCCCTAACCCCAAGAATAATCTTTTCTCTCTCTTTCTCTCAATTTAATATCTCTCTCTTATCCTCTCTCTCTCTCTCACTCTATTATTTTTCCCACACAATAATTCAACACCACCACCCCTCCACAGCTGCTCACCCGAGTTCCTTTAAGGTATCGGAAGATACGCTTAACGGCACTAAGATGTGATTCCTTAGGATTTGCCTGATATCGTGCACATATGCAAACACTAAACATAATATCAGGGCGACTAGCAGTTAAATATAATAAACTACCAATCATACCTCGATACTTACGCTGATCAACAGGTTTGCCACTTTCATCAGCATCAAGCTTTGTAGATGTAGCCATAGGAGTCCCAATTGGCTTCACATTCTCGAAGTCGTACTTCTTCAGTATGTCCTTCGTGTACTTGGCTTGGTTGATGAATGTTCCGTTTGAGTGTTGTTTGATTTGCAATCCTAGAAAGAAGTTCAGCTCTCCCATCATGCTCATTTCAAATTCACTCTGCATACACTTGGCAAATTCTTGACAGAGTTGTTCATTAGTAGAACCAAAGATGATGTCATCTACATAAATTTGCACTAGAAGTATATCATTATTCATAGATTTAATAAAAAGAGTAGTATCAATCTTGTCCTTTGAAAAACCATTATCAAGTAAGAAGGCGCTTAGGCGTTCATACCAAGCACGAGGTGCTTGTTTGAGTCCATAAAGTGCTTTCTTAAGCTTGAAGACGTGATCAGGTTTTTGAAAATCTTCAAAACCAGGGGGTTGTTTCACAAAAACTTCTTCTTTCAAAAATCCATTTAGAAATGCGCTTTTCACGTCCATTTGAAAAAGTTTGAAATCATTAAAATAAGAAAAAGCGCAAAACATGCGAATGGCTTCTAGTCTAGCAACAGGAGCATAGGTCTCATCATAATCAATTCCTTCTTCTTGATTATAACCTTGTGCAACTAGACGTGCTTTGTTGCGTAGAACTTGTCCATCTTCACTAAGTTTATTTCGGAACACCCATTTGGTACCAATTATCGATTGACCAATAGGTTTAGGAATGAGTTCCCAAACTTGGTTTCTTTCAAATTGATTAAGTTCCTCTTGCATGGCAGAAATCCAAAATTCATCAGAAAAAGCCTCATCAACATTCTTAGGTTCTATTTGAGAAATAAATGCTACATTAGCTGCTACTTCAGAATCTCTAAGAGATGAACGAGTACTTACACCTTTGGATACATCACCTATTATGAGAGTTTCTGGATGATCTGGTTTGAATCTCAATGATTCGAATCTTTGGGCCATACCTTTCACAAGGCTCTTCTCAGTTCCTGCATCTTCGGAACTTTTATCAGTTCTTGCCTCTTTGGTAGGATCTTTCTCAGAACTCTTCTTTATTTTTGTAGGTGCATCTTCATCATCATTGTCGCTAGATCTATGACTATTCAACTCATCAAAGGTAACATTAATACTTTCTTCAACAATCAGAGATCTTTTATTAAAAATTCTATATCCCTTACTCTTAGCAGCATATCCGAGAAATATCCCGTCATCTGCTTTGGAGTCGAACTTACCCAAGTTATCCTTGGTGTTCAGGATGAAACAGCGACAACCAAAAACTTTAAAATAAGAAATGTTTGGAATTCTTCCAAACCAAAGCTCATATGGTATTTTCTTCGAGATAGGTCGAATTAACACCCTATTTAAAATATGACAGGCTGTACTAACAGCTTCTGCCCAAAAATATTTAGGAAGATTATGCTAATTAAGCATGACTCTAGCCATTTCGCTTAGAGTACGGTTCTTCCGCTCCACAACACCATTCTGTTGGGGAGTTCTAGGACAAGAAAATTCGTGGTAGTATCCACTATCATCACAAAACTTTTTGAAATCAGTATTTTCGAATTCGCCACCATGATCACTTCGGATACGAGTAATCATGAAGCCTTTTTCGTTTTGAACCTTTTTACAAAATATCTGAAATTCAGAAATAGCATCACTTTTGTTTGATAAAAAGTAAACCCATGTAAAACGAGAGAAATCATCAACAATGACAAAAGCATAGAGTTTACTGCCAAGACTAGCGACTCTACTTGGACCAAATAAATCCATATGAATCAACTGCAAAGGTCTCGAAGTACTTACAGCGTTGATGGATTTAAAAGAAGATCTATGTGCTTTGTTCTTTTCACAGTCAGCACATACCATGTCTCTCTTGAATAGAATTTCTGGGAGTCCTTTTACCAACTTCTTTGTGTTCAGACGTGAGATAGTATCCATGTTTGCATGTCCTAGTCTCATGTGCCATAGCCAGCTTTCATCTTGATTGGCTACTAGGCACCTTCCTGCATTATTAGTATTCTCCAAAAAGAAAACATAAATATTGTCTTCTCTAATCCCCTTATATACGGGATCACCAGATGACATATCATATATGGTACATTTATCTTTCACAAAATTGATACCATAACCATTATCTGCCAAATGACTTATGCTCAATAGGTTATGTTTCAATTCAGTTACTAGACAAACATCCTTTATTATTGGATAAGGAGAAATACCTACAGTACCATTACCTATAATATCACCTCTCAAGTTATTTCCGAAGGAGACGTATCCTTCTTTCTTCATCGATAGCGTAGCGAATAAAGATGCATCACCAGTCATGTGTCGCGAACATCCGCTATCGAGGATCCATTTGCTTCTAGCATGAGAGGGTTGAGGGTCCACCTACAAAACAAGTAGATGAATCCTTTGGTACCCATTTTCTGAAGGGTCCACTCAGATTAGCTTTAGGTTTCCAAACTAGAGTATGGTTATCAACAAGCTTTCTTGCCATACAGTATTGTGATATATGACCGTGTGTACCACAATATGTGCAAGTCAGTTTAGTGGAATAAACTGTGTTTGCAGGCTTGTTCTGTTTGGAAAACCTATAAGTGAAAGCATAATAGTGTTCGTGTTTCCTCTGTGCTTTCTTGTGTTTAGTCCTTTTTGGTGTATGCTTTGCATTAGGACTAATCTTGGGCTGTGTCACAGGTATTGCCTGTTTGCCCAACTTGATTTCTAACTTTTAGAAATCGCTACAGACTCTTCGTATCTTGCAGTCATATCAAGGAGTCTTTGTTCAGTTACTAGGTGCAACTTCTTCTCTATGTCATAAAGTTTGTGTATTTTGACATAGTCCTCTTCTTTCTTTTCAATGTTGAGGATAGCCTCATGATAGTCTACTTTAAGTTTGGCTATCTCTTCCGTGTTACCGGTAGTAGATGTCTCTTTAATATCTTCAAGTAGATTAGACAATCTAGCTATCTCGGCTGTGTGTGCCTTAATCTCTTTTCGAGATTGCTTATACTTGTCGAGCACAGTTTTGTGATCTTCAAGTAAATCGCTAAAGGCAGTCTCTAGTTCATCAAAAGTAAAATCATCAAACAGAGGATTAGATGATACCTTTTCGAATGCCATAAGACAAACATTTGCATTGCTGCAGGGTCTGTCTTCTTCTTTTGAGTCACTGGCATCACTCTCGTGCCAGATGCTTGTGTTGGCATACTTTCGGCCAGATGTGGATCTTCTGTTTGATCTTGACCGATCATATGGACTGCTCTTCTTGGTAGCTGGACAGTCCTTCTTCATGTGCCCTGATTTCTTGCACCCGAAGCATATAGTCTCGTCTTCATTGCTTTCTTGGATGTCTTTCTTCTTTCTGCTTGTGAACTTTAGATATTTCTTGAAGTTCTTCACAAGTAAGGCACGTTCATCACCACTTGATGATTCTTCATCTGAGTCGTTGTATGTTGATTTTCTTGCTTGAGCTTTGAAGGCGATGGTCTTTTCTTTTGGTGTGGCCTCTTCAAAGTCTTGCAAGTCGAGCTCATGAGTCATCAATTTGCCCATCAGTGTTTCTAGAGTCATCGTGGTGAGATCGTTTCCTTCAATGATTGCTGTGGCTTTTGGATTCCAGTTCTTTGTTAGAGCCCGCAGCACTTTCCTGATTTTCTCATGGTTGCTGTAATCTTTACCAAGAGATTGAAGAGGATTAGTTATATCAAGGAAACGAGTAAACATCTGTGTAATTGACTCACCGGGTTTCATCTTAAAAGATTCATATTTCTGAGTCAGTCTACTAATTTTGGATTCTTTCACTTGGGAAGTCCCTTCATGGGTTACCTCAAGAAGTTTCCAAATTTCGTGAGACGTCTTGCAGGTTGAAACTCTGTTGAACTCGGTTTTGTCAATTGCACAGAATAGTGCATGGATGGCTCGAGCATCAAGACTAGCCTTTGCTTTTTCAGCATCGGTGTATTTGTCATGCGGCTTTTCCATAAGAATACCTTCAACCACAGTAGGTGGTGGTTTCTTATACCCATCAATGACTATTGACCATAAATCAAAATCTAGAGACTTTAGAAAGAAAGTCATACGTGTTTTCCAGTATGTATAGTTTGTTCCATCAAATAGGGGAGGTCTATTTGTGGATTGCCCTTCACCGTTGAATATAGATTTCACGGCTGCCATATATATACTCTCTAGGGTATGTTATATAAGAATATAACCTGCTTTGATACCAATTGTAGGACCGTTGAGCACCTCTAGGGGGGGTGAATAGAGTGCGTGTGTGCAGCGGAAATAAAATTACCAATTAATAATTTAAACTATGGCAATGATGTAAAAGCAGTAAGTAAAGAAAGGAGAATCAAACTCAGTAACACAGCGATGTATACTGGTATCCCTCTGAGAGGACTAATCCAGTCTCGAGTACTCTTGCTCGATGTTAATCCACTAAAGGCACAAGCTTTAACTGAGTGCTTGCAACTCTTACACCACCGTGCTTGTTGACGAGTGCACGACCAACTCCAACACACACCGTGCTTGATGACGAGCGCACGACCAGCTCCACAACGAGAATTTGTTGTTGAAACTTGACGACCTCTTTACAACTCTGAATAACCAAAAGACTTCTAAATCAATCTGATAGTACTGGCTTTTGGCTAAGAGATGTGTAGGTGAGATTTGAAAATCTTGGATCGTTTAGAAAACACTTGAATAATAGAGAAGAGAAGATGAAGAATGAATTGATATTTTGAAGTGAAAAGTTCTTCTCTATTTATAGGTGTTTTCATCAACCGAACTCGGGCAGAACTCGGGCAGAGTTCGGATGCAAATATCTCGCAAAAAGACGTTGCTCGCAGATTTGGAGGCAACTGAAGTTTGAATACAAACTGACCGAACTCGGTCAGAGTTCGGGCCGAACTCGGGCCGAACTCGGCTTGGAGTTCTGTCAGGAGATATATTTTAAAATTCTTTTGTAAAAATAGTTTTCAAACATGTTTTTGGTTATTTGTAAAATCATTTGAAAAATGAATATTTTCGAAATATATTTTTGAAATATTTGTAATCGAAAATATGAAAGGGTAAAAGTAGGTTTTGAGAAAGGAGGATAATTTTAACCCTAAGCCAGTATTACCATAATTAATTTTACAAAGTAATTTCTAGACTCAATAAAATGTAAAATACAGAATAAAGTAGAAAAGAGTCTTCAGAAGATTTTGATGACTTTGACGCTTTGATTTATGCAGTACATCGTCCGTTGAATATGATTTCATGCATCCTGAAATAGTTAGCAGCATTTTCTATATTTTGTGTATTGACTAAAGTATATGTTGATTATCGAAATCGGGTGTGACCGTGAAATGGGCCAACACCTACTACCCGTCCGCCACTTGTGTCCCATTTATTGGAATTCCCATGTGCTACTTATTTACCCATGATCATCAACGTCTAATTTTAATTCAATTTTTGCTCAATATCTGATTTTGATCCAATCCGGCTCCACCGAGTCCAGCCCAGCTCCATGTTATTCTCCATCATGACAGCCTCATATTTTTCTGCCCAAAAATATCGAGTACTCTTCTACCTATTTTTCTACATTTAATAGAAATTTCTTTTGATTTTAAAATCCATTGGAATGACCTATTTCTAGCTAATTAAATCCTAGACTTTGGATTCTCTCATGTAATCCCAACCATTAAATTTCCCCCCATAGCAGCCAACAATTGTTTCCCCATGGGTTGGCCGGCCCAAACCCCAAGAATAATCTTTTCTCTCTCTTTCTCTCAATTTAATATCTCTCTCTTATCCTCTCTCTCTATCTCACTCTATTATTTTTCCCACACAATAATTCAACACCACCACCCCTCCACAGCAGCTCACCCGAGCTCCAACCCGACCTCCCCCTCCGGCGTGGCCAAGCCACCGGCCTCCGCCGCCGTCAGCCTCCTCCACAGGACCTCTCCTCCGCCTTCATTTCTATCACCACCACCACCACTTCACCATTTCTTTAACCTTCAACCACTCGAGCCAACAACACCACCCCCCCTCCGTCCAGTCGTGCCGCCACCCTTGGCCGCGCCGCCCCTGGCCTCGTCGGGCCAGGCTCGACAGTGCGCTGCCCCGCCTTGTCGGCCAGCCAGGCCGCGCCACCATCAGAGCACAGCAGCAGCTGCTGCATGCGTTCAGGCGCGCACGCGCGCGCGGGCCGCCGTCGTGCGTCGTCGAGCCGCCGCGCGGGCCGCCGTGGCTCCGGCAACCCCTCCCCGTGGGTGTGCCCCACTCCGACGCACAGTCCCCTGACGGCCACCGTCCTCCGGGACGCGCCGTCGAGACGATTCGTGCGTTTCGCACGAAGTCCCGCCGTGACGCGCGCGAAACCAAGTTCATTTTGGCGCTCCGTCGCAGCAACTTCGCGTACGGTTTTCCAGAAATCCGACCGTTGGATCGACGATTTCTTCGCTCCGTCACAATCTCGGTATATCCACCTTCACTCATGTCAATTTTCGTCCGTTAATTTTATCGTTTAATACATCAAAACCGGCCACCAAGTTGACCGTTTAAATTGTATTAAATTTGGACAGTTTCGCGGGGCTAACTTCGTCAGCTTGTATCTCCTCCACCGCAGCTCCTCTTGGCGTGCTACTAGTTCCTATGCGAAGCTATTATAACCCTCTTACTATCCCTCCAGTTTCGTTTCATTGTGAGCTTGTTTGATTGGTTGAATTCGACGCCAAAGTTGGCCGTCCGAATTCGTAATTTCCAACTTGTAAAATTCCATTTTTGAACACGGGACTCCAGATTTTATTTCTGACACCACCAGTAGACTTGTGGCATCGTTCTGGCATGTTTTTATATAAAATTTATTAGATTTGGAGAACGTGGGTCCTGACACGTTTTTCGGTACAAAGTGGGTCCCACATTCTGGGTCAAGGGGACTTTTTGACGCCGGCTCATCGGAATCCAATTCTGGATATACCGTTGAGTTTGTATCGTCATTCTGGACTCGTTGACATATAATTTGCTAGGTTTTGGTAGACATTGGATCCGGCACGCATTTCGGTGCAAGTCGAATACCAATATCCGGGTCAACGGGTCATTTTGAGATCGGCTCATCGGAATCCAATTCTGGAGATACCGTTGAGTTCGTATCATCATTCTGGACTCGTTGACAGGTAGTTTGCTGAGTTTTGATAACATTGGCTCCGGCACGCATTTTCGTGCAAACCGGAATTCCAAGTTCTGTTCAACGGACCAAATTGAGATCGGGTCAACGGAATCCAATTCTGGAGATACCGTTGGGTTCGTATCGTCATTCTGGTTTTGTGGACATATAATCTATTCTATTTTATAGACTCGTTTTCTTGCACATTTTTCGGTGCAAAACGGCTCCGACACGGACACTGTTTTAACCAGAAATTACCTTTTTGCCCTTGTGTCCAAATTGGACCGTTGGATAGGCTATCCTAGCTAATTTGACCATTCTGGACACGTTGGTGATATTTATTTCATCGTCCGACAATGTTTGTTGATAATTTCTCTGAGTTTAACCTTTTTATAATTTATTAATAATTAATTCTTATAATGTTCATATTTCGGGATTAGTACAACGAAACTGAGATCAGTCAATTCTAGTGATCTCACATCGCTGAAATTGACAAGTTGGACACGTGGATCACTATAATAAGATTATCAACTTTACCGTTGATCATCTCATCTCGATTTGCATGTCGTAAGTTTCGACGTACGAAGAACGAAGTACACTTTATATCTTTAATAATTAGACTAGAATTGACCCTGTTTGACCAGAGTTGAACAGTTGACCCAAAGTCAACTGTAAGTCAACACTTGACCTAGTTTGACTAGATTATTGACCGGAGTCGACCTAGAGTTGTTTTGACTTAAAAGAACCTAGGATAATGTAGATTGATTATAGAGATTCATTTATTACAACTTGAACACCTTGTAACCTGTGTTGCTTTAAATAGGACTCTGTGGCTTCAGTTGGACCCCCTATACTTATCAGCTATTCAGGTTATCAGGCGAGTACATTATCTGATCATTTCATATCCTGCTTAGAATTATTTCCTGTATTAAATTACTTTACTTGTTACTGTCACGTTGGTCACACAGATTGGTACTGTACGGATCCCTTCTTGAGATGTTATCCTTAGGGAGCATCGGGTACTACATATTCTGTGCGTTTCACTTACATGACATATCACTATGCTTCACAGGTTCTTTGATCACTTGTGACATATACCCTTATGATAACAGAGTCTCCTAGAATCTCTTATCCCATTTACTGGGTATCCTAGAATCTCCTAGAATCCCCATTCTTGGGACTACTATGTACCACCCTTCGGGGGCTATTACATAGAATCATAACATAACCTGTTTGGATCCTTGTATACTGATTGGGGGTACGGGGGAGTAGAAGTAGACATGTGAATAATATCCAAGTAGTATCTTATCAGAATCTCTTCCATAGTGTCTTATCAAAATCTTCTATGCCATTTACATGTCTATATTGTACTCTGACTCACTAGCCACTGTTAGTCTCTATTTATAGTAGATATTTCTATTACAGCTTTCTCTCTCTTTACATACAGCATTTCTTTCAGTACTTGTATCTTACTTTACTGCATGATTATATTTTCTAACCTGCTATGAACTGTTGAGATGTATTGTGCTCGCTCCTGTCCCGACTGGACCTGTTGATAAATTTTACAGATGGCCTGGGATTGCCTGCTAGCCTAGAGGAGACACAGTAAAGGTTGTTTAGATATTATTTCATTTTATCTGGAGTTGTATTTACTTTGTGGATTACTGTATTTGAATTTTGAGATGTATTTCTGGGTTTATGTATCTTAGACACTTAGATTTCTATCTCCTGTATCTCTTTTGGATTTCATGTTTTATCTATCTTTATTATGCTCTACCTTAGATATGATTGAGACTGTATCTGCTATGTCACCCCCATTCGGGGAGTATAAACTACTTAGTATTATTTTGTTAGATGATGTGACCTAGGACAGCGTTCTACCGTCGACACTACGGCGTAGGCTGGGCGTTGTTACGTTCTCGTGCCCTTACTCTAGGGTGCAGGTCGTGACAAGAGGAGGTAGATAGTCGCCATCAGATTCGGCAGTGTGGAGGTCATCTACTTCAGATTCTGAGGGAATGCTACCCCGGCTTGGGAATCTTTGTCGTCCATACAAAATCTTGCCTTTGATCGAGTGCCCATATAGACTGCTTCGGATGTGACAACCTGTTGGCCATCTGTTGGTAGAGTTCTCCTTCTTCTTCTTGCGGAGTTAAGAGAGAAAGTTGGGTTCGTAGTCCACCGTATAGTGGCTTCTCATCGTCAGAGAAGTGCAGCCGCTGAAACACGGACTTTTTCTGAGGTACTCTTATTTCTTTGGAGCAACAACAGTTGATAACAATACTGGTACACAGAAGTGAACGATGAATTGTTATGTTCTTCCGCGCTTTACGCTTATGATTTATCATGTCGTGCAAGTCAGCGGAAGGGAGTTGTTCCTTACAACCCATGTTACATGCATCACCGAGCTTTGTATGCGGGTTCGTAAGGAGAGAAGGCGCATCCAGACTTAGTTCATGTGCAGGGGCAACCTCCACACCTACGTTCTGTGATATGGCAACCTCCACACCTACGTTCTGTGATATCCTTGAAGACAGTCCCGTGCTATACGCGTTGGGACCTGTCTTTTTGCTGTGGGCGCATAGGCCTTGGAGACTTGGCTTGGGCGCATGCTTCTTGACAGCATGTTTGAGTCGCCTTGATGTGGGCACATAGTATGGATCCAGAGAGCCTCGGCGTATAGCCTTGGGCATATGACTCTGAATGCCCAGTCTGCTGAAGACAGAAGTGTTCTGGTTGGGGCTATGCACCCAAGCACTCCCTTGAGCGCATGGCTTTGGACGCATGCTTGGTGGAGAAGCGTTGTTTCTCCCAATTTTGCCTCCTTTGTTCGTGAGCCTCGCCGGGTTTGGCCAGAGTGCCGTACACCCCGATTCTTGGCATCGTAGTGTTTTTCTCTGCCAAGTCTCGAGTGTTGAACACTCTGTTGTTGGTTATGGAGGAAAGAAGTCACTGGGCTAGTAGAGCCCGGAACGGTATGAGCCTTCTCCATTTGGGTGACCTCTGTGGCAGAGTCATGCACCCATGTGACAGAGTCCTCCAGCTGCATATCCGCTATGACACTAGCAGGATATGCACAGCGAGCCTTCGGAAGCCAAGACGTACGAGACTTGTTTGGCTTCGCTAATTTTGAGGGAGTAGAGCTGTCCCTCGATAGCATCTCTTCGAACGTATGCTAATCGAACTTTATGATCAGTATCTTCTGAGTATTCCCTACTTTGTCGGTATCGGATTGCGTCACCACCTTCTCGTCGGAGGAAAAGGTAGTCCCTAGCAGAGTCGCAATTTTTGTGGACACATAAAAAAAGAGAAAAAAATATTGTCTTTTCTTTTATTGGCGCAAGGCACCACAAATTGAGTAGGCCTGAGAGATCTTGCGCTGAGGATCCCCAGTACAAAAAAGAATTCTGGGGAATGGGACGATAGAGATCGAGCGGCAGTTGCTCCTTTACTCCATTGACACTTCGATTACAAAAGTGGAAGAAAACCTAAGAAAATTGCTAACTCTCGGCTCACTGGCAAGAAATGCAGCAATTTGGCTCTTGAAAATGCTCTCCATTCTGTCCTTTGAAGAGGGATTAAGTCCCCCTTTTATAGTCATTCTTGAGCTGGAACGATGTTAGGCGCCCACATGAGGAAACACGCTAGTTTTTATGTGGGCGCATAGTCCTGCTTTGGGTGCATAGGACGTAGGCGCATACAAGCTGTGAGATTGTGGGTTGGTCGTGGTGTTGACGTGGCCGCATGCTTTGGCGCACGACTGCTCATGGAGACTGACGTGGTCGTGTGCTTCGGTACACGTTTTGATTATGGCTTTGACTTAGTCAGGCTTGGACGCATAATCATGTCTCAGACAATGCGCCCTCCTTTCGAGGGAGCTAGTCTTGGGCGCATGAAGCATCACTGACTGGGCGCATGGAGCTACACTTGACTTGGGCGCATGGAGCTACAATGACTGGGCGCATGGAGGTACACTGACTTGGGCGCATAGAGCTATACTGGCTTAGGCGCATGGTGCTACACTGACTTGGGCGCATGGGGTTTCATTTGTTGAAAAAATTTCATGCTTCTAAAACTATATGCTTGTCTTGCTCGTACGGTGGCCTTACGAGGGATCGATGCTTATCTTATCTTATTATATTTGGCCCCGGTAGCCCGTTAGATCGACTCGATCTGAGGATTCCTATATTCTGCATTGTTAGGGGTAACCCAACCTCCACAAAGAAAGCAGTATGCATTTGAGTGGCGGTTTATTCTCCTAAATTGTTTGGCTTGTTACTTGCAAAGCAAGCTGATATCGAGTTCTAGTTGGCAATGCAGGTATTATTGGATGTTAGGGAGACTATGATGATTGTTTGTTATTTAGCTATATTACTTGTAGATTATTATCCTGCGTTGGTACCGTACGATTCTTACCCTCAGTTGTTGTTCGTATATATTTTTCTTGTCATATATGTTATCCTGCTAGTTTTCTTCGCCCGTCCTTGAGCCTTCATTTATAATACTTGCTGTGGTTTGCCTGACCAACCCTGGTTTGTTCCCAGATTACCAGTGACCGACCCTGTGGATCTTCCAGACTTGATTTAGAGGACGTGCTTTAGTTCCAGATTATGTAGAAACTGAGTGGGAAGGTATTATTATCTATATTATTTTAAACCATAGACTTCATAATTATCATATGAGTATTTCCTACTTTCCATATGGTTCTCTCTTTTATTGCGATTTCATTGTTACTGTCTGTGGATATGAGATCATATTTAGGCCATAGATTGATTGCATGCTAGGATACCCAACATGATTGACAGCCATGATCGTCGTATGACATCTTCGTACTTTATACGGTATAGCTGGTCTATATCCATCCCTGTATTCTGGTACTGGGCGTGACAGGTTGTAAAGTCGTCGTGCCCTTTGGATCAAAGCACGAGGTGTAAGAAGTTAATATGCCCTTCAAATCAAAGCACGTGGTGTACTTGGGATTTCAATAGTGGATTAACATCGAGCAAGGATTCTCAAGACTGGACTAGTCCTCTCAGACAAAAACCTGTATAAATCTCAGTCTTTGTGTTTACTTCTCTGAACTTCTTTTACTTTGCGTATTTATTTAATATTTTCTGCTTACATATCAGTTTATGTACTACCATAATTTCTAATTATTTATTTTACACTATACACGCACTCTTTTCACCCCCCTCTAGAGGTGGACAATGATCCAATAATTTTTTTTGAAGCAGGTTATTCTCATATAAAACTCTAGAGTACACGAGCCGTGAAATCTGTATTCACATGTGAAGGACAAACCACAAGTAGACCCTCACTATTTTATGGACCAAAATATACATACTGAAAGGCACAATGAGCTTGTACCTGAAGTCTCTGGATTTTGCCCTATGGTCAATTATTATCAATGGCTAGTAATACCCTACTATCACCTCTATTCTCGCTTCCTCTATAATTAACAAGCCTTATTATAGTTACACAGAGGAAGAAAAGAAGTTAGCTAGCCTTGATGCTAAGGCAGTGAATGTTTTATTTTGTGTTGTAGACCTAAATAAATTTAATCTTATTTCTACTTGCGCTACGTCACATAAGATATGGAAACTTCTTGAAGCTACTCATAAGTGCTGGTACGAAAGAGAAGCTAGCGACTCCAGAGCAATATATATTCCTTATAATGCTACAAATGTATGCATGATGGCATTAGAGTTTGAGGTGCAACACAACCCCTTATTTGAAGAAGAGCTTGCGTTTTATAAATATAGAAGTTCAGGCCACATCAAAGACGATTCCCCTACTATTAAAAGGAGAATTGCTACGAACTATCTAATAAAGGAAGGTCATCGTCTCGGCAGTACGCTAACTCAAGCATATGATTTGAAAGTGAGGCAAGCGACTTTGAAGAAGAAGAAAGCACTCATCAAGCTGCAAATTTAGGATTGTTGGCATTATCTGACGAGGTACAGAATAATCCTTTATATGAAGAGAACAAATTTTTTTATGACGAACTTTCTGATGCTTTCAGTGATTTTCTTGAAGAACACAAGATAGTTCTAGATAAGTATAAGCAAGCTAGAAAAGATATTATATCATATAAGCTTGAGAATAAAAAGCTTACTTGTTTATTTAATGATGCTAAAGATACATCTAATTCTAATAACTTTATTGAGATCTCCACATTTGAGTTTAGATTGCATGAGGCACTTGAATGCATTAAGAAAATCATTTAAGAAATGCTAAATTTAAGGAGCAATTAGAATCAGAAATAAGAAGTATTCTATTGCTTCATGTAGAATTGATGTACGTACTACTAAATACGATAAGATCAGTGCTAACTCTAAAAAGTTAGAGAATAGACTGAGAAATCAGGTAGTAAAACCTACGACTCAGTCTAACACAAGACACATGACACATCATAAAGTCACACACGGCAGTTATTTTACAAAGGAAGCAAGCAAAGCTAAAGCTTCACATAAGCACGCAATCTTATTCCTCATCTTCGATTGGTACCTTTTTTCGGGGCAATGTCGAATAGGTGCAACAGATTGAAGTCGCTGGAATACAGACTGCCTTGGTGGTGGGGGCCACTGTTTTACAATAGCAGTTGTTGATAGTGACTATAGCACAAGTATGCCCCGCGAGGGGTACATTGTGCATAGTAGTCATCTCTTCTAATTTACGTTTGTGAGTGATCACGCTACGTAGATCGTGTGAGAAGAGATTCACATTTACACCCTCTTCGGGCGCATGGCACAGCCAAGTGTCAGGGTGTGTATATGAGTGATGCGTCTTCTTATCCAGTTCTAGCACATGAACTGCTCCCAAATCATTAGTGGGAGTGCAACACATAATGTGAGTCAAACCTGCTTCAAGCGCATAGCCCACATGGGGGCATGGGTTCAACACCACAAGATTTGTCCCCCTGACTTGGTTTCAGTGCATAAGATGCACCCGAGTGGGTGAAGGACTTTGAGAGTTGACTCATTCCGGACGCATAAGCATCTGAGTGAACTCTATACAACTTGCCATCAGCCGCGGGTATGACTTTTAATGTATATTTTTGGTTTGCTGCTGGCATAGCACATTGAGGGCGCATGGCCCGTGCCACCTTGGATTTCTTCATACTAGCCCATGAAGGCACATAGTACTCAGAATCTAACTTTTTCTTGCCTTGATGGCAAGTAATTCTGTCAAAGACAGAAGGTTTTTCCTACGCAACATAACCCATGCACGGGAATGTGGTTGTGCGTTTATTCTTTCGGCACATCCTTTTCGATTGGAACAAAGCAGGTTGGGAGTTGCAGTCGACACTACTCTTCCCTGGCAGTTGTGCTGCTCCAGAAGCAATGTTTTGTTTGTTGGTAGAGTCGGCAGGAAGGAGTGGCTACGTTGGCACAATTCTTTCAGTTCTAGGGCTTGGCGCATCGCCCTTAGACACCCAGACTTGGTTAGTCTTTTTCGTCTACGGCAGCCGCTTAGAAGGACTCACACTGCCTTCAGAGATGAACTCCTCATACGCTTGCTGATCGAAGTACACCACCAGTGTCTTCTGGGAGGAGCCGAGTTTGTTATCGTTGGATTGTGACACAGCTTTCTCGTTGGAAGAGAAAATCCTCCCCAGCAGAGTAGCCAGCTTGTTTGCTATTACAAAGTAATGATGAAACCTTTCTTTTAACAAACGAAACAAAGTACAACAGTGGTCCTCGACAAGATATTTTGGGTAACCTTTTATTTTTTTTGGGGATGAGTGTCAATGGAGGGTTATTCTTTACTCCTTGATGATCCGACGATGCTCAAGAGAAAATCGCAAGTCTTCGATTGGACGACAATTCAGCTCTCCTGAGGTAAGCTTCGACTCTATGAATGTGTTAAAAATTTGGGCACGAATGAAGGAACGATCCTTCTATTTACAGATGGTGGAATGATCCGTTCATGCGCGCATATGCGATGCGCGCATGGAAATTACGCTACGCACATGACTTTGTTGGGCGCAGGGGCGCTGCGTCCGGGATGCTTGAACTGAATCTGGTGTAACTGCATTATTGGGCTGCAGGTGAGCTGACACATGATAGTTTGTGAGATTCATTTGTTGCTGATATATTGGGTAGTTAGCACCCAATCATGAGCATGACTGAGTCAATAACACGTGGCGAGTGTTCACTGCTCAAAGATCTTGATTTGATGTAACTGGATGATTTGTTGCACATGGGGGATCCGACACATGAGGAGACTTTAGTATTAAATACTTTGATTGGCGACGAGCTTTATGTAGGCGTATCGTTGTGTGGAACATGCACTACAGAGCTCATCAATTGGTGAGGCACATTTATTCGAGGAGCACATCAGTTGTAGGGCGCATCATCTTTGTTCAACTCAGTCGAGCGTTTCGAGGCTCGAATTTAATGTCTTTGACTTAGCTGAAATCGAGATGGTAAATTTATCACCATTAATGCTAGGTTCATCACATTAACTTCGGGGAGGCTGCCACTTGGAGCATGGGTTTGTTTCTACTTGGCCTATAAATAGATGTGTTTGGGGTGAAAAGAGATTGCTCGTTCTCATTTCACACAACTTTTTATTGAGAATGCCCTCAACCGATCATCCTCCTTGGCAAGGTGGTGTGCTATGGGTTGTGGATCTCCTCGTTCAAAGAAGCTTCGATTTTGACGATGAACTCCTTCAGAAAATTGAGATGCTCCGAGTTAGCTATGGACAGAGCAGTTCATGCTCATATTCTTCACAGGCAGTGGTCTTCCCTGAGACAAGAGTCGAGTGCCAAGATGTTGATTACTAGGTTTGTATTGATTGCCAACCCACGTTATGTTCATAACTGCTTCATTCGAAAGCGAGGCGTCTGAGCTAAGAAGAGGAACTGATGCTCCCTTGACGAAGATGTGATTCGCTCGTGACTAGGAAGTGATTCGCTCGCGTCAAGGAAGAGATGCGCCTATGCTGAAACATCAAAGTGATGCGCCTATGCTTTATAGTAGATTTTTCATGTAATGAAAAAGTCATGTAGTAGATTTTCATTGTTGTGATGCACCTTTATTTACTGTCTTTTTGTGATGCGCCAACATTGCTTTATGTCTGTGGCGCATACTATTTGTGGCGCATAGGAATTTGGCCTTTGTAGCGCATGGATTCCATGTTTTACAGTCATGACCATAAAATTGGTCAGAGAAATTGACTCAAAATTTTATTTGAAATTCAATCGGAATGATCACCAGGTGTATGTGCAAATTAGAAATCGAATTTTTGGCCTTAATGTTGTGTAATTAAATAAAACACAAGAAGATGTGTTTGAGTGGAATATGAAGGTCTAATCACAATAAATCATAAATAAATCTTAGAAATTTTCACGGGACTTATATGTTAAAATTTGGCTCTAATACCATGTTGAATATAATGAACCGCTCAACCTTTTAGAGATGGTCATTTGGACTCATATATATAGAGTAGGAATATCACATTTACATATAGGTCCACACTTATTGAGATATTATGTAATAGTACTAATGTCTTAAAAGTATAAAATAAGGACACTGGTTGTCTACTATGTGTCATGCTATCAGCTTACGAACTTGTATAAAATCAGATTAATTGGTATACAAGTCCCCCAGCATCTTCCACATCGCCTCAGCAGTCTTATACTCTTTCACAATCTACATCACATCATCAATCATGGCTCTAAACATGATTATCATCATCTATCTATTAGCATCTTCCTATTTTGTATATGCTTCCTCATTAGCTTCATCCTCAATCTTGATTGCTTAAGTCACATGTCCTATTTTGTGCATTCCACGGAGATAGATACATAGATATGATCATCATCCATATCAGAAAATTAGTACGATTGAGCATGGTACCCCCAAATTGATCCAGAACCTGAATCCGTGGTATTGATAGTGACATCAACCTTCTGGACTTCATTGATATTAGAAGAGCCTTTTTGCATCATACATTGAAAAAATTCAGCATAATCAACCATACATACATATTTAGACAGGTCGAATGACACCCTCGATAGGTAGAATCAGTATTTTTTCGATCTAGAAAAAAGTTTCTTGACAATAACTTATCTTAGACACAATCAAATTAAGAATTTTTTTGGTTAATTATGCTTAATATTTAAAGTAATAAGCTAATATCCATAATTTTATTATAAATTCCTTTGAAGCTAATAATATGAAGATTTGGTTTGAATTTGTTTATTACTTACTTTGTTTGTCCCTTGTTAGACAAGGTTTATAAGTGACGAAATTTTTTAAGTTCTATGTCATATCTTAGTTTGAACAAGAATAATTTTGATGACTCCGACAAAGATTTTTCATTGAACAATTTTTTTCACATTTTTTAACAAAGAATCAATCCGACACTTTTCCAATATTTAGTTTGGACGAGCTTGCATATTATTATAGGAATTTTGTTAATAGCATTCTAAGTTAATAATTAATAGGCTACTTCTTTTACTTTTGAAAGTATCATACAGAATAAATAGACAATATTATTTTGAATAGATTTCTTGTCAGTAAAATAACTTTATCTTGGAAATAGAAAATTGTTGGTTGCAACTTCTATCCAAATAAAAAGTTGTTGACAATATTTTTACAAGACTACATCCCCACATTAATATCAAAATTCTCGGGTCTTGTATATCTTTTCTTTATCATGTCTAATTTCTAAAGAAATAATATTTATCTTCCTTCACTGACATTTTTATTTTTATAATTATTTACACTAAGCTTTTTTTATCCTATTTTCTAAAATGATTAGTTGTCTAACCAACCGAATAATGCTTTGGTAGTCTTTTCCGATAATTAACCAGATATGGCCCATATTCCCCAGGTAGACGCAGTAAGAATCAAGACAATGGACACATGTCCCGGAATATTCGTCGCTATATGGTCGTTAAATTTTGTGCCAATTTTTTTCAACATTTTCCTCCAACTTTTGACAACTAAGCGACGATATAGCGACAGATTCTTTATCCGTCGCTATATCTCCGACGACTTAACGACGTATTGGCGACCTTTGCTCGTCCTTAAAATAAATAAATAAATTATCAGTTTTTTTACGACAATCAGTCGGAACTTTGTCGGTAGTTCGTCGCTAATAGCGACGGACAAAATCCGTCGCTAAATACCCATCGCCAAATGGCTATATTTTGGTATTGCTCTATCGGCCGAGTCCGACTGTCCGAGTACATGCACAAACACTGCTCTGAAGTAATTAAAAAACCTGTCTGCTAATGGCAACGTTTTCAAGTTTCAACAATACTGTAAAAGAAGGTACATCTTCATTTATTTTTTATAAGACACCGACTGACCAGACCGGACATAAATAAGCATCCGGACCAACACGACGACAAACGAGTGCTACCACCACATACCAAAACTTAAAATAAAGAAGACATACAGAGAAGTCCCGACTTAAAAAAGACTTAGGGCCTGTCTGGTTCGAATGAACTGGATGAAACTGGATGAATTTTTTGGAACTCAGCTGAACTCCAACGAGTTCAGCTGTTTGGTTAGTTCAGGTAAGTAGGATTTTTTTTCTTTGAATTGACCTACAGCAGTTCCTGTCCCCCACACAATTCTCACTTTTGACATCCAGAAAAATTGGATGGAACTCATCTATGAACTCAAGCACCGCAAGAATTTTTCCCAAGCACCGCATGAATTTTTCTGAATAAAATTTATACTCTGTCCAAGAAACAACAAATATGGAACAATATTCCTAAAACTCAAAATTTTCACCAAAAATTCTGAAAAAAATTAAAATCCTGCAAAAAATTGAAGGGGAAAAAAACACTAGATGACCCAGGTAGGGGTTATGGCCGAGCGGATCTGGATGTCGATGCTGGACAAGCTCGCCGGCAGGAAGACTCGGGGTCACCGGCGACGACCTCGACGAGCCACGAGGTGGCGGTGAAGGGCAGCTGTGATGGCGGTGGCGGTGGCGGTGAAGAGGTGGCGGTAGCGGTGAAGGACCACCCCTCCGTAGTCGACTCCGTAGTCAACTCCGCCGACGGTGAGGTCGTGCCCTAATTTAGAAATTGGCTCAGGTGAAACAAGAAGAAGAAGTGTGAGAAGAAGAAGAATCCCTCTTTAAGAAAAAAAAAAAAAAAAAAGGAGAAAAAAAAAAAGGAACTATTTGGGGGTCGGCCTCATGTGAAGATGAAAAGGAGAGGAAGAGATGAATCCAACGCATGGGATGGAAGACTCCAGAGAAATTTACCTAATTTAAATATTTGTTTGGGTCCGAAAAGTCTCAGGAATGAAAGGAAGACTCTAGATGAGTCCTAAACATGTAATTAGTTTAGTTATGATATTTAATTGATTTAAGATAATTAATTTTTTTCATCCAACTATAGTAACTAATTTAGTTATAATTATAATAATGATAATGATGATAACAATAGAAATAATAATAATTATTTGTATTCATGGGTTCTTTTTTGTGTGTGGAGGAGAGGTTGTGGTAAATAATATTAATAATAATAATAATAGTAATAATAATAATAATAATAATAATAATAATAATAATAAGTATTATTATTATGGTAATTAATTTAATTATTGGTTCTTATATTTTTAATTCCAACATTCACTTTCAACCACCATCCAAACAACCAAACTCCATTTCTCTCCACTTTCAACTACCATCCAAACACCAAACTCATTTTTCTTCCACTTGCAAGAGACAAAAAGTACTACATCCAAACACATTTTGAAAAGTGCCACTTTCACACTTTCAACTGCAACTCATCATGACGTAAGTGCCACTTTCACACTTTCAAAAAGTTACATCTAACCAAACAGCCCCTTAGATCATGGATACCAAAAGCTCACCATCACCAAACAAACCCACAAACAGAGAGCACCAAGAAGGCCTTTCTTGTTCACTCCACACCATACCTCTCCTTCAAGAATCCGACGAACTCATGTACTTTGTGGGGATCAGAGAGGGTCTTGGAGACGCTCTCCCTATCCATGCACCTCTGGCCCACGCCACCAGCTTGGGAGCTACCTCCTCTGTGCTAAAGTTGGCGTAGGTCTCATAGGTATAGAACCAGGAGGCGAAGGGAACAAGCGAAATGTCGACAAAGCCAAAAGTCTCGCCACCAAAGAACTACTTGTCTCCGAGCTCCCCTTCCAAAAGCTTCAAGATATCGAGCAATTCTTTCTTTGGATCCTGTTGGGCCTCTCCCTTGAGTTTCCACAGCCTTCTTCCACAGTCGTAGATCTGACATCATAAAGACAATATTATTAACATTTGCATGTCTACGAAGCCGTCGTCGATTAAAAAAAGAGAGCAGAAATTAATGAATACCTTTTTGTTCGATGTACTCGATGATTATGAGTGACTCGCAGACGGGTTTCCCGTCGTGGAGGAGGACGGGGATCTTCTAGTGCACCGGGTTGGACTTGAGCAGCAGCTCGCTCTTGTCGGCAAGGTTCTCCTCCCTGTACTCATACTCCACACCTTTCTCCGCTAGGTCGATCCGGCACCTCTGCCCGAAAGGGCTCACCCAGGTTGCAAGCAGCACAACTCCACCCATTTTCTCTCTCTCTCTCTCTCTCTCTCTCTCGTTTTTGTTGATTGATTTTGTGTGTGGATCGACCCATTTGTGGTTTTTGTGTGCTTATGAAGAATAGAGAGTGTAGGGGTGAGGGGTTTGTCGTATTATCACCGGGTGGTGACGTGACTGCTAACGACTTTGGGTTTGTTCTGGATGATTTTCTTTCGGCCAGCAAAATTGTATGAATTGTTCGAGCCTGATGAAACATATCAGGAAAGAATTAAGACAAAAAATCAAAATACTATTAACTTTATTCCGACTATCAAAAAGTTTTTTATAATAAAAATAAATATTTATTGTGACTTATCTTCATTATCTTATTTTACAAATTATCACAAATAAAATTACTTAACAAGTAGCACTTAAAATCTGTGTCTTAGTATCACGACGTCTATCCTTTTCTAAGGGATAGAATCAAAAATTATTGTATGATCCCGAGAATATTGGATTCCAAACTAAGATAGAAGAAAATTAAGACTAAGAAGAATAAATAAAAAAATTGGTTAGGAGTATAGTCCGAATGTGAGTGAAATATTTAACAAAAAAAACCTACTTGTCAAATGACAAATTTTATAGGTATAAATATAATAGGTATATCACAACCCTTTGGATCCTAGTATAAACTGTGACAGCAAATTAATGTGAAATGTGCACATGAATACTCATCCAGAGTATGTAACCAATGAAAAGGACGCCTAACAAAAGAAAAAGTGTGTAACCAATTAACCATCTGCCACCTGCATCATACTTGATCTGGGGGCATCCGTCATTGAACTCTTCAACTCTCTCTAGATGGTTTTAAAAATCTTCTTCCTACTACCATTTTTTTATCATATTATTGTTAGAAGAACTCTTACTACTGTATTTAAACTCTGAAATTAAAATATAAAATAATAGTCTAATCGAGACCGAGACTTAAACTTTGTTCAATATCCTTAAGACAATATTTGCCCCGCAATGGTACTTACGGTTTAATGGCGATTAGTCTCCCAGGATATTACGATTTTTCTCATTTGGTAGCAGCACTTCACGGCGCAGGAACTTGATGAAGCATTATTGGTAGACCATGTCTCACTTAGATATAATGCTAGATGTATGAATGAGTTTTTATGTATCCAATGCTTCAAACACTTGCGCTTTTATAAATGATAACGAAACACAATGGAAAGGACACACGTTTCCAATAGATTCATTGAATATAATCGTACACCTTTTTAATAGATTCGTCGAATAGATTCGTGGAAAAAGATTCGTTGTAAGAAAATAATTATTATTATTATTATTAATTAATATTCAAATATACATTCACTTTTCCAAAATTATTTGTCTTGATTGACTTATCTGGTTGACTTCTACATAGGTGAAGTAAAAACTCTTAAGAAACCTTAAAGTAGATGTGGGTACGGGTTGAACCGGGCCTAAATTGGATGGACTATCCATTAGTTGGTAGGAAGGAATGGTACTTAACCAAAAAAAGTTGGAACCAAACCGGACTCGACTTGTTCAAAAGTTGTCCAAACCAGACCGACCCGCGGGTCCAAACGGGTGCAAAAATTAGTATTTTTTTCCCATAAACTATAATAGTAAATAGTTACATATGTTATATTATCTATAAGGGCAAAACATATCTATAAGAACAAAACATGTTTTGTTAACAGAAGCCAAGAAATGGATCGGGGCGGGGTCACACTAACATAGTATTCAAGTATCAAAAACTCTTAAGATGGCAGCCACTGGCTTAACTTCACTTTTGGACAAGTTTGCCTTCATAAACTCTTAAGTACCAGACTAAATCTTAAGTATCAGAAACTCTTTAAGATGACAACCATTGGCTTAACTTCACTGCTAGACAAGCTTAGTTTTCATTTATCAATTAACAAGTATCAGTCTAAAAATATTTTAATTACTCAAAGATGCAAAGATGAAGTTTTCAAGTATCATTTAACTCTGTAGAAACATGCCAGTATTAAAATTGAACTTTTGGTCAATCTTGTCAAAATTGAACTCTATAGAAACCTACCTATGGTTGTCATCTTAATTAGGATTAAAATAGTAGGAAGAAATGAGGTCAGCTCACAGTACACTGGATGTAATGATGCACTTTTCGAGATGCAAAGCATCCTCTAGTTCTCTTTCTTAATTAACTATTCAAAGACTCAAAGATGCAAAGATGCAGTTAAATTTACACACCCGATTTATTTATTCCAAAAACTAGAATTTTAAAAAGAAAAGGCAAATAATTATTTGACAAGATTTATTCATTCTTGCATTCAATTAATTCAACATAACGAGAAGTATAGAATGAACAAAGTAATTCTGCAATAGAAGATAAGCAGTTTAATTATTATTTATTTTTAATAAGTAGATGTCCTAGTCTACTGGGACTTTGTTAGTGTTTACCTAGTGGATCTATTGGGAGTTTGCTAGTGTTTACCAAGTCTGTAGGAAATCCCAGGAACTTAGGACTCGTTAGTCATGAGATATTCTTTCCTATTTTTTTGCTTAGTTGGTTTTGTATGCTCTATTTATATCGAGCCTTTCAATCAATGAATAGTACAATTTAGTTCCAATACTTCTCTTGCTCTCATAATTTAAGTTTTTTAGTTTCTTTGATAATCTAGTATTAGAGCTCCACTGCGCCTTAGTTGAAAAAAGAAACAACTTTAGTGACTTGCAAAAACAAGGATTATGGAAACAAAGAGCAAATTAAGTATAGCCTTCAATACCTCGCTTCGATGGTCATTACGACCATTGCCAGTATGTTAATGGAGAATTTTTGAGGTCCAAGGAGTATTGGGACCTCATTGAAATCGGTGTTAGTGAACATGCTGATGAGGTGTTGACAGCAGCACATGGAAGGATGTTGGATGAGCTGAAGTTGAAGGACTTGAAAGAAAAAAATTAGTTATTTCAAGCAATCGAACGCTCAATTTTGGAGACCATTCTCCAAAAAGGCACATCCAAATATATATAGGAATCAATGTAAAAGAAATACCAAGGAAATACAAGAGTCAAATGCTCTCACCTCCAGGCACTTTGCAGACAGTTTGAGACACTTGATATGAAATCTGTGAGACTGTTTTAGATTACTTTCCAAGAGTTATTTCTATCGCAAATAATATATGAATCCATGGTGAACCGATGCAAGATGTTACCGTCGTGGAGAAAATTCTTCGCTCCATGAGTGACAAGTTTAATTACATAGTTTGCTCCATTCAAGAATCAAAAGATATTGATGAATTATCAGTCGATGAGCTAGAGGGTTCGCTACTTGTCCATGAGTAAAACCTCAATTGACACAATAGAGAGGAGCAAGTTGCTTTGAAGGTTGCAACCAATGGTGAACTTTCAGCAAAAGGAAGAGGTCGAGGCAAATGGATAAAAGGAGACAGAGGCATTCGAGATGGTAGTAGAAGCAGATCCAAATATAATTATCAATCATCTGGTTTACAAGGGAGGGGCAAAGGATATTTTGACAAGCATAATGTTGAATGCTATGGGTATCATTAATATCGTCACTTTTGTTTGGAGTGCTATGAGAACCTTCACAGAGAAAACAAAAGAATGGGGAGCAGCCAAATTTTGCAGAGAAAGAAGAAGAAGAAGAAGAAGAAGAAGAAGAAGAAGAAGAAGAAGAAGAAGAAGAAGAAGAGGCACTCTTGATGGCATTCCATTTGAAGGAGGAGCTGGAAGTAAACATGTGGTATTTGGACTCTGGGTGCATCAGTCGCATGTGTGGGAGTAAGTCATCTATGGTTTGGATGAAGCATTCGTATTGTTGTGAGATTTGGTGACAATTCTATTGTGAATGTTATTGGGAATGGATCTCTTCAAATTAGTTATAACTAAAACATATCATATTGAAATTATTTCAAATTATTTTTTCGAAGAGTAATTTATTAAGCATTGGTCAACCTGAAGAGAATGGATATGTGCGCACAATAAAAAATGGGGCTTCTGAAGTTTATGGTCCACAAAGGGCTCTAATTTTTTATGCTAAGAGGACACCAAACATGTTGTTTTCACTACAAATCAAGTGTGTCGATTCATGTTATATATGTAAGAAAAAAGATCTAACATGGCTTTGGCATTTTCACTACAGTCATTTGAACTTTGGTGGATTCAATACATTATATGAGAATAAGATGGTCACCGATTTTCCTCAAATCTGTCCTACCTCTAACAATAGATTTCTTTGCATCCTGTTGGGCCTCAACCTTGAGTTTCCACAGCCTTGTTCCACAGTCGTAGATCTGACATCATCAAGACAATATTATTACATTTGTATGTCTAGGAAGCCGTCGTCCATTGAAAAAAGAGAGAGCATAAATTAATGAATACCTTCTTGTCGACGAAGTCGGCCCAGAACCTGGCTTGGGTGCAGGCGTAGGGGCCTTGGGGATGATGGGGTACTCATCGGGCCAGACCTCGTCGATGTACTCGACGATTATGAGTGACTCGCAGACGGGCTTCCCGTCGTGGAGGAGGACGGGGATCTTCTTGTGCACCGGGTTGGATTTGAGCAGCAGCTCGCTCTTGTCAGCAAGGTTCTACTCCCTGTACTCGTACTACATACCTTTCTCTGCCAGGGCGATCCTGCACCTCTGCCCAAAAGGGCTCACCCAGGTACTAAGCAGTACAACTCCACCCATTTTCTCTCTCTATCTCTCTCGTTGTTGTTGATTGATTTTTTGTGTAGATCGACACATTTGTGGTTTTTGTGTGCTTATAAAGAATATAGAGTATAGGGGTGAGGAGTTTGTCGTATTATCACAGGGTGGTGACGTGACTGCTGACGACTTTGGGATTGTTCTGGATGATTTTCGTTCGGCCAGCAAAATTGAATGAATTTTTTAGCCTGATAAAACATATCAGGAAAGAATTAAGAAATAAAATCAAAATACAATTAACTTTATTTCGACTATCAAAAAGTTTTTATAATAAAAATAAATATTTATTGTGACTTATCTTCATTATCTCAAGCATATGTATTTTACAAATTATCATAAATAAAATTACTTAACAAGTATCACTTAAAATCTGTGTTTTAGTAACACGACATATATCCTTTTCTAAGGGATAGAATCAAAAATTATTGTATGATCCCGAGAATATTGGATTCCAAACTAAGATATAAGAAAATTAAGACTAAGAAGAATAAATGAAAAAATTGTTTAGGAGATATAGTACGAATGTGAATGAAATATTTTTAGAAAAAACTACTTATCAAATGACAAATTTTATAGGTATAAATGTATAGGTATATCATAACCCTTTGGATCCTAGTATAAACTGTGACAGCAAATTAATGAAATGTGCACGTGAATACTCATCCAGAGTATGTAACCAATGAAAAGGACACCTAACAAAAGAAAATGTATGTAACCAATTAACCATCTGCCACCTGCATAATTCTTGATGTGGGGGCATCCGTCATTGCACTCTTCAACTCTCTCGAGATGGTTTTAAAAATCTTCTTCCTACTACTATTTTTTTATCATATTATTGTTAGAAGAATTCTCACTACTGTATTTAAACTCTGAAAATAAAATATAAAATAATAGTCTAATCGAGACTGTGACTTGAACTTTGTTCAATGTCCTTAAGACAATATCTGTCCCATAATGGTACTTACGGTTTAATGGTGATTAGTCTCCCAAGATATAACGATTTTTCTCATTCGGTAGCAGCACTTCACATCGTAGGAACTTGACGAAGCAATATTGGTAGACCCTGTCTAACTTAGACATAATGCTAGATGGATGAATGAGTTTTTGTGTATCCAATGCTTCAAACACTTGCGCATTTATAAATGATAGAGAGAGACAATGGAAAGGACACACCTTTCCAATAGATTCGTTGAATAGAATCGTACACCTTTCTAATAGATTCGTCGAATAGATTTGTGGTAAAAGATTCATTGTAAAAAAACTATTATTATTATTATTATTATTATTATTATTATTATTATTATTATTATTATTATTATTATTAATTAATATTCAAATATACATTCACTTTTCCAAAATTATTTGTCTTGATTGACTTATCTGGTTGACTTCTACATAGGTGCAGTAAAAACTCTTAAGAAACCTTAAAGTAGATATGGGTCAGGGTTGAACCGGGCCTAAATTGGATGGACTATCCATTAAAGCATCCACAGTGGTAACACTCCAAACCATACTCCAAATCACTTCAAACCATACTCCAATAATTAATTTTGGAGTATACCTTTCATGTTGGTACACAATGGTATAGTTTAAATAAACACTCCAAATTGACAAGTGGCAACACTCCATTTGTTTTTCTCCTTATTTTTCTTTCATAATTGACAAGTGGCAACACTCCAAAAAAAGAATGAAAAAGAAAAGTAAATATGGCGGGCCCACAAGTAATATAGTTCAACTAGTGGACTCTCCAAATTTGGAGAGTCTCTTAGCTTTCTACCATTTTTCAAGTGTGGACAAGAGTCCATTGGAGCCATCAAGTGCTACAAAATTTTGCTAAAGACCAAATATAGCACTTGAAATTACTTCCGCTGTGGATGCTCTTAGTTGGTAGGACGGAATGGTAATTAACCAAGAAAAGTTGAAACCAAACCGGACTCGACTTGATCGAAAGTTGTCCAAACTAGACCGACCCGTAGGTCCAAACGGGTCCAAAAAATTAGATTTTTCCCATAAACTATAATAGTAAATAGTTACAGATGTTATAGGAATTGACATGAATTTTCTAGGAATTATTGAAGTTGGGGACTTACCTATTTCTCAAACTTGCAAATATTTCTAAAGGAGGCTAGCCCTAAATTCTAGGAGAGATTAAATAGGTGGGGAATGCCTAAGTGGCCGGCCATGGGCTGTTGGGCTAGGGTTAGGGTTCCACTAGTGTTGGGTTGGGCCTCTATGGGCTTAAGTCATAAATCATGACTTGTGAAATCATAAGCCATTCTCTAGCCTAGTAAATTCCTAATTCCTCCTAATAAATTCTAATGAGTAGGATATGGTTAACTTAAATTAACCTAGGATTCCATAATCTAACCAAGTGGTCATGACCTATGTTAGCTTCTAGGACAGTCTCCTAAGTCACCCTGAGTCAGAGTCAATAATAGCACCAAAACAATTATACTAAAAATCACTGAAAATTATAATAATTATAATTAATACTAAATAATTCCAAAATTTAAAAATGACCAAAATACCCTCAAGCTAGAAAAGTGGTAGTGACAGTTTAGTTTTGTGACATGGCGTTGTTGATCGACCCATACTGGGTTCTGTAGTGTGTCGATCAGTGGATTGGAAGGGATTCTGTTGGGATTTAGATTGTGTGTTCAGAGAGTAATTTCCTCCGTTCCTAAGTAATTTTGTTCAATAGATCTCTTAAAATTTCAAGCGAATTTCAGTAATTGAATTCCTAGTTTTCGCATGTATTGTGTTCGATGTAATGCCTGAACTAGACTTGCCAACCGTTCTGGACACGGAGACAGCAGTATCGGACATGGGGATACGAGTTTGACACCCTAGTTTCCTTCAAGACAACTCTATACAGGTATATGCCTACACTTCCTCCATCAAAATTGGGTAGTAGACCATAGGGTTTCTCTGTACTGCATTGTCAGTCACTGTTGGTGTTGGACACGTTTGTATGGTTACAATGTCGTATCGACACAGTTTTGGTAGCACTAGCCATTGGTACCAGTCTTGTATCTGTGTCAGTTGACTACTCTCTGTAATGTCAATAATCGTTAGGCTAAGTATAGCATTTGAACAGAGATAGATATGGAGTGGTTCAGTGTTTATTTAAGAGTTCGAATTCAAATCCATCCTAGCCGTTAAGTATAAGTGAAGTTGAGTTCATAGAGATTCAATAGAGTATTGCTACTAGGCTTGGGTTATTCTAATTATACAGTGGGCTGTAGGCAATTATTTGAGAGTAGAAATCGTTCAACACTGTTGGCCAGTCTTTGGTGAATAAATAGGATGTTGTATATTACAGGCTGGTTGTGGTGAGTGAAATGGTAAGGTCAGTACCCTTGGGCCAGCCCAGTGAATTAAAATGGCATGGGCTTGCAGGTCATTTGGGTCGAGGAGGGATCAAGTGTTAGTTGATGTATATTGTTGCATTGTTCTGTTCAATGGGCTGAACAGTATAGTTAAATGTCTTTGGGCCTAATTGATAATGATAGAATGTTTTATTCAGTTTATGGGGCTAGAACAATATATGAAGGTGGGCTTTTAGCTTATAAAGGTGATCTCGTGGTAATGGAGTATTTTGGTGAAGGCCCTCACATGGAGTGATGTTAGCTGCTGGTTAGGTAGAGTAGTGTAGTTAATATTTTTTTTAGCAATTGAGAACTTAGATAGATTATTTAGAATAGTTATGAGAATTATCTTCATATATTCTAAAACCTATTTTTCCAAATTTTAGGTGATCTAGAGACATTGACAATTCCTAGGAAAAAGGCAAGTACAGGTATCTTGATTTTACTGTCACATTGCATGCATATCATATTTTACATGTTCTTGCTTATCGTTTCACTTGCTTGCATGTTGTCGTGTCGTGTCGAGGAGGGAAGAACATTATAAAGCATGTAGTTACCTAAGCCTCGATATATGCTTGATTGTTAGTTTAGCGTACATGATATAACTTATACCTATACCTGACTGCTAGTATATCATTGCACTATATAATATGTCCGTTTACTTGACTACTAGTATATAGTACACAATATGCCTTACACTAAACATGACTGATAGAATATTGTTACTATATACCTTAGCCCTGTTAGTGTAGCGTACATGGTATGCCTTATACCTATACATGATTGCTAGCATACCATTACTCTATACTCTTGACTTGATAGCCTTACATGCTTAACGATGTTCTTACGCATGATTCATGTAGCTAGTGCATACTCTGTTTATTTCTTATATTACTTGTCATTCACTTACTCTTGCTTTACATGTTGCTTTGATATCCTGTTGCTAAGTATTATTGAGTTATATTGTGCTTGTTCCATCCTGACTAGATTGTTAATTACAGGTGAGACTGATCCTTTAGAGTGTTATGGCCAGCAAAGAGACCTAGCAGCGAAGCCCACTTCGGATGCTCAGCAGGAATAGGACTATGTTCCTGTAGGGCCTAAAAATTAAGTTGCGTCCTGAACATACTAATCAGTGATCAAGTTGCGCCCCAAAAATCAGTCGCGCCACTGATATGAACCTCAGAGAACAGACTGCGCCGTTGAACAGGTTGCACCATATATCAGACTGCGTCCAGTCTTGTTGCATCAAAATGTACGTGGCGTCTGACACTTAATCGCCATTATTACCTGACAATACTGACAACTGACACCACAGTGAACGAGAAAAATCTTTTCGAATCCTGTGAATTATGTTGCTCGAGGGGAGTTGGTTGACAGCTGTCCTGTACGCTTCGTAAGTTGCGCCTAGGCGCAATCCAGATAAAATATTTAGTTGTGCCTAGGCACAATCTGAATGACTTCTGCTCAAAATCTGCCACGTGTCTAGGCGCGGCTCAATCAGGCGCAGTTGTCCGAAGCTCGCGCAACCTGATAAAGTTGAGACAACTGACATTCTAAAGCAGGATGACGTGGCGCACATGCCACTAATCTCTCAAGACATGTCTACTATCCTATACACGACCACGCGCATCTCAGTCATATGATGCCACGCGTCTAAATACAGTTAGTACACGACTTAACAACTAAATAAAAGTTGGCACAACAAGAGGTTGGTGCAACCCAATGTGGCACAATCCAGCCTCGTGCACATCAGAATAACTGCTAAAACGGTTATTTCTTGAACTCTATAAATAGAGTTTCCAATCATTGTGAAATCATCAAATACATACGCACAGAGATCAAGAACTCTTGCAAAATCGCTGCTGCATTCTCCAGAGGCTACAGTCCTTAAGTTCACATAGTCCAAGGGATAAAGTGATCGTCTTCTGATCCGATTCCTACAGTTGTACTTCTCCAGAATTCATTGTACTTTTGTACTATTCTTTTTCAAGTTTGGAATAAACTTTTTATTTTTGTAAACAAAATGGCGACTCTACTGGGGACGACTTTCTCCTCCGATGAGAAGGTGACAACTCAATGTGACACTGCGTCGATCGGCAAGACGCAGAAGACTCTGGTTGTTCAAGTCAACCAAACTGCCTATGAAGAAATGATTAGCACCAAGAGCAACAAGCGTACAACGGCTATTGCCAAGAACATGACCGTGTGGGCTCCTAAATCTCCCATGGTCACTGTTGCTCAGGCGCAACCTGAGTGTTCAGTGGTCAAGACACAATCTGTCACGACGGCTCAGGCACAGCTTGCTTCTGTTGCCCGTGCGCAACCTATTCATCCTGCTGCCCACGCGCAGTCTACTACTCTCTTTGCTGCCAAGGCGCAACCTGTTCAAGCCATTGTTGAGGTGAAGTCTACCCATGTTATTGCCAAGGCACCATCAGTAGCCCGTAGGACTATGGCGCAGCCCAAGCAATCAGCACCTCAGGTGCAGTCTGCTACTCTGGCGCAACTCAAGGGAACTTGTCTTTTGGATATTTCCTCTTCTAATTCTCAAGTTCTGAACTTGGAGATTCAATATTCTAGTGCCAACACTAGACAGAACAAAAGGAAGAGTCCTTTGACACTTCCTCAATTGGCACAATCTGTGCCTAAAATGGTCTTATAACAGAACAAAGGGAAATGCTTCTTAGCTGACCCTCTACAAAATAAAGGAAAGCACCCTTTGGTCTTTTCTCAAACTTTCCTGGTCCATGACTCAGAGAAAGATATGTCCGATTCTATTCCTTTAAACAGAGGTTTTCGGATCTCTGATATTGGAAAGAATACTGACCAAAGAGGTATCTTACCTACCCCTATGGGGTCTGGTCAAGAACTTCCAACCTTGCAAATTTTAAGATCCAAGCAAGAAAAATTGAGGGTATCACAAACAGAGACACCTGGAGCAGAATTTTTAGATTTACGCGCTTATCTCAATAGGCGTCAACCAATATCAACTTTGGCGAAATGTAAGAACCCTATGCCAAAGGCCAATCTGTACCAAAAGTCAAAGTTTGAAAAGAAAGACCCAACCACCTATGCTAATGAGTTGAGTACATCTTTGTACACTCAGGGAACTAAACATCTGAAGAATAGAAGACATGTTCCTAACATCATTAAGGAATATGTTCCTCCGACTTCTTCTCGTCCTGTAGTTGTAACTGATCTGCGGCAACGTCTTACATAAAGACGGAAAATTACAGGGATGTCTCCCTCACCTCCAAATTGTGCTTCAAATCGCCACTGCCTTCACGAAGTCGTCATCAACTGTTGTTGCCAATCGGCTCGACGATCTGTCTTCGATCGTTTGAACTATGCTTTAACTCTTGAACATATAATAGAAGACGAAGATAAGCTATTATATGCTTCTGTCAATATGACTTCTCAAGGCACTGGGGGTAGGAAACGTCCAAGACGTAATGCATCCCGTAATCCTAGTCAGCAATACTTAGATCGGATCCATGCATTCAGTGAAGGTGTCTTTCAATACACTATATCGAGGAATCGACATTTGAACCAAGGTGTCTTTAATCAAGAAGATCTCCCCATCGCTCATGTAGGAGGAGACTCTTTCTCAGAGTTTGATGCAGATAGTGAAAGTTCTGAACAACCTATCTCATTAATAGCAACAAGAGAAGTGACGGCATATACCGTTACGAAAGATCAAGATGCTTCTAGTTCAGCCAATCAAGAACGACAAATTGGTGCACAAGAAGACAAATTAAAGACCATGGCAGAGATGGTCGCAAGAATGCATACTATCATCGTGGCTAAACATACAGTACCACCGGTTATAAACCCTGCTATAAATCCAGAGCTTATAGAATCTTTCATACCTGTTAGTCTGGGGGTACCGCCTCCTCAGGTTGCTTCAGTACCAATTCAAGCTGATCCCAGTCAGTCTGGTACTGGAGGTGGTAATTATTACGCTGTTCCGCCTCCCAACACATCTAATCAGCCCACCAATTCTCAAACATCAGGGGATGCAAATGAGGCTATGAAACTTCTGCGCACTCATTTTGAGGCCTTCAAGCAGAAGGATGGCCTACAAAGATTGGGCATAAAGCAACTATATCCTACAGAGTGGAAGGAGGTTGCATTTCCTCCTAAATATAAGCTTCCAACCATCATGATGTTTGATGGCAGTACTTCTCCAAGTCAGTACATCAATCACTTTAAAGTGATGACTAATCAATTACATCCAAATGATGCTCTCCTTACCAGAGTATTCGTCGGTTGTTTAGCTGGCGCAGCATACGACTGGTATCGTAGCCTACCTGATGGCTGCATCACTTGTTTTGTTGGTTTCAAGAAAATGTTCTTGGAACGTTTCTACGAAGGAGTCAACGACATGACGATGTCTGCCCTCATTAAGATTAAACAAAGGCATAATGAATCCACAGAGAGTTTTATTGAAAGATTCTGTCGAGCGGCACTCAAAATGCCTTTAGGAACTCCATCTGTTATAACAATAGACACTTGCAAATCAAACTTGTTACCTATTATCAGTATGTGGACATGATCTACACAATTTTAGGATTGGCCTTCTTTCATTGTCAATGCCAAAGCAGCCGAGGTCAGTGCCGAAAAGTTCAAGCAGTTAGGAGTCCAAATGACTCATCCTAACCAAGATGAACATTCTATACCCGGAGGTAGTAATCGCCAGAATAACTGCAAGAGTAAAGAAACATTGGCCATCAATCTTAAAGGCAAGGAGTCTTTGGCTGTCAATGTTACTCAGACGGCATCCACTCCATCAGCACCACCACAGAAGACAACTCGTCCAAAATAAGAGTATTCTTTTGATGAAGATGATACTTTAAGCATCTTCGATTGCTTGATCAAAAGCAATAAGCTTCAGCTTCCAGAAGCAAAACGTCCAGAAGAAGTAGGTAAAACTGATCACCATAAATACTATATTTATTACAGATTTATAGGGCATCCAACCAGAGCATGTTATGTGCTCAAGGGTAAAATTCAAGAGTTGGTCAACTCTGGAGCAATTACTCTACAACAGGACGAGAAAACGGGGACGGCTAATGTGGTTTCTCTACAATTTGGTGATTTTCCACCACAACTTGTGCAAGATGGTGTTGTCCCCATTCCAAGGACTACTCTTGAAATTGTAAATCTTCTACCTCCTCAAAATGAAGGACTTGTTCCACTGTCAACCGACAGAGGAAAGATTATGTGGATTCACCCAGATCTGGTAGCAGAATTTGAAACGCCTTCCTCTTCTCAGCAAAAGAAGCATGCCAGATCTAAATCCAAGAACTGCAATATGGTATCCTTTGAACCAGTAACAGAAGAAGAAATTCTAATGGGCACTAGATCAGGGAAACCCTATCTTCGGGAGTATTCTGAAAATCAAGAGAACCCTGCTCCGTCTCCTAATGTTCCTCCTTCATCATCTTTTCATGTTGAGAATACACCATCCACATCCTTGTCGGTGGTCGAACCATCTCCTCCTAAACCAATATCAGCAGACAAGGGGGAGCATCATGTTCGCTTTGATAAAGCACTAAAGAAGTCCTCATCTCTTGGACTTGAAAAACCTTACAATTTTGACATATTGGCTCAATTGGCCAAATACTCTAGCAAGATTGTCAATCTTTGAAATCTTACGTCTCTCAAAAGAGACTCGAGAGATGTTAAGTGAAGCCTTGATGCAGGCTGACGCTTGTCTTACTCTTCTCAAAAAGCCTGAAAAGGAGCCAGTCAGCTGTGCACATTATCATAGTGTATTTGAATTAATGCCCAATATCACTTTTACACAAGATGACATGTTGTTAGAAGACAATCGTCATGATCACCCTCTTTATTCTACGGGGTATGTGGACACCATGAAAGTCGATCGCATTCTGATTGACCCAGGGTCCGCACTTAGCATTATGCCGAAGTCTTTACTGGATGCTTTGAAAATCCTAGTGCATAACCTTTCTACAACTATTACTACCATCCTGGGGTTCAATCAAGGAAGAAGTGAACCTTTGGGGAAGATACGCCTAAAACTTCAAATTGGCAATCTTCGTACAAATATAACTTTCTATGTTATTGACAATCATGGCTCATATAACGCTTTGTTGGGAAGGCCATTCCTCCATGAACACAATATTGTACCCTCTATGCTCCACAAATGTTTCAAATATGTGGATGGTAATGGAGAAGTACAAAAAGAGGTTACAGATCTGAATCCTTTTAAAGGAATTGAAGCATACTGCAATGATTTTCGTATGTACAAGGAGGAATTTATGAAGGTGGTACTAGCAATGGACACAGATGAAGAACAGAAGAATGTGCCAAATGATACCCTGGTGATTCCCGTCAAAGGATGCACCTTATGTCCTCAGTCTTCCAAACCACTGACTATCTATCTTCCTTCCCATGAGAAGCAGCCTAAGGGTGATAGTCAAGAACAAAGAGAGCTCACCTCTTCTGAGCCGCTAGTAATCAATTTTCGTCGCAAGAAGCTCTCTCCTCCTTCTCGTTCTTCTTCTCCCCATCTTGTCATCAATCTAACTAAGCCTGCTAAGGCTAAAGTCCTTGTTGTAAATGATGGTATAAAAATCAATAAAGCATCTCCTTTGCAGTATACTGATGTCTTTTTCTATACTCAGTGTTATTTGGATATGCTAGAAAACTTTACAAAACCACTTACAATAGAAGTCGTATCATCTCTGCGAAATGTGGTATCATTGGATTCAATACAAGAGTCATACTTCTTAGTACCGTCTCGAAAGAAAGATGAAAAGCCTATATTCTTCAACAAAAGAGAGGAACCAAAAATCGTGCTCTATAATAATAATAGATATGATATAGGAAGGCTACAATTACGACGCTATAGTCCACAATCCAAAGCCATTATCAGTAAAATGGGCTATGATTTCAGAACAGGCCTCAACAATAGTAAAGGAATGCGGACTCCCCTTCGTATTGCAGTTCCAAAAGGAAAATCAGAATAATACCACAGTAAATTGAAGCGAGGCTTAGGTTATTCTTCACCTCTTCTGACTCCAGAACCTTCTGAATCTGATGAAGAAGAATGATCTAATTCTTCTGATTCTATCTCATGGGATTCCGATACCAGCATTGGTCATGTTCATCGGATAATAGTATCTTCTAATATGGTGTCCACCAAATTTTCGGAAGAAGATGAAGATGACATTAAAGAAGCTCCTGAAGTGGACCCTTGGGCACAAAAGATGGACAATCGGTAGGAACTTCGTTTTGAACAATGAGAACCACCTACTGAAGATCAACTTGTCTAAATCGATATTGGAGAAGAGGGTGTATCACGACCAATCTTTATTAGCAAAAATCTTCCAGAGGATGATAAACAAGAATTAATTCATCTTATTCATGAATATATTGATGTCTTCGCCTAGAGTTACGAAGGTATCCTGGAATTAGATCCTCAAATTACAACTCACAAGCTTAACATTCTGCCGAATGCCAAGCCGGTCAAACAACAACAATGGCGATTCAAGCCTGAAATGATGGATGCAATTGATGATGAAGTCAAAAAGCTTATAGCTTGCAGTTTTATCAGAGAAGAACAGCATCCTGACTGGGTAGCCAACGTGTACCAGTTCTGAAGAAGATCGGAAAGGTTCGAGTTTGCATAGACTTTCGGGATCTCAATGATGCTTGCCCTAAAGACGAGTTCCCTCACCCAATTAATGATGTCATGATCGACAATACATGTGGATTCGAATGAATTTCTTTCATGGATGGGTTTTCTGGATATAATCAAATCCGGATGAATTCTGAAGATGAGAAACATACTTCATTTCGTACTCCTCGGGGTGTGTACTGTTATACGGTCATGCCGTTTGGTCTTAAGAACGCAGGTGCAACTTACCAGCGGACTATGAGTACCATCTTTCGAGATCATTTGTGAATGACTGTCGAATGTTATGTTGACGATATTGCTGTTAAAAGTGGTCTCAAGGAAGATCACATTCAAGATTTAAGAACTATCTTCAATCTAATGCGCCAGCATCAACTCAAAATGAACCCCACCAAGTCTTTCTTGGGTGTCTCTAGTGGCAAATTTCTTGGCTTCGTCATTACCTATAAGGGTATACACGTTGATCCCGAGAAGATCAAAGCATTCAAGAGATGCGTCCTCCACGCAACCTAAAAGAGCTACGAGGATTTCAAGGTCGACTTGCATACATCAGGCGGTTCATTTCGAATTTATCTGGACGTTGCAGACCATTTACTCAATTAATGAAGAAAGGTGTATCTTTCGTTTGGACGAAAGAATATCAACGAGCATTTGACGACATAAAGTGGTATTTAATGAGCCCACCGGTTCTTGTACCATCAATTTCAGGAATACCCTTCTTAATGTATGTCCGGGCAATAGATCATTCATTGGGAGCTTTGCGGGCTCAGAAGAACAAGGAAGGCCATGAGCAAGCCATCTACTATCTTAGCTGAATGATAATTGGAGCTGAACATCGTTATAGTTCGGTAGAGAAAGAATTTTTAGCCTTAATGTTTCACGTTCAGAAGACAAGACATTATATCATAGGCCAAACTATTCATGTCATATCCCGGGTCAGTCCTCTTCGAGTCTTAATGAAGAAGCCAAGTACACTCAATTATAGGCTTGCTACATGGGCCATATTATTAGCATAATATGATATGGTTTATGTTCCTCAAAAGTCTGTGAAAGGCCAAGCACTTGTCGACTTCTTAGCAGCTCATCCTGTCCCTGAGACATCTAAACTCTATGATGAGATTTCGGACGAAATATTGGAATCAAATATGATCTCAGAAGAATTTTCTACCTGGAGGTTGTTCTTTGATGGAGCTTTTAGAATTGGACCTAGAGGTACCCTTGTGCCTGGAGTAGGAATTATTCTTATTTCACCCGATGTCACGCCCCAGAACCAGAATACTGGATAGCGGGGGCGAACATAGCCAGCTACGTATATTGAAATGAAGTTCATCTCGCTATACGGTCACGGCTGTCTAGATATGAGGGTTTACTACAAGCCAACGGTCTCTTATGGTCAAGCCTATTGTCTCAATCTCAAGCAAATAATATAATCAAAAGATGTTTGACCACCAAGTATACAATAAAAGGCGTCCCAAATATTACATATCAGCTGATCATGAAGCTAGTCGTACAAAATGCTAGAACTAGCAAGAGTTAAGTCATACATGATCAACCCTAGGATTTGTCAATCATGTTTACAGCCCGTAGGCAGACAGTAAGTAAAGTGCATCGAGCTAACAGGTGCTCGTCGGCTAAACGCCTCAAAAGAATAATTTTACAATAGAGTGAGCGAAACAAAATGGAAAACCTACTCGTTGCCCGGGTTCCTTCTAGTCGCCACCATCGGGCTGGAGGTTCAGAAGATCCTCGGAAGCTGCTCCGAAATCTGGCCACACAAAACCAGCTGGGTCAAACCCCATAAAGAGCAAGTGCCACAAAGGAGGCCACGAAATAAGAACAAAAGCCAGCATATCAGAACATAAAAAAGAAATGGAAGAAGGTACAAGTAAATAAAGAGTGCAATAGGACAATAAACGACTAGTGACGTGGGACCATTCCGGAAGCCAGGTTACAACCCTTAAACCAGACAAGGACCGAGGTTGTAACCATTCGCCTGAACAGCACTCTGTCTATACCCATTTATTGTTAGAGATAAGTAAAACGAGCATGTACAAGAGTTCCAGTTATAGGGGCTAGACATGACTTAGACAGGACTAGACGTCATCCATTCACAAGCGGCCAAGCAATTACTACGGCTTACTACTTTAACTAACTAGGGTTGTCACAAGCCTAATTACTAACAAGATGCAATGAGAATTTTCCAGTCCCAAGCCCTGCAGACCATCCAGTTATTCTTCCGCAGGTTGAGAGTATGGTTGGGTACATCGCCCCGAAGATGACATACCCTTAGGTGACTTAGAGGTTGCAACACATGACAGTGTGCTGGAAATGTGCTCTACTCATCGGCAAGCTACAAGTCCAATTAAAGCGCCCAGATAACGAGATTGCCTGTGACTGAAAATTCTTTATGAACTATAGTTTGATCTAGTCATTAGCCTAATCCATGTTCAGTACGAATCCCTGACCGTGGGAAACCAGGGAGTCACGTCCTAGACATGATGCAAGATAAGACATGTGGATTGCACAAGCAAGCAAGCAGAAACACCCACGGTGTCAAGTTGATTATACGAGTCAAGTTAGCCGTCGCAACAGCATCAAGATAAATCATGTCAGGGTACTTGTCAGGAGTGCGCCACGACGGGCCACTATCATGTCAGGTTGGTCATGTCAGGAGTGCACCACTACGGAACACTGTCGTGTTATGCTAGTTCCATGTCATACCATGCCATGTACAATAGTCATTCCAAAACATATTAAGTAAAATCAAGTTCATGACAAAAGGCGTAAGGATATAAAATGGGCGTAAAATATCTAATAAAATATCAATATACAGGGCTATAGAAGAGCCAAGCTTAAAGAAATAAAACCAAAACTCCAAGAGCCAATGGTTTGCGCAAGGGGTCAGGGGTTGGATTGCGCAGGGTGTCAGCTGCGCAGGGTGCCAAGTGCGCAGGGGCACAGGACGCAGGGTGCAGATGGCGCAGGAATGGTTGGCGCAGGGGTCAAAGTGCGCAGACTTAGACTGCGAAGGCAATGGATGGCGCAGGATACAGACTGCACAGGCTTAGACTGCACAGGCAATGGATGGCGCAGGATGCAGGTTGCACATGGGTCAAGCGCGCAGGAGCCGATGGCGCAGGGTTGGTTGCACAATCGGGCAGCGGCTAGGCTGCGCAGTCAGCGACCAATGCTAAAGAGCGCGGCACGGGAAGGCTGCGCGGTTCAGTGCTGCGCTAAAGAGCGCAGACTGTAGATCTTCTTCTCCAGGCCGAGAGGAACATCAAGAACACCCAAAATTCCTTTCTTTATATCTTGGTCAAATCAAAGCCAAATCTAGATTTTCAAAGGTCTAACTTGAGTAAAAGTGAATTCTCTTCCACATGGAAGCATCAAAACCCACAAAAGTCCAACCAAAATAGATCAAAACCATGTAAATTCGAAAATAGTTAAAACCTAGATCTAGAACAATGGAGACTCTAAATCACAAAATTTCAAGTTCTAATGTTCATCTCCATGGCCTAATCTAGCTAATGGATAAATAAAATAGGGTTCTCATGTGGTGGCAAGGTGCACTTGTCTATGGGTGTTGGTGTTGTGTAGAGGAAGGAAGAAGAAGGAGATGGAGAAAATAAATGAAAGAGTTATGAGGAGAGAGAAAAGGTTGGTAGGGTTTTAATGAGGGTAGTTGTGTTGTATTGAGGGTGGAACATAGGCTAAGGTGTTCTATGCATATTAAACCAAACTAAACCAAACCAAACTAAACCAATTCTCCTCTACAAAATAAAACCAAGTCATGCCAAAACCCGTTTTACGAGAAAACCAAAATCTGTAAGTCGAGCCAAAATATAATTACAGGCCAGAATCTGAAAAAATAAAATACAGGTCCAAGATACATGCAGGCTTGATCAAAAATACGTATTCAGAATATGGGTGTTACAACTCTACCCACCTTAAAAGAATTCCGTCCTCGGAATTTAATTAAGAGGCTAGAGAGACAAGGATAAGCTATATTAATCACAGGCAAGCTATAACCAGGCAAGCAATCAGACAATCATACATACAAGCAAGGGATGGAAAACATAAGGCATAAGGAAGACATTATACCTTACGAGTCAAACAGGTAGGGATATCGCGATCGGATGTCATCCTCACGCTCCCACGTTGACTCACCTAGAGAGTGATGACCCCAAGCAACACGGACTAAACTAATAGTCTTATTCTTGAGTATCTTCTCTCTCCGGTCCAATATAGACACGGGCCTCTCCTCATACGAAAGGTTGGTACCAACAACCAGTTTCGAATGATCCAGGATATGGCTCGGGTCCGGGACGTACCGTCGTAATTGGGACACATGGAATACATCATGCACCTCACTTAGCGACGGCGGAAGAGCAAAACGATAGGATACATCTCCTACTCGCTCCAGGATATCGAACGGCCCTATATACCTAGGACTAAGCTTTCCCCGCATGCCAAAGCGAATGACGTCGCGGTTAGGCGAGATCCTAAGGAATATATGGTCGCCGATAGCAAACTCCAAGGGACGTCGATGAGCATCGGCCCAATGTCGCTGGCGATCTTGGGCAACTCGAAGTCGATCTCTGATCCTTCTGACCACTTCAACTGTCTGGGCAATCATTTCTGGACCGAGCATCTGCTTCTCTCCAACATCATCCCATGCTAGCGGGGATCTGCACTTCCTTCCGTATAGAGCCTCGAATGGTGCCATCTGGATGCTGTCCTGGAAGCTATTGTTGTACGAGAATTCTACGAGATGCAGGTGATCCTCCCACGAACCATCGAAGTCAAGTGTACAAGTCCTCAACATGTCTTCAAGAGTCTGGATCGTGCACTCTGACTGGCCATCTGTCTGCGGATGATATGCTGAACTGAACTGGAGACGAGTTCCCAAACTCTCTTGCAAGCTATGCCAAAAGTGCGATGTAAACCTTGAATCTCGGTCCGAGGTGATACTGACTGGCACACCGTGAAGCCTGACAATCTGCCTGAGGTACATCTCTGCCAACTGAGCCGTTGACTGACCAACTCTGAATGGGAGAAAATGAGCCACCTTCGTGAGCCTGTCTACTATAACCCAAATAGCATCTCGACCAGCTGAGGATCTAGGCAATCCAGTCATAAAATCCATGGTCACATGCTCCCACTTCCATTCTGGAATCGGCAAGGGCTGAAGAAGTCCAGCGGGCCTATGATGTTCAGCTTTAACCTGTTGGCAAACCAAACACCGAGAGACAAACCGGGCTATCTCCCTCTTCATGCCATTCCACCAGAAGTGCTGACGGATATCACGGTACATCTTCATACCACCAGGATGAATAGAATACTGCGAACTGTGAGCTTCTGCCATGACTTCCTGTCTGATATCTCCACTGGGTACACAAAGACGAGAGCCGTGTCGAAGTGTACCATCTTCATGAATGTACAACTCTGGCCTTCTTCCTGCCTCACACTCTGCTCTGAGCCGCTGAAGCTTGGAATCTGTAGATTGTGCCGTCCGGATCCTCTCAACTATGCTGGACTGAACCCGTAGACTGGCCATCAATGCTACGCTGGAAGGAAGAACCACTTCAATTCCCATATTCTGAAAATTTGCCAATAACTCTAGTTGCGCCGTCAAGAAATAAACTCCCGCTCTCCGGCTCAACGCATCTGCTACAACGTTGGCCTTCCCTGGATGATACTGTAAATCCACATCGTAGTCCACCAGTAGCTCGAGCCATCTTCTCTGTCGCATATTAAGGTCCTTTTGGGTGAAAACATACTTCAGGCTCTTGTGATCAGTAAATATCTCCACTCTATCTCCGTACAAGTAGTGCCGCCAAAGCTTAAGTGCAAACACTACGGCTGTTAGCTCCAAGTCGTGGGTCGGGTAATTCTTCTCATGGTCACGAAGTTGGCGTGATTCATAAGATATTACCTTCCCATGCTGCATCAAGACACATCCCAATCCTCTGCCTGAAGCGTCGCAATAAACCGTGAATCCTCCGGTCCCATCTGGAAGTGTGAGAATGGGAGCCGTTATCAAACCTCGCTTCAACTTCTCGAATGATTCCTGACACTCTGATGTCCAAACAAATGGCACATCCTTACGAGTCAACTCGGTCATCGGCGCTGAAATCCTTGCAAAATCTAAAACGAATCGTCGGTAGTAGCGGGCCAATCCAAGGAAGCTACGAACCTCTGCCACTGAACTAGGTGCTGGCCAAGCCTCGATAGCCACAATCTTCTGGGGATCCACTTCCACTCCTCCTCGAGTAATGATGTGACCCAAGTACGAAATGCGATCGAGCCAGAACTCGCATTTACTGAACTTGGCGTACAACTGATGCTCCCTAAGCGTCTGAAGGACGATTCTGAGATGCTGCTCATGCTCTGCTTCGCTCTTGCTGTAGACCAGGATATCATCTAGGAACACAATCACAAACTGATCCAAGTAAGGCATAAAAATGTGATTCATGAGGTCCATGAATACAGCTGGCGCATTGGTTGATCCAAAGGGCATAACAAGGAACTCCCGATGCCCATATCTCGATCTAAATGCTGTCTTCGGGATGTCCTGCTCTCTGACTCTGATCTGGAGGTATCCTGACCGCAAGTCTATCTTTAAAAACACTGAAGCCCCTCTGAGTTGATCAAACAAGTCATCTATCCTTGAGAAAGGGTATCTATTCTTGATTGTCACTGAGTTCAAGGTACGATAATCTACACATAACCTGGACGTACCATCCTTCTTTTTCACAAGAAGCATCGGGGCTCCCCAAGGCGATCCACTTGCACGAATGAATCCCTTGGTCCTGAGTTCTTCAATCATCTTGTACAAAATCTACAACTCTGAAGGCGCCATCCTGTAGACTCGCTCTGATACTGGTGCTGTCCCGGGGATCAAGTCTATAGTGAACTCGATCTCCCGCTATGGTGGCATCCCTGGAAGCTCCTCTGGGAAGATATCTGGAAATTCTTCAACTATCCGGGGCAACTGTACTGCTGCTACTGCCATTCGCAACACAGGGGAGGATGGCTCCACCGCGCCTCTGGAAAATGAAAACTTTGGCTCTCCTGGAATACTGAAAACAACTCTGCCAACATGGCAGTCTATCCTAGCATACTGGTTCCTCAACCAATCCATGCCTAGGACTACATCATAGTCTGCCATAGGGAATTCTATAAATCTAGCGAGGAACTCTCTACCGCTAACTACGATCCGACACGAGGAAAACACTCAATCTACCCCCACAAGACTATTACCAGTAAGTATATTGAGCCTCACTGATAATGACTCGGGCTCCAATCCTATCCGTGTCGCGAATCGTACAGACATGAATGAATGCGATGCACCAGAATCAAATAATACTGAAGCTGGAAAGGAGTTGACGAGAATAGTACCTGCCACTACCTCACCTGGTGCAACTTCTTCTTCCATAGCCATCATCATGGCCTGACCTCTAGCTGCGGGTCCCCTCTGCTGGAAACCTCTCTGCCTGCTCTGCACTGGAGCCTGGGCACACTGCTGCTAGAATGCTTGGGCCTGAGGCAACAATGGCCTCGGGTACTGCTGCAGCTGCATGGGTGCTGGTCCCCTAACCGATGGACTGGTTAGGTTAGAAGAGGAAGAACTACCCCTATTCGGTTAGGCTCCTATCTTGTGATCTGCCGCTCCACAAGCAAGGCACAATCCTTGTGCCCTACGACAATCCGCCACTACATGGCCTGGCTTTCCGCAATGAGAATATTCCATCGCGAAAGTCTGCTTCTGCTTCTGCTGCTGCAGGTACGTCGGGTCGAATGCTGAACCGACGTTACTGAGGCCGTCCGCCTCGGAGTTCCAATGGTCAAACTTCTAGCTGCTGGGGCTGGAGCTGATGATTGGTGCATCTGACTGTGGGACCGCTTCCTACCTCTGATTCTATCCACGATCCTCTGGGAGGTGTACTCATGCCTCCTAGCTGCCCTCAATACTGCATCGAACGTCTGGTGCTCGAACTGCTCGACTGCCAACAAGATCTCCAAATGCAGTCCCTGTTGGAACCGCTGGGCCCTATCAAACTCGGTCGCCACCAAGGTGGGGGCAAACCTACTGAGCCTAGAAAACTCAGATGTATAGATGTCGACTGTTCTGCCTCCTTGCTTCAAGTTGGTAAATCTGGTCTGCAGGTCGTACCGAGCCACAGCATCGAAATACTTCGTCTGAAATCTCTCTCTAAACACTGCCCAAGCAATGGGTGCCACTAATCCCATGCCTTGAGCCGCCCACCAACTGCGAGCCAAGTCCAGCAACTGCAGGCATACCACTGCCACCTTCTCATTCTCAGGTGTCCTAGCTGCTTCCAGAATCACCTCGGTATCCTGAAGCCAAGCGTCCGCGGCAATAGCATCCTCGCTGCCGTCGAAGAAAGGAGGGTTCCAGAATCACCTCGGTACCCTTGTGCCTGGAGTAGGAATTGTTCTTATTTCACCCGATGTCACGCCCCAGAACCAGAATACTGGATAGCGGAGGCGAACATAGCCAGCTACGTATATTGAAATGAAGTTCATCTCGCTATACGGTCACGGCTGTCAAGATATGAGGGTTTACTACAAGCCAACGGTCTCTTATGGTCAAGCCTATTGTCTCAATCTCAAGCAAATAATATAATCACAAGATGTTTGACCACCAAGTATACAATAAAAGGCGTCCCAAATATTACATATCAGCTGATCATGAAGCTAGTCGTACAAAATGCTAGGACTAGCAAGAGTTAAGTCATACATGATCAACCCTAGGATTTGTCAATCATGTTTACAGCCCGTAGGCAGACAGTAAGTAAAGTGCATCGAGCTAACAGGTGCTCGTCGGCTAAATACCTCAAAAGAATAATTTTACAATAGAGTGAGCGAAACAAAATAGAAAACCCACTCGTAGCCCGAGTTCCTTCTAGTCGCCACCATCGGGCTGGAGGTTCGGAAGATCCTTGGGAGCTGCTCCGAAATCTGGCCACACAAAACCAGCTGGGTCAAACCCCAGAAAGAGCAAGTGCCACAAAGGAGGCCACGAAATAAGAACAAAAGCCAGCATATCAGAACATAAGAAAAGAAATGGAAGAAGGTACAAGTAAATAAAGAGTGCAACAGGACAATAAACGACTAGTGACGTGGGACCATTCCGAGAGCCAGGTTACAACCCTTAAACCAGACAAGGACCGAGGTTGTAACCATTCGCCTGAACAGCACTCTGTCTCTACCCATTTATTGTTAGAGATAAGTAAAATGAGCATGTACAAGAGTTCCAGTTACAGGGGCTAGACATGACTTAGACAGGGCTAGACGTCATCCATTCACAAGCGGCCAAGCAATTACTACGGCTTACTACTTTAACTAACTAGGGTTGTCACAAGCCTAATTACTAACAAGATGCAATAAGAATTTCCCAGTCCCAAGCCCTGCAGACCATCCAGTTATCCTTCCGCGGGTTGAGAGTATGGTTGGGTACATCGCCCCGGAGACGACATACCCTTAGGTGACTTAGAGGGTGCAACACATGACAGTGTGCTGGAAATGTGCTCTACTCGTCGGCAAGCTATAAGTCCAATTAAAGCACCCAGATAACGAGATTGCCTGTGACTTGAAATTCTCTATGAACTATAGTTTGATCTAGTCATTAGCCTAATCCATGTTCAGTACGAATCCCTGATCGTGGGAAACCAGGGAGTCACGTCCTAGACATGATGCAAGATAAGACATGTGGATTGTACAAGCAAGCAAGCAGGAACACCCACGGTGTCAAGTTGATTATACAAGTCAAGTTAGCCGTCGCAACAGCATCAAGATAAATCATGTCAGGGTACTTGTCAGGAGTGCGCCACGACGGACCACTATCATGTCAGGTTGGTCATGTCATGAGTGCACCACTACGGGTCACTGTCGTGTTATGCTAGTTCCTTATCATACCATGCCATGTACAATAGTCATTCCAAAACATATTAAGTAAAATCAAGTGCGCAGACTTAAACTACGAAGGCAATGGATGGCGTAGGATACAGACTGCGCAGGCTTAGACTGTGCAGGCAATGGATGGCGCAGGATGCAGATTGCGCAGGGGTCAAGCGCGCAGGAGCCGATGGCGCAGGGTTGGTTGCGCAATCGGGCAGCGGCTAGGCTGCGCAGTCAGCGACCAACGCTAAAGAGCGCGGTGCGGGGAGGCTGCGCTGTTCAGTGCTGCGCTAAAGAGCGCAGACTGTAGATCTTCTTCTCCAGGCCGAGAGGAACATGAAGAACACCCAAAATTCCTTTCTTCATATCTTGGTCGAATCAAAGCCAAATCTAGATTTTTAAAGGTCTAACTTGAGTAAAATTGAATTCTCTTCCACATGGAAGCATCAAAACCCACAAAAGTCCAACCAAAATAGATCAAAACCATGTAAATCTGAAAGTAGTTAGAACCTAGATCTAGAACAATGGAGACTCCAAATCACAAAATATCAAGTTCTAATGTTCATCTCCATGGCCTAATCTAGCTAATGGACAAATAAAATAGGATTCTCATGTGGTGGCAAGGTGCACTTGCCTATGGGTGTTGCTGTTGTGTAGAGGAAGGAAGAAGAAGAAGATGGAGAAAATAAATAAAAGAGTTATGAGGAGAGAGAAAAGGTTGGTAGGGTTTTAATGAGGGTAGTTGTGTTGTGTTGAGGGTGGAGCATAGGCTAAGGTGTTCCATGCATATTAAACCAAACTAAACCAATTCTCCTCTACAAAATAAAACCAAGTCATGCCAAAACCCGTTTTACGAGAAAACCAAAATCTGCAAGTCGAGCCAAAATACAATTACAGGCCAGAATCTGAGAAAATAAAATACAGGTCCAAGATACATGCAGGCTTGATCAAAAATACGTATTCAGAATATGGGTGTTACACCCGATGGATTAACTATTCAAAGGGCTTATTCTTTAGACGAATCATGCTCTAACAATGTGGCAGAATACAATGCCTTGCTCATTGGAATCCAATTGGCTAAACAACTGGGTATTGAATATCTCGAAGTATATGGCGACTCTAAGCTGATTGTTAATCAGGTTAGAGGCATATATGAAGTCCGACATCAAGATTTAGTACCATACCATGAAGCAGTAACAAAGATAGCTTCTTCATTCAAAGGATTTTTCATCGAACATGTAGGACGAGCATGTAATACAGAAGCTGATGCCTTAGCTAACCTAGCTGCGGTATTGGCTGTTCCAGTCAAAAGACAACAGATGATTGTTATCTCTAATAGAGAACTATTTTGTGTTGAAAACAACCACAACATTGAATTCAGCAACCTAACTGAGGTCAATGATATTAGCAAGGACTGGAGAGCACCTTTCATTGATTTTGCAGTACATAATTTGATTTGTTTGTGTATTGTACCTACTCTGTTAACTACTGAAATGATCATAATGTCAGGATATGACGGGTCAACTTCTGTCCTTGTTTGGTTAAAAAGTTGGCTTGAAGTATCGTGATGTTGTGTGAATCCCAGTAGCAAGCATAGACTTATTTATCATATTCTTAATTCTTATCACTAGTTCTAATTCCTCATGTCGGGATTCCTTTGTGGTACTTGCTATTTGAGGTCTAACCACTCTGGTTTTGTATGGCTAGATTTAGAGCCAGCTTCCGAGGACTCAGCTTACTTCCTCCCCCAAGATGGTCAATACCAGAGGGATGATCGCAGAAGGACACGAGTGGGTTCCTTGCTTCCCTGCTCATTTTGCTACTTACTTTACTTTTGCCGCTTGGCACTGACATGTTAGTCCGACTGTCTTGTACTTACTTTTACATAATTATAACTAAGTCAGACTGCAGCTGGATTGTGCATACCTTGTTATATCATCTGGCTATATTTTGTAAAGTCAGATCTCAAGAACATTTTGACTGAGCATTTGGGACGCCGTACTGCTTATTCTTACATGTTCTCTGCTTACTGTTTTTCATTGAATGATTGGGATAATAGAGGTTGAGTAAACCTAGTGAGACTTGTATGTAGTATGCACCCCCTTGTCTTGTAGACAACATTGATCATATTATACGGTATTCATCTACCCGTAATACGTAGCTGGCTGAGTCATTCTCTCGTTCTCCAGTATTCTGGATCTGGGATGTGACATTATTCCTCCATCGGAGTTGTATGCTCTTGTCATGTATACATTACCTCTAACAAATTTGTCTAGCAAGTCGAGATCATGCTTTATGAAAGTTTTGCTAGCTAAATAAGAATCCATGCTCAAAACTTCAAGCTATTATCTATACCCAATTATGGGTATACAATCCAAAAAATATTCTAGTAGAATTATCCTTAAGTCTTCTAGAACGCTCTTAATGACACCAATGCAAACATTCAAAGCACCCTAAACTAAGTTCCCAACTGATATAGAGATATTCTTAATCCCCAACTGGATTAGGAATAACCATCTGCCATGTCCTCCTTACCTTTGACAAAATGTCTTAACTGTGAATCCTACGTCTAATCCCTAACTAGATTAGAGGTTTCTATTTGAATGCCTTGCATATTTGTTATGGCATCAGCACCTCTAAACGACAAATTTGAATTCACGTCCCCTTGTTATCATTTCTTGCCGACACCTCTGAACATACAAGGTTACCACACTAAGGTTCCTACTAATACATCTTTAACTAATGTTTTTGTTAGTTGAACTTTTTCTTTAGTGAAGTCTTTAACCCTGTTTGTAATGTCCAACCTATACCTATGAAAAGACAGTCTCCTAGACTCAATCTTTCGCTGACATGTCCACAATACCTCCGTCACCTGCACCCTTTTTCTTTAGTGGAACCCTTGACCTTATCTATTACGTCTAGTTTATACCTCTAAACAGGCAGGCCCCTCGAATACAACCCCTTGTCACATCTTTTCTAAACCTCTGATAATAAAACATTAATTTTGATATTATCTCGGCTCATCACATCCACATCACCTCTAAATGAGATAACCTCCTTATCGAATCGCTAATACCGATATACCACATCCTCACCACCTATGGTAAGACCTCTTGTTGTGTGAATTTTCTCCAAAGAGTCTAACTCACAAATTCATGTCAGTGTTAAGGGAATCCAAAACAAAGACTCATCACACGTGTGAAGGCATAAGTTTTCTTTAAAGTCAAGCACTTAGTAAAGGAAATTTTTATTCATAATTCAAAATATGCCTACAAATACTGATACAAAGGTGTAAAATGCATCAGTAGGGATTGAAACAAACCAACATTATTAATTTTATTAATGGTTGATATAAAAAAAACCAATACAACTATGAATATTTATAGATGGAGAACGGATCCGTATCCATATAGGAGTAAGAGAAGAAATATGCATCCATATAAGAGAAGGAATCTAATCCTAAATCTAATTAATATCGAATCCTAAATTTAAACTTAACAGGGATATTGTGTGATCTCTTGGATCTTCTAAGTCAAAAAGTCGAGGCAAACTTCATGTTTTGACCTGGCCCTATCAAGCGCATCCTGCTTAAGCGTCTCATTATTATAATTGGCTAAGTGCCCATAGGTAGTTTAAGCCTCATCCCACCTAGTCTCCTCTTATTCTTAGAAGCGCTTGAGTTGAGGGATCTTATCATTTATAATTGACTCTCGTTCCATGGCTTCTCTATATTTGTCCTTTGCATTCTAGAGTAGTTCTTGGTGTTGGAAAACGCTTGAAGAGTCACTGCTATAGCTGCTGCTATGTAGTAAAGGAAATGACCAGCACACACAAACAATCTTTAACAAAGTGGAAGAAAGCTAAAGATGAAAGTTTTATTTCTTTGTATTAAAAACTTGTGTGTTCTCAAAAAGAATTCAGCATCCTTATATAGGCTTTACACCCACATAACTAACTTCTTCAACCACACTAAAGAATAGTTCATCCACCTATTATTTAGTAACAGTCCAAAGACTCATTCACTCTATGTTTGAATTATTCTAACATAACCCTTTAATTCAAACATATCTTACTACTCATATTGCAATTTTGAATTTATTAAACTTGTCCTCCGCCAACGCCTTTGTGAATGTGTCAGTTACTTGGTCATTGGTGTTGCAGTGGTTTAAGTCAACTGCTCCTTTGTGCACCATCTCATGAATGAACTGATGACGAGTCTCTATATGCTTGGTTCTTCCTTGATGGACTGGATTTTTAGACTTGCAATTGTTGATTTGTTGTTGTCACGACCCGCACCCTAGAGTAAGGGCACGAGACGTGGGTACGTCCAGCCTACGCCGCAGTATCGGCGGTAGAACGCTGTCCTAGGTCACATCATCTAACAATATAATACTGAACAGTTTATACTCCCCGAATGGGGATGACATAGCAGAATGTAAACTCAATCACAACTAAGGCAGAAGATAAGATAGAATGATAGATAGATAAATACTGCTGAATGGGAAGGAAATCCACAAGTACAAACAGAGAGTCTAAGTGTCTAAGATAAATACATATCCCAAGTACCAAATATATACAATCATCCAGAATGAAAATGAAAGAAGACATCCTAGTCTAGAGGAGTGTCGTCCACAGCTAAAGGCTCCTGCTGCTGGTCCAAGTTTGTACTATCATCTAGGGTAACCCCATAATAAGTGGGACAGCCTGTCTCGTCCTCATCCTCTGTAATATTTCAACAGGCCCAGTCAAGACAGGAGCGAGCACAATACATCTCAGCAAGTCATAACAGGAAAGAAAATATAATCATGCTAGAGAATAAAATACAGGAAACTGAAGAACAGCATAATATAAGAGAGAGACAGTAAGTAAATAACTATGATATATAAAAAAGAGACAGTAAGTAAATATCTATGATATATAAAAGAGAGACAGTAAGTAAATATCTATGATATATAAAAGAGAGACCGTAAGTAAATACCTATGATATATAAAAGAGAGACAGTACTAGTAATTTAAAGTACAGACGAACATGTGAATGGCTTAGGACAGATTCATGACTACACTAAGAGTGATTCATGACTATACTACTTTGGATATTTATTCACATGACCATTCATACTCCCCCGTACCCCAATCAATACACAAGGATCCAGTCAAGTTACGTTAAGATTCATGACTAACTACTAACCCATATAGGGTGATTCATGAATTGATTCGTGAAGGCTCGGTGATTATGAGAGTACATGAGTCACTAGCTGATTCCCGAAGATTCATGCTAATAGAAGCATAAGATACGTGATGTAAGTGAAACACACTGGACAAAAGTATCTGATGCTCCCGAGAAGGATAACATCTCATGAAGGGATCCATATAGTACTAATTCGTGTTACCAACGTGTCAGCATCAAGTAAGATAATCTAAAGCAGGAAATATAATCCTAAACAATATATGAAATGATCAGAGAATGTACTCGCCTGCTATCTGAGTGTCAAACTGAAATATACTGTCCGAGGAGAGGTGTCTGGCTCCTAATCAGAATAGCACAAGTCACAACAAGTCCGGAATGGTAAAGATCAGCACTACAATACATTCTATATGAGTCTAGGTCAAACTAGGCCAAAGTCAACTCTTGGCCAACCCTGGTCAACCAAGAAGTCAAACCTAGGTCAACTATGGTCAAACTAGGTCTAACAAGTCTAATTAGTCTAACTTGTCTATTCTAGGCCTAACAAGACTAAACAAGCCTAACTAAGCTCTCACTAGTCTAACAGACACACCATAGGCCAACTACTAAGGCAAATAGCCAAATCACATGCCATACACCTATGAACGCACTATCTACATAGGCAATGCAATATTTGCATCACATTACCACATAGACCCTAACTCCATTGACAATCAACCTCTTATAGGCCAACTACCATTACCCTCTACATGTATATATCAATCTACACATATGTGTATACATAACTATAGGAAACCTCTATCTCACACATCCACACATTTAGATATATATATATATATATATATATATATATATATATATATATATATATATATATATATATATACATATATATAGAGGGGATAACATCATAGCAATGTGTATATACATTATGAAATGTGTGTGTGTGCTAGAGGGAAAAACATGTGTGTGCAAGTGTGTGTGCATAAAGAGAGGAACCTGTGTGTGTATGTGTGTAGGTTAGGTGTGTAGTAGGATATAAATCAGTGTGTGTGTTGGACAATTGTTCTCAGGAATCCAGATTTTAGTGTGTGTGTGTATGTGAGTGTTAAAACAGGACTGAAACTATGAGCTAACATGTGCAAGAGTGGGACAGTGTGTACATAGAGTGTGTGTATATGTGAGGGAACAATAGTGTGACAAGAATGTATATGTGTGTGTGAGTTTAAGTGTCATAGAGGGGTGTGTGTCTCAGATTTGTGGAGTGACAGGAATGTGCAACAGTGTACAGTGAACTCTGTGTGTGTGTGTTTGATAGGAGGAATGTGTTGACAGGAAATACATGTGTGTATAGGCAACAATGACAGGAATGTATGGTGTTGGCAGGACATTAGAGTGTATAGGAGTAGGCAATAAGTTCTCAGGATATGTGTCAACAGGGAAATGTTCTCAGGAATCAACACAGTGAAGAATTACATGAATAAGTTCTAAGATTTGAAAGAAAACTCAGGAATGTGTTCCCAGTAACACAAGCATTAACTTAAGCTATAAAATCAGTCAACTAGTGTGATGTTCCAATTAGACATTGATTTAAATCCAGTTTCAGATATCAAGGGAAGGAACACTCCTTCTAATCAGTGAAAACAATTTAGCACAGAAAGTCAGTTAACAACTATTTAATTCTCAAGTTTACCTAATGAATCTCAGGAAAATTCCCAGGTTCTCACATTTCAAGTTTCATTAAGCAGTGAAACTAACTCTTTGTGTGTTCAGTCATAGGGAGAATTTGGAAAACAAGTGTGTGTCAAGAGATTGTGCAAGAGTGTCTCCGATATGATTTGTGTGTGTACCAGGAATATGACAGAATTTTCTAGAGACAATAACATGTGTGCAGGAAACACATTAATGAACTGAACATGTGTGTGTATAGTGTCCTGTGTACAGGAAGTATAGATGTGTGTGTACATGAGTTTCAGATTTGTGTGTGTGTCAAAATAGTGTGGCAGGACATAATTTCAGGTTACACATGTACACAGGGTTAAAACCATTTCAACAGTTAACTAAAATCCTTCATTCGAATTCCATTCAACAACTCTACACAAAATATGAATCCCCTAAATCCTAACATGCTATTTGTTGTATAGCAAATCAAACATGACTAAAACACATGATATAAATCATAAAAAAGCAGATCGAAATAGGGAGAACAGTGAATCAATTCACTGAAACTTGCAGTATCAGAATTTAGGGAGTTTCCTATTTAATCATTGAAATAACAATAATTAGGCTAGGTTAATGGTTGATAAATAATATTCAATGTATGCACGTGTCATACACCTAGTATCGTGTCCAAAAACAGGACACAAGTGTCCAAGAACAAAAGCACAGACACGCACAAGACTGCCACGATATCGTACGACCAGTACACGTGTCACAACGCACCCGACACGCAACCAAGTGACACGAGACTTGGGAATTGTCGTGTCAAACACTGCTCCGAGCTCCGTGTCAAAGGACATGCGCCCACGTGTCCATAACAACCCAAACGAACCCACGAGCAGCAGGACACTGTTGCCCATGCACGCGCAGACGTGTCCACGAGTCCAGTTCGACTCCAACTCGACACGAAACTAGCTCAGTCGCTTAGAAACCTATAAGCGACACCAAGACACGAATTCCTATTCAAACACATCACGAAAACTCGATCGAAATGCCTTTTATGGCATTTTGTCGAACACCTGCGCACAGAACTGATACGTGTCCGATACGGACACGTACTGGACACGAAAATTGGCAAACCCTATTCCTACAGGTCCAGGACACCTAGGGCTAGGTGTTCATGCAAAGAAAACCTAGTTTCAATGGGTGGATAGGAATTTTACCTATGGTGTTCTTCAACACAAAAAGTCTCTTCCAAGGAGTTCTTCAAAAGCCACCCAAATCCTTCAAATTGATTCAAATCTGAGATTTGACTCCACAATCAGCAAGAGAACATTGATTAGAACACAATGGAAGAAATCCTAATAAAAATGGAGTCATATTGATTAAACTATGAAGAAAAATAAATAAAGGCTCACCTAGTTCTTAGGGAAAATGATGAACTAATGGAAAGAGGCACAACTTTCCAAAATGATATTATATAGGCAAGGGGGGTCTTGGCTGGCCACTTTAGCTAGGGTTAGGGTTTTTAGATTTCATCTAAGGGCTAGCAATGAATCAAGGCTAATGGGTGGCCTATAATCTAGGGCTCTTTCCTAGTTAAGTTGTAAACCACCCACTAAGCTAAACATGACTCAAACTACTTAACCAATACCAACTAATTCTCAAAGTGGCTAACTAAATTTGTTATGACCAATCTAGGTTAGGTCCAATCTAGGTTAGGCTAACCGAATCACATGACAATAATTAAATTAGTATTTAAATCACACATTCAAATAAATTATTTTAAATTCCTAATAAAAATATATTAAATTCAAATTATTTAAAAATGACAAAAATACCCTCAAACTAAAATGATAAATGAAATGCCCTCATCACATGGCTAGGCTCTAGGGTAGACAGTCTCTACGGTTTTACTAGCAAAACACCAAAATCATAAGTCATGATTTTAAATAGTTTTATTATGGTTAAAAGTCACCAAAAATTATATTATTATTTAAATATCATAATTAAATAAATTAAAATACAAAATTTCAAAATTACCCTTATTTGGTAAACTGGATGTTACAATCCTATTCACCTTAGAAAAATTTTGTCCTCGAAATTAAGATGATCGCACCCCCTTCTAGGTCAAACATAGTCAAGGGTCAATCACTAGTCAATTTTCTCAACATCCTAGTACTTGGTCATCAGCTGGTCAACTTCCTAGGATTTTACCTATGCTAGCTACCTAGTGTTAGCAACTAGAGATTAGCAAAAGAAAACTCTATAATAGGCTAGCTCTTAACATCCCAATCCTATCAAGTCGTCCATAACTAAATACCTATAAGATAAGCGCACCAATCCTAAATACCACATATATGTGCTCAAGAACAACAATCCATCACATATATCCTAAGTATATCATCTATATATGTATATGACTGATCAACCAAGGGTTAAAGTAGACTAAACTCATAAGGGACTGAAACAAAGCTTAGAAATAGGCTAAGGATGAATGGTCTGAAACATCAATATAGGCAAAAGGGAATGATGCCAAGGGAACTGAAATATAAGCTAAAGGACGGGACGTTTGGGTCCACTTGTAAAGTCAAAGTGAAAAAAAACCTACACAGTGACTGAAACATGCCTCTAGATCAACCTGGCCTCTCCTCTATATCTGGCTGAAATAACTACATGCAGGACAGTGGTCTGAAGATGCGAACCAGACTGGTGTACAGGGAATGCAATAGGCAGTATACCGCAATGAGTGCAGGCTATGTACCAATCAAAATACATTACATATATATACAAACTATATATATTAACCCTCATCACCTCAACTCTACTCAGGGTCTAATACACACACTCCCTACCACATGCCTATCACTCCAATGAAGGGGTCAGATATTGTAAGGTATATTGGGACAGAACAGTAAACTGTACCAAGGGGTGAGTACAGGCATCTAATATGCATGATACTAATTCTCCAGATATGCAGAATATAGTAAGGGGTTGATGGCTATATTGGTGAGTCAATAGTTATGTCACGACCCACACCCACTGTGAGGGTACGAGAGCGTAACAACGCCCAGCTTACGCCGCAGTGTCGGCGGTAGAATGCTGTTCTAGGTCATGGTCTATAACTAACATAATATTAATACTCTCCATAAGGAGGCCAACACAGAGGTACAACTTAATCACAATCTAGAGATAGAATATGGCACGATAAAATAGATAAAGGAATCCTCAACTGAGGTACAACAGGAAAAAAATACAAGTCTTATCATCTCTACAATATACAACTCTGAAACAAGGACAACAGCTAAACATGAAAAGAAATAGTCTAAGCTATCTACACTATACAAGGTATCATCCTGAGCAGCTGCCTGAACCTCCCCAGGGGTCCAGGTCGCGAGTGTCATCTAGGCAAGCTCCAAGTAAGGGTGCAGGGCTCCTCATCATCCTCTGTAAAATTTTCAACAGGTCCAGTCAGAACGGGAGCGAGCACAGTACATCTCAATAATTCATAGCAGGTTAGAAAATATAATCATACAGTAAAGTAAGATACAGGTGCTGAAGAATACAGTATGTAAACAGAGAGATAGAGAGAGCTGTAATAGAAAATATCTACCATAAGTAAGGAACTAACAGTGGCTAGTGAGTCAGAGTACAGGATAGCACATGTGAACGGAACAGATTTGTACATGATCTACACTAAATAGTTGTACATGATCTACACTAAAGAGTTGTACATGATCTACACTAAAGAGTTGTACATGATCTACACTATAAAGTTGTACATAATCTACACTACAAAGTTGTACATGATCTACAATACAAGTTGTATATGTATGGTGAAAGCACAGAAGTACAAGATCCGTATAGTACTAATCCATGATAATGTCGTGACAGCACAAGTAAAGTAATTTAATGCAGGAAATAATTCTAAGCAGGATATGAAATGATCAGAGAATGTACTCGCCTCGTATCTGAATGTCTGAAGTAAATGTACTATCCGAGATGAGATACCTGACTCCTAGTTAGAGCAACACAAGTCAAGATGTATACAAGGGATGATAAATTTAATCTACGATGCATCTGTATGCTGTCTAGGTCACACTAGACTAAAGTCAACATTCGGTCAACTCTAGTCAACTAGACTAGTCAAACTAGGTCAACTAGGTCAAGTTCTAGCCCAAACAAGTCTGACAAGTCTCACTAGGCCTAACCAAGCCTAGTCTAGCAATCACACACCAATCACAAGGCTATACAAGCCAACTCAAGCCACACTTCAAGGCACATCACATTTAGCTATTTATCAACATTGTATAATAAGAGAGAAGGGTTGCATGTATATCTATGTGTGTGTGAACATGGAGGTATACATGAAAAGAGGTTTTTAACACTAGGCCATATATCTTGTACCCACATATATACATATCAATATTATAATGTAATATAGTAACCCACATATATAATATATAGGGTACGTGATTTTGCATCTCATATATATATATATATATATATATATATATATATATATATATATATATATATATGCTCACACATAGAAGATTAGGAAAGGGCACATATGCTTTGTGTGTGAACTAAGCAAGTTAAAACTAGATGACAGTGCATTACAAATAATCTCAGAGTTTGAAACTAACAGTGTGTAATATGTGAATAGGAGGAAATGTGTGTTTGTGGTAATAATGCATAGATGTGTGTGGCATGGGTACATACATGTGTATACACAATGTGTCTCAGGAATTCAGTGACAGTGGGTAACAAATGACAGGAAATTCGTGTGTGTGAGTGTGTTCATGGCAATCACCCATTAGTGAACTCATTTCAGTCCCAGGTTTGTGTGTCCGGTGTGTGGGTTAGGCTAGGTATTGTTCCATGTGTTAGAGTGTTATCAGGAAATGTGTGAAATAGTGAGCTGTACATTGCAAAGCAGTGTGTGTATCATATATGGCACAGGTAAAAGAGTTCTCAGGAATTCTCAGTTGGAAGAATTAATTAACAGTCCAAACAAATGAATCCTACTACAGACAGTACCATATTACAAACTTAACAGTTAATCAGTTTTAAGGAAATGGAAAAGGAAACCAATTCCCAGGTGTATGGACAGTGTCCATCTACATTGTTATTATGTGTGAAGGTGGGTGCTCTGATCAATGTGACAGTAATATCATGACTATCAATTAACAAATAATCCCAGACATTTAATCCATATGATTCAACCTTCAAACAGTTAAGGATAGGAACTCAATTCAAGTTTCAAACTCAATAACAGGATAATGTTATAACTCAAGTTTTTACACAAAAGGAAGTTCTCAGTTATTAACATTATCATTTGAAATCGAACCTAATCAATCATGACTGAAATCTCATGTTTCAAAGCCAAACAGTGAATTAACAGCGCATGATAAATGAAGAAAAGTCCCAGGAAACTCAGGTTTCAGACAGAGAAGAAAATCTCAAATTGGTGTGCAAGAATATGTGTGTGTGTTTGTAGACATACAAAACAGTGTGTTCTAGTGCATGTGTCACAGGAATTGACCCATGTGTTAAAGTGGGTAACAGGATAGGTGGGGGTGTGGAAGGGTGAACTGATATGTGTGTGACAAGGTCTGTATGTGTCAATGAAGCAATGGCATGGCAATGTGTGTGTTTACATAGAGTGTGTGTATATACAGGATAGTGTTTTGCAGGAAAAAGGGAAATGATTTACTCAGGTTTAGCTATTGACAGTAAGGCATGCATTGGGAGTTAACAAAACAGTGACATGGAAAACATGAATCAACATCCATTAAGTCTCAGTTCAGTTTAATAAGAGAAACATTAGTACTTGTTTTAGGCATAGAAAATCAGTGAACCATGTTAAAAGAGCAGTGGCATGGCAATCAGTGTAACAGTGTATGGATTCAGAAATTTTAAGATAACAGTGGCACATCAAAAAAGAAAAATTAGTGACATGGGTAAACCTGGAACAGTGTCCAACCTCCCGAACTCCAGTGTGTATATCAGGCAAAATCCGGTGAGTGAAAAATCTGAACTTTGTGAAGTTAACAAAGCAATGTGGCATGGCATAGGGAAATAGAGTTCAGGTTTTAAGGAGACCATATACAGTTGACAGTTCAGGCTATCCCATGAACAATCAGTTCATACATTCATTCATTTATCAGTTTTCAGGTAGTCCTAGGAATCCAAAGCAGTGTACACAATGTAAATCCAGGTTCAGTCATGTCCCAGAATTTTAATATCAGTGCATACAAGAAATTCTCTGGATTTAACAACTAATTGACAGTTAACTAGAATAGTGAGCATACATTGTTAGGAATGAATGAAACATTCCACTAGGTAAAAAAATAGGAAGGACATCTCAGGAATAGTATTTGAATCAATTCAATTCAGTAAAAAAATAGAAAGGAACAACTCTCGTTCATGCAAATTCTAGCCCAGCTCAAAGTCTAATTCGAATATAGATTGAATCAAACAATTGGAATTCAATAAAACAGGATAGTCACATGAAGACTGAAACTAAATCCATGTATCAGCTATTTCAGTCCAAATATTACAAACCAGAATTTGAACCCAAAATATCAAACTCCAAACTTAGATCATTAATCAGAAATCAGTAAACATGCATGTGAGTTAATGTGGTATTTAAACATTGGCAGTTTTGTTTAGGAATTCAAATCAATTTTCAAAGGAAATAGAATCAATTCTCAGGTAAAAACCAATGTACCCACTGTCATTCGAGGACCACCACCAAATCCAAAATCCCATTTACAAACCCACAAGTCAATTTCGAAAGTAATTTACATTAGTCATAAACTAACAATCATGTAGGAGTAAATTTATAGTTGGAAAACAATACTAAACAGGAATGTAATTGTTTAGAAATACTGAAAAAAATAGTGTCAGGCATGTATCAGCCAATTGGCTTACATCCCATTTCAAACCCAATATCCCATCAAAGATAATCTGACATGTAAAACCAATCTATTCATGAGCTAATATACATGTAGGATTAACAATGATACTAAAGAAAACATCAATTTAAATGGGTTAAAAATAAATGAACTCAGGGAACACAAGCTGAACATTGCGTATCAGTTTCAAGAGGAAATTCAAATTCGAATGAATCAAACACATTAATATACTAAACCAAGAGTGGGCTCCACGTGCTCATGCACAAAGGTCAAGGGGGACTAGGGCTAGGATACTAGCACCCTGGTTCGTGTCCTCGACGTGTCTGTGATTGACACGAATGTCGTATCAGTGGCAAAAATTAGCAGTGCACTGCACAGGCGATTTCCCATGCGAAGACGATATCTTCCTAACCAGGGCAGGATACCCAACGAGATTTGGGGAGCATGGTGACAGAACATGCCCGATTGATCCCACAAAATTTGTGTCAAAACTTGCCGTGTCGTGTCCGCTACAGCCCTCGAGTAGCAGGGGAGCACTGTAGCGCGCGCGGGGGTGTGCACGCGCGTGTCCACGCGTCTATGTCGACTCGACACGACACTAAGGCGTGCTCAGTGCAATAGAAACGTGTAAGCAAGATCAAAACCTAGCATCCTATTCAAAAACAATCCATAAAAACAAACAAAATGCCCTTTGAGGCATTTCGACAAACACCTGGGGACAGGGTCTGATACGTGTTCAGAACGGACACGAAACCTATGAACCCCGACACGAAACTAATGCAGACACTTAGGGGACTCCTAGGGCTTCCTAATCATGGAAAGAAATTGAAGTTTCATGGAGAAAAGAGGAAGTTACCTATACTTGAACTTTCAAGAAAAACCCCCTTTTCAATAACTCTTCTCCTTGATGTCCCAATCCAATCAAACCACCACAAACTGAAATAAAACTTTAATGACAGCAAGAATAGGTGTATTAGAATCTATTGGAAGAGATTTGAATGAAGAAGGAAGAGGAATGGAAATCTAGGGATTAATGCAATATGAAACAAACCTTGTTCTCTAACTTGAGCTTTCCAAAAAGAGGCAACCCTAAAAACTAGGAGAGTATTTATAGGGTGATGTTCCCAATGATGATATAGTGGCTGGCCACTTAGTCTAGGGCTTAGGGTTTTGGAATTTGTCTTGGGCTTTGGGCCAAACTACAAGGCCATGAGCTAAGTTGTTTTATTAATAGGTTCAAACCATAAGTCATGACTTATGACTTATCTAATTCTATGACTACCTAGAGTCTATTGACTAAGCCAAGGATTAGGCTAGGTTAGACTAGAGTCATATAACCTAACCAAGTCCATACTAACTAGGGTTAGCTCTTAGATTGGTCTACAAGAGTCAAAACTAGTCAAAGTCAACCTAGTCCAAACAATTCCAAAATAATTCCTAAAAATTCTCATAAATTCAAATAAATTCTATTAAATCTAAATAATAATTAATAATTCCAAATAATTCTCAAAATTACAAAAATGACTAAAATTCCCTTCAGTCTGGAAATGAACCCTAGCAAGTCACCAAATCATAAGTCATGAATTTAAATAGTTTAAAAAAAATTAAAAATCACTATAATCATAATATGAATTAAATATCATTGAATAATAATTGTAATTACAAAATTTTAAAATTACCCTCATTTGGAAAACTGGGTGTTACAATCCTACCCACCTTATAGAAATTTCGTCCTCGAAATTAAGATGGTAGCAGTCCTTCTAGGTCAAACTCCCCACAATCAAAGTCTCAAACATACCGTCAGATAATCATATGCGTCTGTCCAAAATTATGATACTCAGAACCTTCGTCATGCTAGTGAGCAAGGCTACGGTAATCACAGAGTCCTCGACTAAGGTACGTACCCTTAGGTTCATGGTATTTAAAATTTTTGTATTGCCGCATGCGACGGCGAAAATCTTAAATTCCCATACCCGAGAAATACATCCAAAATCTGACTACATGTCCTCACTATGCCAACTAACACGACCATCGAAGATTCTAGATCCCACGATTTAGGTGACCTAGCCCATATGATTTATCTCAGAAGAAAATCAACATAACACCAAAAACAACAGGACAAAATTGATAAATCAACAAGGAACAGGGAGAATCGAATTTTAAGACAGCTATAAGAGGTAATTGCGGAAATAAAATCAAAAGAACGGAACCTGCAACTAGATCTCCAACGGCCTGTGCATCCTTGACTGTCCTGATGATAGCTCGCCCTGCTAGTTTTCCCTGGTCTGCTGCTGATGCTGCATGAATCACCGCTGCTGAGAGGAATCAGAAATAACGGGAGAAAATCTCTGTACAGATAGAGGTGCACCTCTAATGTAGCAGAAATGCCAACCTGAGTCGGCACAACAAGAGCTGCGATCTCGAGGCCCTGATAAACAGGACGAGAGGTAGCCAGCCTCTCGATAGTATCCCCCGAACCAGAGCGATGAAATCGTCTTCATAACCATCATGAAGACGGGTCAAACCAAGAAGCAATTACTGAGAATGAAGCAAAAAAAATCAAGGAATGACAGTTTATATTCAAGGGAAATCAATAAGCAGCAATTGGATAAAAGGAATCTGATTAAGAGTTTTTTTTTTTAATATGATTGAGTACCCCAAAAATAATCATAATCCTACTGCAGGCTGTAGCGATACTCTAGTTCGAATACCACTACATAAACTCGACCTGCATGGGCCACCACTAAAAATGTGTCACGACCCGCACCCACTGTGAGGGTACGAGAGCGTAACAATGCCCAGCCTACGCCGCAGTGCGACGGTAGAACGTTGTTCTAGGTCATGGTCTATAACTAACATAATATGAATACTCTCCATAAGGAGGCCAACACAGAGGTACAACTCAATCACAATCTAGAGATAGAATATGGCACGATAAAATAGATAAGAGAATCCTCAACTGAGGTACAACGGGAAAGAAATACAAGTCTTATCATCTCTTCAATATACAACTCTGAAACAAGGACAACAGCTAAACATGAAAAGAAATAGTCTAAGCTATCTACACTATACAAGGTATCATCCTGAGCAGCTGCCTGAACCTCCCCAGGGGTCCAGGTCGCGAGTGTCATCTAGGCAAGCTCCAAGTAAGGGTGCAGGGCTCCTCATCATCCTCTGTAAAATTTTTAACAGGTCCAGTCAGGACGGGAGCGAGCACAGTACATCTCAACAATTCATAGCAGGTTAGAAAATATAATCATACAGTAAAGTAAGATACAGGTGCTGAAGAATACAGTATGTAAATAGAGAGAGAGAGAGAGAGCTATAATAGAAAATATCTACTATAAGTAAGGAACTAACAGTGGCTAGTGAGTCAGAGTACAGGATAGCACATGTGAACGGAACAGATTTATACATGATCTACACTAAATAGTTGTACATGATCTACACTAAAGAGTTGTACATGATCTACACTAAAGAGTTGTACATGATCTACACTACAAAGTTGTACATGATCTACACTATAAAGTTGTACATGATCTACACTACAAAGTTGTACATGATCTGCACTACAAGTTGTACATGTATGGTGAAAGCACAGGAGTACAAGATCCGTATAGTACTAATCCGAGATAATGTCGTGACAGCACAAGTAAAGTAATTTAATACAGGAAATAATTCTAAGCAGGATATGAAATGATCAGAGAATGTACTCGCCTCGTATCTGAATGTCTGAAGTAAATGTACTGTCCGAGATGAGATACCTGACTCCTAGTTAGAGCAACACAAGTCAAGATGTATACAAGGATGATAAATTTAATCTACGATGCATCTGCATGCTGTCTAGGTTACACTAGACTAAAGTCAACACTCGGTCAACTCTAGTCAACTAGACTAGTCAAACTAGGTCAACTAGGTCAAGTTCTAGCCCAAACAAGTCTGACAAGTCTCACTAGGCCTAACCAAGCCTAGTCTAGCAATCACACACCAATCACAAGGCTATACAAGCCAACTCAAGCCACACTTCAAGGCACATCACATTTAGCTATTTATCAACATTGTATAATAAGAGAGAAGGGTTGCATGTATATCTATGTGTGTATGAACATGGAGGTGTACATGAAAAGAGGTTTTTAACACTAGGCCATATATCTTGTACCCACATATATACATATCAATATTATAATGTAATATATTAACCCACATATATAATATATAGGGTACATGATTTTGCATCTCACATATATACATATATATATATATATATATATATATATATATATATATATATATATATATATATATATATATATATATATGCTCACACATAGAAGATTAGGAAAGGGCACATGTGCTTTGTGTGTGAACTAAGCAAGTTAAAACTAGATGACAGTGCATTACAAATAATCTCAGAGTTTGAAACTAACAGTGTGTGATATGTGAATAGGAGGAAATGTGTGTTTGTGGTAATAATGCATAGATGTGTGTGGCATGGGTAAATACATGTGTATACACAATTTGTCTCAGGAATTCAGTGACAGTGGGTAACAAATGACAGGAAATTCGTGTGTGTGAGTGTGTTCATGGCAATCACCCATTAGTGAACTCATTTCAGTCCCAGGTTTGTGTGTCCTGTGTGTGGGTTAGGCTAGGTATTGTTCCATGTGTTAGTGTGTTATCAGGAAATGTGTGAAACAATGAGCTGTACATTGCAAAGCAGTGTGTGTATCATATATGGCACAGGTAAAAGAGTTCTCAGGAATTCTCAATTGGAAGAATTAATTAACAGTCCAAACAAATGAATCCTACTATAGATAGTACTATATTACAAACTTAACAGTTAATCAGTTTTAAGGAAATGGGAAAGAAAACCAATTCCCAGGTGTATGGACAGTGTCCCTCTACATTGTTATTATGTGTGAAGGTGGGTGCTCTGATCAATGTGACAGTAATATCATGACTATCAATTAACAAATAATCCCAGACATTTAATCCATATGATTCAACCTTCAAACAGTTAAGGATAGGAACTCAATTCAAGTTTCAAACTCAATTACAGGATAATGTTATAACTCAGGTTTTTACACAAAAAGAATTTCTCAGTTATTAACATTATCATTTGAAATCGAACCTAATCAATCATGACTGAAATCTCATGTTTCAAAGCCAAACAGTGAATTAACAGCGCATGATAAATGAAAAAAAGTCCCAGGAAACTCAGGTTTCAGACAGAGAAGGAAATCTCAAATTGGTGTGCAAGAATATGTGTGTGTGTTTGTAGACATACAAAATAGTGTGTTCTAGTGCATGTGTCACAGGAATTGACCCATATGTTAAAGTGGGTAACAGGATAGGTGGGGGTGTGGAAGGGTGAACTGATATGTGTGTGACAAGGTCTGTATGTGTCAATGAACCAATGGCATGGCAATGTGTGTGTTTACATAGAGTGTGTGTATATACAGGATAGTGTTTTGCAGGAAACAGGGAAATGATTTACTCAGGTTTAGCTATTGACAGTAAGGCATGCATTGGGAGTTAACAAAATAGTGACATGGAAAACATGAATCAACATCCATTAAGTCTCAGTTCAGTTCAATAAGAGAAACATTAGTACTTGTTTTAGGCATAAAAAATTAGTGAACCATGTTAAAAGAGCAGTGGCATGGCAATCAGTGTAACAGTGTATGAATTCAAAAATTTTAAGATAACAGTGGCACATCAAAAAGGAAAAATCAGTGACATGGGTAAACCTGGAACAGTGTCCAACCTCCCGAACTCCAGTATGTATATCAGGCAAAATCCAGTGAGTGAAAAATCTAAACTTAGTGAAGTTAACAAAGCAATGTGGCATGGCATAGGGAAATAGAGTTCAGGTTTTAAGGAGACCATATATAGTTGACAGTTCAGGCTATCCCATGAACAATCAGTTCATACATTCATTCATTTATCAGTTTTTAGGTACTCCTAGGAATCCAAAACAGTGTACACAATGTAAATCCAGGTTCAGTCATGTCCCAGAATTTTAATATCAGTGCATACAAGAAATTCTCTGGATTTAACAACTAATTGACAGTTAACTAGAATAGTGAGCATACATTGTTAGGAATGAATGAAACATTCCACTAGGTAAAAAATAGGAAGGACATCTCAGGAATAGTATTTGAATCAATTCAATTCAGTAAAAAAAATAGAAAGGAACAACTCTCGTTCATGCAAATTCTAGCCCAGCTCAAAGTCTAATTCGAATATAGATTGAATCAAACAATTGGAATTCAATAAAACAGGATAGTCACATGAAGACTGAAACTAAATCCATGTATCAGCTATTTCAGTCCAAACATTACAAACCAGAATTTGAACCCAAAATCTCAAACTCCAAACTTAGATCATTAATCAGAAATCAGTAAACATGCATGTGAGTTAATGTGGTATTTAAACATTGGCAGTTTTATTTAGGAATTCAAATCAATTTTCAAAGGAAATGGAATCAATTCTCAGGTAAAAACCAATGTACCCACTGTCATTCGAGGACCACCACCAAATCCAAAATCCCATTTACAAACCCACAAGTTAATTTCGAAAGTAATTTGCATTAGTCATAAACTAACAATCAGGTAGAAGTAAATTTACAATTGGAAAACAATACTAAATAGGAATGTAATTGCTTAGGAATACTGAAAAAAAATAGTGTCAGGCATGTATCAGCCAATTGGCTTACATCCCATTTCGAACCCAATATCCCATCAAAGCTAATCTGACATGTAAAACCAATCTATTCATGAACTAATATACATGTAGGATTAACAATGATACTAAAGAAAACATCAATTTAAATGGGTTAAAAATAAATGAACTCAGGGAACACAAGCTGAACACTGCGTATCAGTTTCAAGAGGAAATTCAAATTTGAATGAATCAAACACATTAATATACTAAACCAAGAGTGGGCTCCATGTGCTCATGCACAGAGGTCAAGGGGGACTAGGGCTAGGACACTAGTACCCTGGTTCGTGTCCTCGACGTGTCTGTGATTGACACGAATGCCGTATCAGTGGCAAAAATTAGCAGTGCACTGCACAGGCGATTTCCCATGCGAAGACGATATCTCCCTAACCAGGGCACGAGACCCAAGGAGATTTGGGGAGCATGGTGACAGAGTATGCCCCATTGATCCCATAAAATTTATGTCAAAACTTACCGTGTCATGTCCGCTACAGCCCCCGAGTAGCAGGGGAGCACTGTAGTGCACGCGCGCGGGTGTGCACGCGCGTGTCCACACATCTATGTCGACTCGACACGATGCTAAGGCATGCTCAGTGCTATAGAAACGTGTAAGCAAGATCAAAACCTAGCATCCTATTCAAAAACAATCCATAAAAATAAACGAAATGCCCTTTGAGGTATTTCGACAAACACCTGGGGACAGGGTCTGATACGTGTCCAGAACGGACATGAAACCTATGAACCCCGACACGAAACTAATGCAGACACTTAGGGGACTCCTAGGGCTTCCTAATCATGGAAAGAAATCAAAGTTTCATAGAGAAAAGAGGAAGTTACCTATACTTGAACTTTCAAGAAAAACCCCCTTTTTAATAACTCTTCTCCTTGATGTCCCAATCCAATCAAACCACCACAAACTGAAATAAAACTTTAATGACAGCAAGAATAGGTGTATTAGAATCTATTGGAAGATATTTGAATGAAAAAGGAAGAGGAATGGAAATCTAGGGATTAATGCAATAGGAAACAAACCTTGTTCTCTAACTTGAGCTTTCCTAAAAAGAGGCAACCCTAAAAACTAGGAGAGTATTTATAGGGTGATGTTCCCAATGATGATATGGTGGCTGGCCACTTAGTCTAGGGCTTAGGGTTTTGGAATTTGTCTTGGGCTTTGGGCCAAACTACAAGGCCATGAGCTAAGTTGTTTTATTAATAGGTTCAAACCATAAGTCATGACTTATGACTTATCTAATTCTATGACTAACTAGAGTCTATTGACTAAACCAAGGATTAGGCTAGGTTAGACTAGAGTCATATAACCTAACCAAGTCCATATTAACTAGGGTTAGCTCTTAGATTGGTCTACAAGAGTCAAAACTAGTCAAAGTCAACCTAGTCCAAACAATTCCAAAATAATTCCTAAAAATTCTCATAAATTCAAATAAATTCTATTAAATCTAAATAATAATTAATAATTCTCAAAATTACAAAAATGACTAAAATACCCTCACCAAATTATAAGTCATGAATTTAAATAGTTTAAAAAAATAATTAAAAATTACTATAATCATAATATGAAATAAATATCATTGAATAATAATTGTAATTACAAAATTTCAAAATTACCTTCATTTGGAAAACTGGGTGTTACAAGTTGGGTCTGAACTATGGTCCAGTGAAACCTATGATACAACATGGTAGGTAATAAAATTTGAGTACAGTGAACAATTTGTACAAGTCTAAACCAAAGGGGATAGGGTATCTAGTGAGGGGTCTGCACAATGCCTATAAAAGTTGATCGACATGACTGAACTCAACACAAGAGAACTTACTAAAATAGGGAGTGGACCAATATAGGCTAACAACATGTCTATAATCCTATGCAACAATGCCTATAGATACCAACCAAATCCATGTCTCATATGCCAATCATCTGTAACCTATCTATATATATATAGACCTCTCAGTCTCAGGTGAAGCTACAACTATACTCATGGATAGGCTCTGGTTATGGGTGCCTTACTGGAAGAGATAAGGGAAATAATAATAAATCATCAAGGCCGTAAGGCATACTAACATCCTATACGTAACTGGATGATATTATAAATAACATGGGAATCACCTACACTGGGTTACTATTCTAATACCAATGCTAACTATCATCTCCCGGGTACAGGCACTCTACAAGTCACCATATTATTATACTATGAAGGAACTACCTATGAATAAGCTCTACAAAACTAAATATCCCTACTTCTAAGTTATTTACAACAACAGAAGGGTATGATGTTCAAAAACCTTCAAGATACAATCTGATAATCATATGCGTCTGTCCAGAATCATGTTACTCGGAGTCTTCGTCATGCTAGTGAGCAAAGCTACGATAATCACAGAGTCTTGACTAAGGTACATACCTCTAGGTTCATGGCATTTAAAATTTTCGTATTGTCGCATGCGACGGCAAAAACCTTAAATTCCCATACCCGATAAATATATCCAAAATCTGACTACATGTCCTCACTATTGTAGGCCTCAAAAATGAAGTCACGCTGAGTTAATACAGCTTATCAGAACAATGTCTAAAATACACGCTGAGTTCTATCAGACCATTTTCTCAAATATACGCAGAGTTTAAATGGTATACAGAGACAGCTCATCATTTGTCAGAGTGTCATTATGACTGACAGCACGATAGTCAAAGAATGTCTCCTCGTATGCCACGTATGCACGGGACTCGAGAGATCTCAGCCGACTATTACGTGACTTTCGAAATCTTCCTCAACAAGATTCAGTCTTCATCAAGTTGGCGTGCCAAAAGGACTTATCATCATTTATGCCTGACAAAACAAATCAATGTCAGAGATTTTGTGCCAGTCGAGGCATGTCGAATCAAGACAGCTGGCCGTTCTGACTCAAGTCTGCGTGTATTTTGAACTTCTATGTTCCTTTCTCAAGTTTGCGTGAATTTTGAGTTTTCTGTCTCAAGTTTGCGTGAATTTTGAGCTTTTTGCCTCAAGTTAGCGTGTATTCTGAAGCTTTCTGCCTCAAGTTGGCGTGTATTCTGAAGCTTTCTGTCTCAAGTTGGCGTGTATTCTGAAGCCTTCTGCCCCAAGTCTGCGTGGATTTCATCCTCAACCAGTTGGCGTGGATTTCATCTCAAATTATCAGATTGGAGTACGTGGCAGCCATGCCGCAGATCTCTCGTACGCGTGCCCCAGTAACTTGCATACGACTCATGCACGATTGCCATGTGTCCAACAGTTACAGGCCACGTCTAGTAACTGCTCATTAACCTTGCGTATGATTGAATCCTGCGTGATTATCAACTATGCATAGGTTATGAAAACAGTTATCTTTTTAGTTATTTTTGACTCTATAAATAGAGTTCTCTTCTCATTCATTGTACAGATATACAGAATATCTAAATTACTGTCGAATTTTTGAGAGCTTTTCTTCTTCACATCGTCCAAGGGATAAAGCGATCGTCTTCTAGATCGGATTCCTAAAGTTGTATTTTCCCAGAAACACAATAAATAAAGTAAATTTATTTATGGAAAACAAATTGGCGACTCTGCTGGGGAAACCCATCTCCTCTTCTGAGATGGCAACAACTCAATGCGACGCTTCGTTGGTCGGATCGACGAAGAAGGTGATATCGATTCAGTTCAATCAACTCGCCTATGAAGAAATGCAGCGGGCTAAGGGTGGCAAGCACACTTCAGCCTCCATCACCACCGCCAAATCAAAGAGACGATCTGTCTACGTCCCTTAGAATCTGTTGGCAACCAAAGGTGGTAAAGTTTCTGCCACAGTGTCTATTACTAACACTGGCAAGAACTCCACTGCAGGCACGCACGCTCCTGTGTGCTCGAAGACGACAGCATCCAAAAGATACGCTGACAGTGAAGGCTCTTTAGCCAAATCTGTTTTCGTAGTCAATCCGTCCAAAAGTCACGCTGACAGTACTGGCTCTTTAGCCAAACCTGTTCTAGCGTGTATTTCCAAATCCAAAAATCAAGCTAACAGCACTGGTTCTTTAACCAAGCCTGTCTCAGCGTGTATTCCGCACGCATCATCCACCAAGTCAGCCCTCTCTGACTCAGCATGTGTACCGAAATCTAGCTTTTTAGCCAAGACTTCATATGCTGACAGTACTGGCTCCTTAGCCAAATTGTCACCAGCATATTCTAAGAAGAATAGCTCTTTAGCTATTTCTTCCTCCTTGCCAAGTTCTACTAGAACTGGGGGTAGTCTTGCTATGGCTCCTCCACAAATAGCTCACAAAGTCCCTTCGAATAGGAACAACTCTTTAGTTGTTTCTTCTGCTCCTGTAGTATTTACTTCAGGAACAGCTTTGACTGACAGCCTTGTTAGTCAAAGAAAAGGAAATAGTCTTTTGACTACCCTTCCTTCTGGACATTCTATGTCTCAAAATTTGAATAAGTCTAAAAAGAAACATTTCTTAATGTCTTCTTCTACGACTTCTTCAAATTGGGCACAGAATTTGTCTCTACAAAAAGGTTTGGTACCAACTCCTACTCATGGGGATGGTTCAACTCTTCCTTCTCTGCAGATATCCAGATCAATGGAAGGAAAACTTCAAGTGTCAAAAACCAATGTTTTACCTCCAACAGATCTAAGAATGAAACTTAATCAATCCCGTTTGGGAAGCACTTCTGGTGTTAAGAAACCACACCAATCGGAAATGAAAATAAGAGATCCGGATGCAGAGTATGCCAAAAATTATGTTGCTCAGATTAATCATTCTTTGTATAATCAAGAGACGACAAAATCTAAGGACAAGAAATACATTCCTAATAAACAAAGATTGTTCTCAAATATACCTCAATCTTCATATATGGATTTGCGAGAACATCTTCAACAAAAGAGGAGGAATAATTCTCTATCAATGGATCATGACCATACTGATCATGAGTGTGACTTCCAACCTAGGGTCATAATTTAATACAGATGCCAAACGAAACGACAGTCTGTCTTTAATCGGATCCAGGGTGAACCTATATCTGATGAAGATGAACCTCTTTTCGCTTCTATCAACATGACCTCTCGGGATTCTGGGGGTAGAACTGATAGTCCAGATAGGGTATACAGAGGCACCAGAGCAAGAGTCCTGGCCTCTAATCAAAGAACTTCGGTTTCTGAAGACTATTCTGAATTTCTTGGAGAATCTAACTTCCCACCTCTTTCTACTGGGGGTAGGTCTCCTACAACTGATTTTGATACACAAAGCAATGATTCAGAACAAACAGTATCATCAACAATCCCTCGTATGGTCACAACTTATATGGTGGATGGGAATACTGATTTGAACAACGAACCTTCTTCTTCGATGACTCCTCAAGACCAAAGAATTGCTTCTTTGGAGCAACAAATGAAATCTATGGCTGATACTATAAAATCAATGTATGAACTTATGGCAAACCAGCTGCAAAATCCACGGACTATACCTGACGCCATACCGATTGACACTGGTATAGGTCCAGTGCAAGTTCCTCCAGCAGTACAATCCAATATCCCTGGACAAGCTCAACCAATTCCTAGCCATTCGGGAGCTGGGGGTAGTGCTTATAATGTTGTCCCTCCTCCTAACTATTCTCTACAAGCTACAACTCCACAATCTTCCGGAGTCGTTACTGAAGAATTGAGGAATCTTATAACCCAATTTGAGGCATTTAAACAGAAAGATAGTTTACAAAGGTTAGGTATCAAGCAACCTTATCCAATAGAATGGAAGCAAGTATCATATCCTCCTAAATACAAGCCTCCTACTATCTCATTCTTTGATGGAACCACTTCTCCTAGTCAGTTTATCAATCATTTTGAAGTGATGACTGACCAGCTACAACCAAGCGACGCCCTCCTTACTCGGGTGTTTGTCGGATGTCTCAAAGGAACGGCTTATGAGTGGTATAGAAGTCTCCCTGATGGGTGTATTACCTCATTTGTCGGCTTCAAACAAATGTTTCTTGAACGGTTCTATGAAGGGCTTAATGACATGACTATGTCTGCTCTTATAAGAATCAAACAGAGAAATAATGAGAGCACTGAAAGCTTCATTGAAAGATTTAGAAGAGAAGCTTTAAAAATGCCTCTTGGAACTCCCGATGCCGTCACTATCGACACTTGCAAGTCAAATCTCTTACTAATCATCAGCATGTGGACAGGATCCACTCAATTCCAAGATTGGCCTTCCTACATCGTCAGTGCCAAAGCTGCCGAAGTCAGTGCCGAGACTTTTAAAGGTCTGGGGGTACACATAAATCCTAATGAATCAGGTTAAAATACTAGCAATAGTACACGACCTAATAATCGTAAAGGAAAAGAGACTCTCGAAGTCAATCTCCAGAGCAAAAATCAAGAAGTAATATCAGCCCAAGCTACCCCAGCTCCAACAAATCAACAACCAAGAGCACCTCGCCCCAAAGAGGAATACTCTTTTGACGACGATGACGTCCTTGGTATCTTTGAATGTCTACTTAAAGGTAATAAAATACAATTACCTGAAATCAAGAAACCCGATGAAGCTGGCAAGACAAATCATCCTAAATACTGTCCGTACCATAGAATGTTGGGTCACACAGCTCGTACATGTTTTGTACTGAAAGGAAAAATCCAGGAAATGATCAAATCTGGAGCTGTCACTCTCACTCCCAAAGAAAAGACTGTCACCTCCAACGTTGTCTCTATGCAATTCGGAGATTTTCCTCCTCAACTCCTCGAAAGCGGGATTTTTTCTATTCCCAAGGCAACTCTTGAAATAGTGAATATTCCTCCTCCACAGTTTGAAGGATTAGTACCGATCACTATTGAAACAGGCGAAATCATATGGATTCATCCTGATCTAGTGGCAGATTTTGAATCTCCTCCCCTTCAAAATACTACTTCCTTAAAATCTAGGAAGGCTGAAAATACTAAGTCATGTCATATGACTTCTTTCGGATCTACTTCCGACACAGAACCGAAAGATAAGGAAGAAGCACTTGCTGGTGCTACTAGAACAGGGAAACATTATCTAAAGGATTATTCCAAAAGTCCTGAAGATACTCCTGATAGTCTTGAAGATACTTCTGATATTTCTCCAGCTGACAAAGATATTCCTGATGTTCCTCGGAAGGAAGAATCATCCACTGTACCTGTTCCTTCAATTACACCGGTTATACCTACTCCTTCCAAGCCCACAGCACTTGAGAAAGGCAAACAACAAGTTCGCTTCGATAAACCAATCAGGAAGTCCCCTCCCCTTGGACTTCAGAAGTCTTATAATTTTGACATTTTAGCTCAACTTGCTAATACTCCAGCTAGAATGTCCCTCTTTGAACTTCTACGTCTTTCTAAAGAGACTCGGGAGACATTAAGTGAAGCACTTCTTCAGGCTGATTCTTGTCTCGCATAATTAAAGAAACCAGATGAAGAACCTGTTACTTGCTTACATTGTAATAGTGTATTGGAGATCATCCCGAATATCACCTTTACACAAGATGACATGTTATTGGAGGATAATCGACATGATCGGTCTCTCTACTATACCGGTTATATCGATACGATGAAGGTAGATCGTATTCTTATTGATCCAGGGTCTGCTTTAAGCATAATGCCAAGGAGTCTGCTAGATGAATTAAGAATCCCTCTTCACAAACTTTCCAAGACGGTTACTACCATATTGGGGTTCAATCAAAGCCGAAGCGAGCCGTTAGGAAAGATTCATCTGAAACTTCAAATAGGCGATTTCAGATCCAAAGTCACTTTCTATGTGATCGAGATCGTGGGATCTTATAATCTTCTCTTGGGAAGACCCTTCCTTCATGAAAATAATGTGGTGCCTTCTACTCTTCATCAGTGTTTCAAATACATTGACAGCGATGGAAAGGTAAAAAAGGAAGTTGCTGATATAAATCCTTTCCGTGGGGTTGAAGCTTATTTCGGTGATTCCCGGATGTACAAAGAGGAGTATACAAAAATAGTACAAGCTATGGAAAAAGAAGACCCGTAAAGTGAGACCTTGATAATTCCTGTTAAAGGTCGAACTACTCAGCAACAGTCTCCTAAACCCTCTAGAGAAGGTCCCTTTATATTCCAGTGAGCGGACGTATCTCTCCATTACCTCAATCATCTACCCAAGACACACTGATCATTCCTGTTAGTGGGCGTATTACATTCCCGGCATCTTCCTCTACAAAACAGGACACTCTGGTAATCCCTGTTGGTGGGCGAACTACTTTTCCATCCCATGCTTCAAGGGAGCTCACCTCTTCTAAGCCATTTGTTATCGATCTTAATCGAAACAAAACTCCTTCTAGTTCTTCTTCTCCCCCGTTAGTCATTGATTTGGCTAAGATTTCTAAGGTTCAACCTCCTTCTGATGTAAATACTACTACTTTTGAAATTAATGAAAAGTCTCCGTCTTTGCAGTATATTGATGTTTGTAATCATGTTCATAATTACTTGCAATTGTTAGATGACTTGAAAACAATAACCATAGGAGTTGTACAGACTTTTCATACAGAAGTATCCTTAGAATCAGTACAAGGTTCATGCTTTCTAGTACCTAGCAGAAAACCAGGAGACATTCCAATATTCTTCTATAAAGGGCCAAAAAACCCTATCAACCTTGAAGATGATGATAGAAATGATGATTCTGGAAGATTACAGCTGCGTCGTTACAGCCAGCAATCTAAAGATATTATCAAAAATATGGGCTATGACTTCAGAACTGGCCTCAGTAATTGGAGAGGAAGAAGAATGCCTGTTCGAATTCCTCCTTTAAAATATGGAAGGACGAAATACGGATTGGGTTATATTGCTCCTACTCCCTTTATCAACATCATCCATAAAAATCCCGAATCTGATGAAGATAAAAGATCTAATTCTTCTAGTACTTTCTCTTGGGATTCTGATACAAGTATTGGTGACTTCCACCGTAATATTTTGTCTTCCAACATGGTTTCCGTTGATGGCCCTGAAAAAGATGACGAAGATGAATTTGAAATCTCATCCGAATCAGAACAATGGGCCCAAAGGTTAGATAATCAATGGGAGTTTAGATTCGAGCAAAGAGAGCCTCCAACTGAAGATAAACTCGTTCAAATAGATATTGGTGAAGAGGGATCCCCCAAACCAATATTCATTAGTGAAAGTCTTTCAGAAAATGATAAGCAAGACATGATCAAACTTATTCGTGAATACATCGACGTCTTCGCTTGGAGCTATAAAGATATGCCAGGACATGAACCACAGATAGCAACTCATAAACTCAATATCATGACAAATGCTAAACCGGTTAAGCAACAACAGCGACGATTTCGTCCAGACATCATGGATGCAATTGAAGCCGAAGTTAATAAACTCATGGCTTCTGGGTTTATCAGAGAGGAACAACACCCTGATTGGGTGGCTAATATAGTTCCTGTCCTTAAAAAGACTGGCAAGATCAGAGTATGCATCGACTATCGTGATCTCAATACGGCATATCCTAAAGACGAATTCTCCCTACCAATTACTGATGTTATGATCGACAACACCTGTGGTTTTAAACGGATGTCGTTCATGGACGGGTATTCTGGATACAATCAAATTAAAATATTTCCAGATGATGAGAAACACACTTCCTTCAGAATACCGATCGGTACATACTGTTATATAGTGATGCCATTCGGTCTCAAGAATGCAGGAGCAACCTATCAACGAGCTATGAGCACTATATTTCGTGAACATTTGCGGAAAACAGTCGAATGCTACGTTGATGATATTGCAGTCAAAAGTCGACAAAAAGAAGATCACATCCAAGATTTAAAAACTATATTTGATCTAATGCGTCGGCATCAATTAAGGATGAATCCTACTAAGTCCTTCTTAGGCGTCTCTAGTTGCAAATTTCTCGGCTTTGTCATTACCTCGAAAGGTATACACGTAGATCCCGAGAAGATCAAAGCTATCCAAGAGATACGTCCTCCACGCACCTTAAAAAAGCTACGACGATTTCAAGGAAGGATTGCTTATATCAGGAGATTCATCTCTAATCTTTCAGGACGCTGCAGACCATTCAATAAACTTTTGAAGAAAGGTGTTTCTTTCGTCTGGACTGACGAATGTCAGAAAGCATTTGATGACATAAAACAGTATCTGATGAACCCTCCAGTATTGGTACCTCCCATCTCAGGAATACCGTTCCTTCTATATACCCGAGCAACGAGTCATTCATTGGGTGCGCTACTCGCTCAAAAGAATAAAAATGGTCATGAACAAGCCATTTACTATCTTAGTCGTACCATGACCGGAGCCGAACCTCGATATTCACCGGTCGAAAAAGAATGTCTAGCCCTTATGTTCGCTGTCCAAAAGACACGACATTATATCATTGGCCAGACCATTCATGTCATTTCCAGGATCAATCCTATACGAGTCATGATGAAGAAACCAAGTATTTTGAATTCTCGATTGGCTAACTGGGGAATTTTACTTGCTCAGTATGATATGCACTATATCCCTCAGAAATCGGTCAAAGGACAAGCTTTAGCTGATTTTCTGGCTGCTCATTCAATTCTAGAAAATTCGAAACTCTACGATGAAATCCCAGATGAAGTCCTAGACTCAAACCAAATTGCTGAAGAAGATCCTACTTGGCGTCTATTCTTTGACGGAGCTTCAAGAATAGGTCCTAATGGTGACATTGTCGCTGGGGTTGGAATCGTTCTTGTGTCGCCAGAAGGTCTTGCTATCCAAAGAGCTTATTCTCTCGATCAACCATGTTCAAATAATGTAGCTGAGTATAATGCACTGCTTATTGGTCTTCAACTCGCTAAACATCTGAATATTCAATATTTGGAAGTGTATGGAGATTCTAAACTCATTGTCAATCAGATAAGGGGTACTTATGAAGTTCGCCATCAAGATCTGGTTCCTTATCATAGATCGTCTATATCTATGGCTTCTTCATTTGAAGGATTCTTCATCGAGCATGTTAGACGAGCATGTAACATAGAAGCTGATGCTCTTGCTAATCTTGCGACAGTATTAGGTATTCCAGTTAGACGTCAACAAATGATTGTTGTTTGCAATCGAGAATTATTTCATCGCGAAAACAATCTAACTCTAGGGATTCCAGTTGATATTGAAGAATCAACATCTCATGATGTCAATACAACAAAAGGATTTGGATTAAGTCATAAATCATTATCATCTTCATCTGATTCTAGTATGGAATTCACCTTCAGTAATTTAGCTGAGACTCAGAATATGGATAAAGATTGGAGACTTCCTTTCTTGGATTTCATATTGTATAATATCCTTCCAGATAATCCGAGTGAGACAGCATCTATCAGACGACGATCACTCAGATTCTATTACAATCATACTACAAGAACCTTATATCGTCGAGCTTATGATGGTTTACTTCTTCGATGTGTTGCCGGTGATGAGGCCCAACAAATTATCCGTGAAGCACATGATGGAATTTGTGGAGCACATCAGCCTGGACCAAAACTTCAAGACCGTATTCGACGCATGGGTTATTATTGGCCCACTATGGTATCAAATGCCATCGAATATGCAAGAAAGTGTAAAGCTTGTCAAATCCATACGGATTTTATCCATCAACCCTCAGAATTTCTACATCCAACGGCAGCATCATGGCCCTTCGAAGATTGGGGCATGGACATTATCGGCCCAATCAATCTGCCGTCATCAAAAGGTCATCGGTTTATTCTCGTAATAACCGATTATTTCTCCAAATAGGCCGAAGCTATTCCTTTATCTGAAGTCAAAACTTCTAATGTCATCAACTTTATCAAGCATCATGTCATCTACAGATTTGGTGTCCTCCGACGCATTATTCATGATAATGGACAATAATTCGTCAGCCAGAAATTTACTCGATTCTGTGACGATCATCGGATCAACAATGTAGCTTCTACCGTATATAATCCAGCAGCTAACGGATTAGCAGAAGCTTTCAACAAGACCATCATCAAACTCTTAAAGAAGTTTATTTCTGCCAACAAACGTAATTGGAGTGAAAAACTTGGTGAATGTTTGTGGGCTTATCGCACTACAGTTCGTAATGCTACTAAATGTACACCTTTCTCTTTGGTGTATGGATACGAAGCTGTTCTCCCATTAGAGATTCAAATTCCTTCTTTAAGGATAGCAATCTCTAATGAACTTACCACCGAGAATAATGATCGTCTTTGACTTCAGGAATTAGAAGCTCTGGATGAAAAACGGTTATATGCTCAACAGAATATCGAATTCTATCAAGCTAGAATCTCAAGAGCTTTTAACAAGAAAGTCAGAGTTCGAACATACCAAAAAGGAGGACTTGTTCTTACAGTCAGACGTCCGATGACTATGACGCACATGAGTAAAGCCAAGTTCGATGCAAAATGGGAAGGTCCATTCATTGTGAATAAAGTCTTTTCTAATGGGGCATATCAGCTTACCACTGTGGATGGTAAAGTCACTATGATGCCTATTAATGGCAAATTCTTGAAGAAATATTATATGTAATATTTTCATCTGTCAAGATTGATTCTCCTATCATTCTCCAGCTAGTAAAAATACCAAAAGTCATTGTTCTTTACAAGAATCGTTTCGATATCTTTTATCCCCAGTGGAAATAGATATTCTATTTTGTATCATTTTCTTAGCAAATTTGATATCTAGAAAATCACGTCCATATTACCTCTGAATTTTCTATCTCAGTATCATATTTATGAAAATGATATCTAGTCTTTTGATTTTCGAGTCCAAAGATCATGAAAAATTGAGTTCAAAGATATTTTTATATCTGAATTCTATTTTTTTAATCAGTATTAAACTAAGATCATCTCTGGTTTAATATCATCTGATAGAATTACAAAAGTTCATTTGTATATTCTATTCTATTGAAATATGTCATGTATTATTTACCTCTGAACATATTTTCTATGAATACATCATTATCAAAACAATAATGTCAAAAATCAGATCAAAAGTTCTCATTTGTCTTCATTCAAAATCAAAATATTGATTACAAGTGAAAATGTAAAAGATCTACTTATTAGGAGTTATTAGCTCCTTAATACGATCAAGTACAGTACTCATTTTCTCATCATGAGCTTTGCAAACACTTTCTGCTGCTTCGACTGTGACAATTTGTTCATCAAAAGTGATAATAGCAGATTGGCGACGATTAACTTCTTCAATTTGCTCTGCCTGTATCTGTTCTTGCTCTTGTTGAAGAGTTTGATAGCGTTCAGCTTCAGATATATGAGCAGTGACGACCTCAGCCTGCTCATTTTCCATGAAGGCAATTCGCTCCTGAAGACGAGCCAGCTCCTCTTTCAACTTCTTGAGCTCTTCAGCTTTTGATATTTCATCCTTCTCCAGAATTTCTACTCTCTGACGAGTAGCTAATATTTCTTCACCCTTTTCTACTAACTTCTCAGATGAAAAAGCAAGAAATTCTTCTAAAGCAGCTTGTTGAGCTTGGGCTTCATGTTCCATTTGAGCGATCTCAGCCACAGTCAAAGATTTAACATCTTCCTTCTTGATCTTCCAGTATCTTCGGATAGTTGTCTCCAATTCATCTAGGAGATGTTCAAAGAAGATACATTGAGTTTCACAGCCAGCATGTCGCAGTGCTAGGAGCGAGAAATTGACTACCGTTCGGAGCTCAGAGAAGGGCATAGTTTCGTCTTTCAAGAAACGCCTGGAGTACGTATCCAGATATGAATAGATAATATCTGAATACATCCCCAGAGTCCTTGCCAATCCCGTCTCAAACCCAGGAGTTGCTGTCATTATTGAAGAATAAACTTGTACGTTCTCTGTCCTGGGAATTGAAGTATGTGCCGCTGGAGAAGTTGGCAAATGCGAGCTTCCTTCATCAACATCAGTCTGGATAAGTGGAGCATGAGTCGAGCTCATTGCTGCAGCAGTTCCTACTAGTCAAAGGAAAAATAATCAGCATATAAAGAAAAAGAAACAGTAGAAACAGAATTTGAAATAAAAGTCTACCAGGCTGAGGTTCATATTCTATATGTTGAGGAAGTCTCGCATCCTCTCGCAGTCGATCCATAATGGTGTCTGACACCTGTTTTATGTGACTACTACCAGCTCCAGAATTATTGAGTGTTGGAGCATTGTCAGGAGATTGAGCAGGTTCTGAACTGAGCTCCATTCTATTTCTTCTGATTTTATCTTCATCATAATGAGTGGAAGTCTCAGGATACCAATCCTCTTCCTCTTCAGCCTCTTCCTCTTTCTCAGAGTGTTCTTCTTCAGACTCTCTTGGATCCCCAGCTTCAGGATGGGTCTCTGATCCAGAATCCATGATATTCACATCAACATCTATTTCTTGAGATGGATGAATCTCAGGAACAGTAACAATAGCGAGCTCAGGTTCTTGAGTTTCAATTTCCATGGACTCGGTATTGACTGCAGGTTCAGTCTCTTCTGGAATGTTAGTTTGAAGAATGATGTCTTTACAAACATTCTTCAATAACTCATCAGCAGCTGATAGTTCAGACGTTGGCACATCTTCATCGCCTCTGGCCGAAGAAATATTTTCTTCAACCTGAGTTTCTTTAATTTGATTAAGTTGAAAAGACGGAACTTCCGGTTGTTCACTAACTTCTGCCCCGGGAGCTGGTTCTTCTTCTGAATATTCAATTTGATCATCTAATGCCTGGATGACCCCCTCTTTCCCATGTTCAAAAGTGATAATCCACATCTCTGAAGGTTCAGCAGCTACTCCACTTGTCGTCGGGACAGTCGACTCTACCTCAGTCGGTTTCAGCTAAAGTTGCGGGAAGATGAATATGATCAGATTCTGTTCTCTCCGTGGAAACCGCTTCATCGATCTCTGGTAAGATCCCTCCACTCATAATAGTTTTCAGGAGTTCATTGCCCTTCATCTTTCCGACAGTCTTCTTGACGTATCTGCCTCTCGATCTCCTTTTTATCAAAGGAGCATCGTCTTTATCTGTATCTTCATCTTTGTCGGCAGCATCGTCTTCATCAACTGGGATGCCACCTAGAGATGAGGTGGCAGTTATTGAAACTCCTTTCTTCTTGGAAGTCTGAGACTTAGTACTCTTTTTAGAGACTGTCTCAGATTCATCACTTCATTTCCTCTTAGAGATGGATACGAATATTGGAGGAAGAACTTCATCAGGAAATTTTTGCTCCAGAGATAATTCATATAAGGTTTCAACTTCCGCAGTCTCATCTTCAGGTTCCGGAGTAAATCGTTGAATAACAATCTTCTTCTTCGACCTCTTTGATGGAGCTGGGTCGTCTTCTGCAACAAAAGTCTTCAAATGAAAACTCGGCATGAAAGTACTCGATGAAACATAGAAGCGGGCGTATGTATAGAGCATTTTCGTCCCCGCCCTGGATAGAGGATTCGGCATAGAGAATTCAACTTTTGTATCTCTAGCCGTGAAGTATCTCCACGCCCGAGCTCCATCAATTAGTCCTCCACGAGCAGAAAGGCAAGTGGTGGCATTCCCAACATGAAGTTGGTCATATCCGAATTGCCGAGCAAATCGGCTCGGTAGATATGGTTCTAAGTACGTCATTTCTTCATGATGATATACCAGGTGAGATGTCCGAATCTGCTGCAGCCATTGAAAAGCTACGTCATCTAGCCTGTGCCATTTTTCTCCGTCTATCATGTTCAGAGGCATGCTCTCATAACCCAGTGGCGGAGGAGCACATTGAATCGACCAATGTGATGATCGGTTCAAAACATTTCTGCATTCTGGAAGAGTGTGAACCTTCCAGAAAGTTTCTCCTGCATACTTTTCTAAAAAGAGGCTGCCGCTCCCTCCTGCTCCCGGAGGTATCAGACCGTCGTGATGGAGAAGAAGCCAACCATACAAATAAGTATAGGGCATCTCTATTCTTGGGAATTCATCGGTCATCTTCCTTGGATCAGACAACATAGTGGATACGAAATTTCGAAGACCTACGTTCAGCCTGCAAGTCATCGCTGATAATAAGTCTATCTTATAGCCGTACATAAGGCGCACTGCTGCAAAAACAATGCCTCTATGTATTCTATCCAGAGAGCTGGAGCAAGGAACAACAAATTTTCTTAGCCAGAGAGAGAGAGGAATCCGGCTAAGTGATCGTTCTTTGACAAAGGTTTTCCACTCTGTCTCACATACGATCTGAAGGTGGTTCCGGCTTTAAACTCATACCAGTCTTCATTGATTGTGAAATCTTTACAGTCATACTTCTCTAGTAGATTGGTGATTTCACTTTCAGAGAGGGGCTTGAAGGAGTTAATTTGATACCTTCTCTTCTCATTTATCTTCTTCTCATCTTTATCACGATTCATGAAAAGATAAGACATCCACTTCTGGATGTGGCAGCCGGCTTCTTCTTTAGCACTTTTATAATACAGAGTGCATATGCCGAAATGGCACATCATCTCTTCAAACAGATGCACCATCTCCGGGTTCTTCTCCGACAGAAAATTTAGCTCCTCGGTTGTAGGCACATATTCTTCATACGGCAGTGTGCCTGAAGGCATATGAGAGATGTATTCTATCTCATGAAGGACAAAACCCATATCCCCTTTGGGAGTCATAAATGTTCCCGTCCGGTGGTTATATCTTTCAACCAAGGCCAGGAATAGAAATGGGTTAGGTTTGAAGCCATAGGAGGAATTGACGATCGCGTCATAGAGATTTATCTGCTTCAGCTCATTCTCAAACTTCTCCAGAACCCAATGGACCAGAGTCCTCCACCTCATATTCTCCTGATTCATTAAGCCTATCATTCTCGACGTCGAATCAGTAGGATAGAATGCCTTCTCATTTGCCATGAATTCATTTATGAAAACAGGCATCCTGAATGGCTTCAATATAGACGAGTCTTCGGGTGGCACACATCCCGGCTTCAAACCTCAAAACAAGGATACGTGATTCTCCGGAGCACTGTAGAATCCGTCTTTCTTATAAATGATTCTGCTCGCCTTAGCTTGTTGATTTTCTGTTAAGTGCCATGTCATCTTTCTGGGGTAACTGGCGTACATGAATCGCATGATAGATAAACCCCTAGATACCTTCGGCCAGTATATGGGCTTCCTTGCATCACCTTTAAAATAGAAGCAGACCTTCTCCCTGATGCCTTTTGGTTGTGACTTATGGCTATGGCATCCCCAAACAGAAAAGCTAGTTTCTTATGGAACACCCGGTCAAGACTCTGCAATGGTTCACCATTTATCAGACAGAGCAGAGTGGTATGATCTTGATTCTTCAACAAAGATAGTCTGGTTTTCGGAGTGTCAAACTGAGGAAACTGTACATGAGATAAATCATGTTTGAAAAAGAAGCTCAAATGTCCTTCATAATCAGCTTCTTTACTTCGGATGTCCACTACAGAAAAGAAAAAGAAGAAATCAGATATGTTTTGTCACGCAGACTTCAGAAAAATCTATGTCTATATGCCTTATACGTGCTTAGCAGTGTTCAAAGAAAATTTCATAAGTCACGCAGACTTCAGACAGATACGCTGCCAGAATTACGCAAAGATCAAAAGACACGCTGAATGATTTATTCACGCATGTGATTAATTCAAGCAAAGTCTAGACAGATTAGAATGAAAAGTCACGCATCATTGCCAGAATCACATTGAAGTAAAAATGACAAAAAATACGCTGACAGATCAAGACTAATCTATCTAGAGGATGACTCTCAGAAGTCTGCGTGAATAATTCAACATCGACATCTCTGCCAACATATGAAAAATCACGCAGAGTCATGAGAGCCATGCTCATTTGCGTAAAACACAGAGCTTCGTAAACACGAAGATGTGAAGTATGGCCAACCCTAAAGAGGGGGCATACTTTATTAATATCCTTTGCCCTAAGAAGAGGGGATATATTTCAAAAGTTCATTATTGATTGTTTTACGAATCCTAAGATTTCTATGTGGAGTTCATCTTCATCAGTTTGTCTTCATCAGTTCGTATCCCCATCTGTCACTTACGTTGCATAGGGGGATGAGTAGCTTCGCGGCGAGGAAGTCTGTCGGTGGTGGCACGCGAAGACGTCGCAGGGGCCTTGCCCTTAGCCTGAGCGTTGATCTTAGGAGCCATTGCTGAGAAGGAGAAGGGGAAGTCGGGAAAGACGAAGTTTCTCTTCTGTGTGGGATTTTCTCTCTCTAAAGCAAGTAAAGAAAGAAGGAAGTGATTTATGGCCTTTTTATAGGCTCACGACGAATTTCAAACGGCAAAGTCATCATTTGCTTCGATATAGGAGTTTTACACGGGATCCTAAACCGCACAGAATCCCAACAGCCCAATCATTTCGGAAGAAATCTTTTCCTGAATCATCTCAGCGTGACTAAATTTATTTTATCATCTCGATTTCAAAGTATTTCGAAATAATTTATCATTTTTCGAAAACTTTGAAGGGGTTTTGTAGGCCTCAAAAATGAAGTCACGCTGAGTTAATACAGCTTATCAGAACAATGTCTAAAATACACGCTAAGTTCTATCAGACCATTTCCTCAAATATACGCAGAGTTTAAATGGTACACAGAGACAGCTCATCATTTGTCAGAGTGTCATTATGACTGACAGCACGACAGTCAAAGAATGTCTCCTCGTATGCCACGTATGCACGGGACTCGAGAGATCTCAGCCGACTATTGCGTGACTTTCGAAATCTTCCTCAACAAGATTCAGTCTTCATCAAGTTGGCATGCCAAAAGGACTTATCATCATTTATGACTGACAAAACAAATCAATGTCAGAGATTTTGTGCCAGTCGAGGCACGTCGAATCAAGATTGCTGGCCGTTCTGACTCAAGTCTGCGTGTATTTTGAACTTCTATGTTCCTTCCTCAAGTTTGCGTGAATTTTGAGTTTTCTGTCTCAAGTTTGCGTGAATTTTGAGCTTTCTGCCTCAAGTTAGCGTGTATTCTGAAGCTTTCTGCCTCAAGTTGGCGTGTATTCTGAAGCTTTCTGTCTCAAGTTGGCGTGTATTCTGAAGCCTTCTGCCCCAAGTCTGCGTGGATTTCATCCTCAACCAGTTGGCGTAGATTTTATCTCAAATTATCAGATTGGAGTACGTGGCAGCCATGCCGCGGATCTCTCGTACGCGTGCCCCAGTAACTTGCACACGACTCATGCACGATTGCCACGTGTCCAACAGTTACAGGCCACGTCTAGTAACTGCTCATTAACCTTGCGTATGATTGAATCCTGCGTGATTATCAACTATGCATAAGTTATGAAAATAGTTATCTTTTTAGTTATTTTTGACTCTATAAATAGAGTTCTCTTCTCATTCATTGTACAGATATACAGAATATCTAAATTGCTGTCGAATTTTTGAGAGCTTTTCTTCTTCGCATCGTCCAAGGGATAAAGCGATCGTCTTCTAGATCGACTTCCTAAAGTTGTATTTTCCCAGAAACACAATAAATAAAGTGAATTTATTTATGGAAAACAACTATGCCAACTTACACAACTATCGAAGATTCTAGATCCCATAACTGAGGTGACCTAGCCCATATGATTTTCTCGAAAGAAAAACAAACATAACAAAAGAGCAACATGACAAAATTAATCAATCAGCAAGGACAGATGGAATCGGATTTCAAGGTAGTTATAAAAGACAATTGCGGAAATGGAATCGAGAAGAACGGAACTTGCAGCAAGATCTCCAATGGTCTGTGCATCCTCGACTGTTTTGACGATAGCTTGCCCTGCTGGTTTCCCCTGGTCTGCTGCTGATGCTGCATGAACCGTTGTTGCTAAAAAAAATCGGAAATGACGGAAGAAAGTCTCTATACAGGCAGAGGTGCACCTCTAATGTAGCAGAAACGCCAACCTGAGTTGGCACAACAGAAACTACGGCCTCGAGGCCCTGATGAATAGGACGAGAGGTGGCCAGCCTCTCGATAGTATTCCCCGGACCGGAGCGATGAGATCGTGTCTTCATAACCATCATGAAGGCAGATCAAAACAAGAAGTAATTTCTGAGAATGAAGCGAAAATTCAAGGGAGGGCAGTTTATATTCAAGGGAAGTCAATAAGCAACAATTTAGATAAAAGAAATCTGATTAAGAGTTTTTCTAGTGTGATTGAGTACCCTCAAAATATCCTAATCCTACTACAGGATGTAGTGATACTCTAGTTCTAATACCACTACATAAACTCGACCTGCATGGGCCACCACTAAAAACGTGTCACGACCCGCACCCTAGAGTAAGGGCACGAGACGTAGGTACATCCAGCCTACGCCATAGTGTCGGCGGTAGAACGCTGTCCTAGGTTACATCATCTAACAATATAATACTGAACAGTTTATACTCCCCGAATGGAGGTGACATAGCAGAATGTAAACTCAATCACAACTAAGGCAGAATATAAGATAGAATGATAGATAGATAAATACTGCTAAAAGGGAAGGAAATCCACAAGTACAAACAGAGAGTCTAAGTGTCTAAGACAAATACATATCCCAAGTACCAAATATATACAATCATCCAGAATGAAAATAAAAGAAGACATCCTAGTCTAGAGGAGTGTCGTCCACAGCTAAAGGCTCCTGCTGCTGGTCCAAGTCTGTACTATCATCTAGGGTAGCCCCATAATAAGTGGGACAGCCTGCCTCATCCTCATCCTCCGTAATATTTCAACAGGTCCAGTCAGGACAGGAGCGAGCACAATACATCTCAACAAGTCATAACAGGAAAGGAAATATAATCATGCTAGAGAATAAAATACAAAAAACTGAAGAACAGCATAATATAAGAGAGAGACAGTAAGTAAATAACTATGATATATAAAAGAGAGACAGTAAGTAAATATCTATGATATATAAAAGAGAGACAGTAAGTAAATATCTATGATATATAAAAGAGAGACAGTAAGTAAATATCTATGATATATAAAAGAGAGACAGTACTAGTGATTTAGAGTACAGACGAACATGTGAATGGCTTAGGACTGATTCATGACTACACTAAGAGTGATTCATGACTATACTACTTTGGATATTTATTCACATGACCATTCATACTCCCCCGTACCCCAATCAATACACAAGGATCCAGTCAAGTTACGTTAAGATTCGTGACTAACTACTAACCCGTATAGGGTGATTCATGAATTGATTCGTGAAGGCTCGGTGATCATGAGAGTACATGAGTTACTAGCTGATTCCCGAAGATTTATGCTAATAGAAGCATAAGATACGTGATGTAAGTGAAACACACTGGACAAAAGTATCTGATGCTCCCGAGAAGGATAACATCTCATGAAGGGATCCATATAGTACTAATCCGTGTTACCAACGTGTCAGCATCAAGTAAGATAATCTAAAGCAGGAAATATAATCCTAAACAAGATATAAAATAATCAGAGAATGTACTCGCCTTCTATCTGAGTGTCCAACTGAAATATACTGTCCGAGGAGAGGTGTCTGGCTCCTAATCAGAACAGCACAAGTCACAAGAAGTCCGAAATGGTAAAGATAAGCACTACAATGCATTCTACATGAGTCTAGGTCAAACTAGGCCAAAGTCAACTCTTGGTCAACCCTGGTCAACCAAGAAGTCAAACCTAGGTCAACTATGGTCAAACTAGGTCTAACAAGTCTAATTAGTCTAACTAGTCTATTCTAGGCCTAACAAGACTAAACAAGCCTAACTAAGCTCTCACTAGTCTAACAGACACACCATAGGCCAACTACTAAGGCAAATAGCCAAATCACATGCCATACACCTATGAACACACTATCTACATAGGCAATGCAATATTTGCATCACATTACCATATAGACCCTAACTCCATTGATAGTCAACCTCTTATAGGCCAACTACCATTACACTCTACATGTATATATCTATCTACACATATGTGTATACATAGCTATAGGAAACCTCTATCTTACACATCCACACATTTATATATATATATATATATAGAGAGAGAGAGAGGGGATAACATCATAGCAATGTGTATATACATTATGAAATGTGTGTGTGTGCTAGAGGGAAAAACATGTGTGTGCAAGTGTGTGTGCATAAAGAGAGGAACCTGTGTGTGTATGTGTGTAGGTTAGGTGTGTAACAGGATATAAATCAGTGTGTGTGTGTGGGACAATTGTTTTCAGGAATCCAGATTTTAGTGTGTGTGTGTGAGTGTTAAAACAGGATTGAAACTATGAGCTAACATGTGCAAGAGTGGGACAGTGTGTACATAGAGTGTGTGTATATGTGAGGGAACAATAGTGTGACAAGAATGTATATGTGTGTGTGAGTTTAAGTATCATAGAGGGGTGTGTGTCTCAGATTTGTGGAGTGACAGGAATGTGCAACAGTGTACAGTAAACTGTGTGTGTGTGTTTGATAGGAGGAATGTGTTGACAGGAAATACATGTGTGTACAGGAAACAATGACAGGAATGTATGGTGTTGGTAGGACATTAGAGTGTATAGGAGTAGGCAATAAGTTCTCAGGATATGTGTCAACAGGAAAATGTTCTCAGGAATCAACACAGTGAAGAATTACATGTATAAGTTCTCAGATTTGAAAGAAAACTCAGGAATGTGTTCCCAATAACACAAGCATTAACATAAGCTATGAAATCAGTCAACTAGTGTAATATTCCAATTAGACATTGATTTAAATCCAGTTTCAGATATCAAGGGAAGGAACACTCCTTCTAATCAGTGAAAACAATTTAGCACAGAAAGTCAGTTAACAACTATTCAATTCTCAGGTTTACCTAATGAATCTCAGGAAAATTCCTAGGTTCTCACATTTTAAGTTTCATTAAGCAGTGAAACTAACTCTCTGTGTGTTCAGTCATAGGGAGAATTTGGAAAACAAGTGTGTGTCAAGAGATTGTGCAAGAGTGTCTCTGATTTGATTTGTGTGTGAACCAGGAATATGACAGAATTTCCTAGAGACAATAACATGTGTGCAGGAAACACATTAATGAACTAAACATGTGTGTGTATAGTGTCCTGTGTACAGGAAGTATAGGGGTGTGTGTGTACATGAGTTTCAGATTTGTGTGTGTGGCAAAATAGTGTGGCAGGACATAATCTCATGTTACACATGTTCACAGGGTTAAATCCATTTCAACAGTTAACTAAAATCCTTCATTCGAATTCCATTCAACAACTCTACACAAAATATGAATCCCCTACATCCTAACATGTTATTTGTTGTATAGCAAATTAAACATAACTAAAACACATGATATAAATCATAAAAATGCAGATCGAAATAGGGAGAACAGTGAATCAATTCACTGATACTTGCAGTATTAGAATTTAGGGAGTTTCCTATTTAATCATTGAAATAACTATAATTAGGCTAGGTTAATGGTTGATAAATAATATTCAATGTGTGCATGTGTCATACACGTAGTATCGTGTCCAAAATCAGGACACAAGTGTCCAAGAACAAAAGCACAGACATGCACGAGACTGGCACGATATCGTACGACCAGTGCACGTGTCACAACGCACCCGACACGCAACCAAGTGACACGAGACTTGGGGAGTGTCGTGTCAGACACTGCCCCGAGCTCCGTGTCAAAGGACATGCGCCTACGTGTCCAGAACAACCCATACGAACCCACGAGCAGCAGGACACTGCTGTCCATGCGCGCGCAGACATGTCCACGAGTCCAGTTCGACTCCAACTCGACACAAAACCAGCTCAGTCGCTTAGAAACCTATAAGCGACACCAAGACACAAATTCCTATTCAAATACATCACGAAAACTCGATCGAAATGTCCTTTGTGGCATTTCGTCGAACACCTGCGCACAGAATTGATACGTGTCCGATACGGACACATACAGGACACAAAAATTGGCAAACCCTATTGCTATAGGACCAGGACACCTAGGGCTAGGTGCTCATGCAAAGAATACCTAGTTTCAATGGGTGGATAGGAATTTTACCTATGGTGTTCTTCAACACAAAAAGTCTCTTCCAAGGAGTTCTTCAAAAGCCACCCAAATCCTTCAAATTGATTCAAATCTGATATTTGACTCCACAATCAGCAAGAGAACATTGATTAGAACACAATGGAAGAAATTCCAATAAAAATGGAGTCCTATTGATTAAACTATGAAGAAAAATAAATAAAGGCTTACCTAGTTCTTAGGGAAAATGATGAACTAATGGAAAGAGGCACAACTTTCCAAAATAATATTATATAGGCAAGGGGGGTCTTGGCTGGCTACTTTAGCTAGGGTTAGGGTTTTTAGATTTCATCTAAGGGCTAGCAATGAATCAAGGCTAATGGGTGGCCTAGAATCTAGGGCTCTTTCCTAGTTAAGTTGTAAACCACCCACTAAGCTAAACATGACTCAAACCACTTAACCAATACCAACTAATTCTCAAAGTGGCTAACTAAATTATTTATGACCAATCTAGGTCAGGTCCAATCTAGGTTAGGCTAACAAAATCACATGGCAATAATTAAATTAGTATTTAAATCACACATTCAAATAAATTATTTTAAATTCCTAATAAAATATATTAAATTCAAATTATTTAAAAATTACAAAAATACCCTCAAACTAAAATGATAAATAAAATGCCCTCATCACATGGCTAGGCTCTAAGGTAGACAGTCTCTACGGTTTCACTAGCAAAACACCAAAATCACAAGTCATGATTTTAAATAGTTTTAATATGATTAAAAATCACCAAAAATCATACTATTATTTAAATATCATAATTAAATAAATTAAAATACAAAATTTCAAAATTACCTTCATTTGAAAAACTGGGTGTTACAGTTGTCGCAGTAAATTATAGATGCTCCAGCTTGATGAAAGCTCAAATCTTCTAAAAAAATCCTTTGCATCCAAATTGCTTGACAAACGGTAGAAAATGCTGCAATGTACTCTGCTTATGATGAAGATAATGTTGTTGTGTCTTGCTTCTTTGACATCCAGCAAACAGCTCCAGATCCAAGATTAAACAAAAATCTAGTGATGCTTTTCCTATCATCAATTGAACCTGCCCAATCACTATCATAATAGCCATTTAAATTAAATTTGGTTATATGAGAATACCTAATACCATAACCTATGGTTCCATGAATATATCGTAATATTTGTTTAGCAGCACCAAGATGATGTTTTGTAGGTCCGTGCATAAACCTCGATACCAAACTGACAGAGAACATAATGTCAGGACGGCTATGAGTCAAGTACACAAGTCCTCCAATGATACTTCAAAAATATTTGGGATCAACATCTTCAATTTCATCTGCAGACATAACTTCTCACAAGCATTCATTGGCGTGTTAGAAACCTTGCAATTCATTATTTGAAATTTTCTTAGAAGATCATATGTATACTTTTCTTGTGATAAGAATATACCGTCTTTAGTTTGCTTAATTTCCAAACCCAAGAAGTAATGTAAAAGATATACCTAAGTCGGTCTTTTCAAATTCATGCATCATTTGCATTTTGAATTCTTCAATCATGATCTTTGATAGACCAGTATAAATAATATCATCAATGTAAAGACATATAATGAGAATGTCCTTACCATTTTTCTTCAAATAAAGTGTTGGTTCACTATGGCTTCTTTGAAAGCCATTTTGACAAAAAAAATTATCCATCTATTTTGCTATACCAGGCTCTTGGTGCCTGTTTTAGTCCATAAAGCGCTTTCTTTAGCTTATAGACTTTTTTCTTTATTTCTTACACAACAAAACCTTCTGGCTGATTAACATATACATCTTCTAACAAAATACCATTCAAAAAAGCAAATTTAACATCAAACTGATAAACAAGCAATTTTATTTGTGTATCAACTGCCAAAATAATTCTAATTGTCTCTAATCTTGCAACAGGTGAAAAGGTTTAATAAAAATCTATACCTAGTTGTTGAGCATACTCTTTAGCAACAAGTCTTGTCTTGTACTTATTTATGCTGCCATCAACATTTAGCTTTGTTTTGAAGATCCATTTCAGCCCATATACATTTTTATCTTGCGGCAAATCCACCAACTCTCATGTGAGATTTCTTTCAATGGATGCAATTTTCTCTTTCATAGAATAATTTCATTCTATAGTTTGAGCTGCCTCTTTATAAGAAGTAGGTTCTGCAGATGTTAAAGCAAAGCTGCAAGATTCATATATGTCTATTAAGGATCTTACCTTTCTTGGCGAGGTTTCAAATTCTGAAGTTGTGGGACAGCTTGTAGTACCTTGTGTTGGAGGTGCAGTAGGTGGCTCAAATTCATTTGTGTCTTCTTGAGTCGCCTCTACTCTGCACATCTACCTAATCCTTTTCAGCCCACTTCCAAAAATTATTTTTATCAAATACAACATCTCTACTTATTATCAGTTTCTTAGATATAGGATTATATAATCGATATCCTTTAGTTTCATCACTATATCCGATAAAAATGCATTTGATACTTTTCTCATCAAGCTTATGTCGTTTTTCAGAACTGACATGAGCATATGCAAGTAAACCAATAACTTTGAAATAACTTACATTAGGTTTTTTACCATACCATGCTTCTAAAGGAGCTCAATTTTGTACTGCTCTTGTAGGAGATCTATTTAGGAGGAAGACTGAAGTGTGCATTGCTTCCGCCCAGAACTCATTTGGAAGATGCTTCCCCTTTAAAATACCTCTCGCCATCTCAACAATGGTCTAATTTTTACGTTCCGCAACACCATTTTGCCCTAGAGTGTAATTTGTTGTAAAATGCATGTGTATGCCATTAGCTTTACAAAAAGATTTAAACTCATTGGATAAAAATTCTCCCCCACGATCTGTTTTCAAAGTTTTTATAAAGTAACCATTTTCCTTCTCAACATAAGATTTGAATATTTGGAATTTAGAAAATGCCTCGGATTTGTACTTTAGAAAATAAATCCAACTCATCTACTAAAGTCATCAATAAATAAAAGAAAATACGTACAACCGCCTAATGAAGGAGTTCTCACTGGACCATAAATATCTGCAGGGATTAACTGAAGTGGCATTCTTGCTCTCCACCCCGATTTAACAGGAAATGATGCTCTCTGTTGCTTCACATAGATGCATCCTTCACATATATCATTTACATTCTCAATGCAAGGTAAACCATCTACCATATTTTTATGTTTCAATAACTTTAAACCATTAAAATACAAGTGTCCATAACGCAAATGCCACAATCAAGAATCATTTTAATATGGACAGATAAAGTATGATCATGAAGATAAGAGAACCTAAGTGGAAACATCTTATTACGTGTCATCTTTACTACAATAATCTTACTAGATTTAGGATCACGAACACGTGTCGTTCAGAAAATTAATTGAAAAGCCCTTTTGAGCTAATTGTCAAATACTTAACAGATTGTGAGCTAAACTAGGAATATAAAGAGCATCATGAATTTGCTTTTCAATACCTGATTTAGTTCTCACTGTAATGACACCTTTACCTTCTGCTTGAACCTGTTTTCCATCTCCAAGTTGTACTTGTAGCTTTACTGATTCATCAATTTTTCTGAAGACCCCTTTCAAGCCTGTCATGTGATTACTGTAACCACTATCCAAAAAGCATATATCATTTGAACTTTCTTTAGTATTAAGACAAGTCACAAATAGATTAGCTTCTTCATTTAATTCTTTAGCTGCATTGGCTTGATGCTTCTCTTTGTCCCAACAGTAACGCTCAATATGACCATACTTATTACAATAAAGACATTGAATATTTAAGCACTGGTTACCTTTCTAATTGGTAGAGTCTCTTTTACCTTTCTAGTTATTTGAGTCTTTGTTCGTTATGATTCCATCTGCCTTGGCCTCGACCACGATATCCATCTCTTCCTTAATATTCACCTCTTCCACGGTGTGTTCCTGTAGGCTTGTTTGAGTTTTCAACTCTTGTTTGGAATTCACTTTCAACGCTCTTTTCGGATGTCCTGTTTAATCTTTGTTCATGAGCTATAAGAGAACTTGTTAATGCACTAAAATATTAAGTAGAAAAATCTTTTGATTCTCTATTGCAGCTACTACATGATCAAACTTGGGAATAAGAGTTCTTAAAACCTTTTCTACCCTATTGTCATGTTAAGTATTGTGAGTCTTAAGTGGCTTCTATGTGGCATGAGCCACAAGACAATGTCTTGTTTATGTGGCAAAATTATATCTCAAAAGACAATGAGATAGAAAAACTCTCTCCAATGCAAAAGTATTGAGAAGACAATAAAAAGTATTTTTTTTCCAACTTCCAAGACAACTTTTAAGACAATTACTCATCTTCTTTCTTTTTTCTAATATTTTTTATTCATAATTGATAACATGGAAGAGAAGAAGTGCATTGTCTAGAAGAAGACAATCAATTTCACAATGTCTTCTTTAATTTTTGCCACTGACTTGACAATTGCATTGGAGAAGAACTTTTGAATAAAATTTTGTCATTCCTATGTGGCATTAACTTTTTTCCAGAGTCACAATAGGGTTGGAGATTCTTTTATGGTTCAATGGTTAAGCCCCTTTCGTTTGTTATTCCGTAGCATCGGGAGTTTTATCTACTCCTAGTAGGGGTGAGCAAATACCGACCGATACCTAAAAATCGACCGAATACCGATTAAAAATATACCGAAAAACCGAACCGAAATTATGTACCGATACCGAATTGCCGAACCGACTAAATTACGGTATAATGGTAATGGTAACGGTTTGAGTGTAATACCATACCGAAAATACCGAACCGAACCGATTCACACACAAACACACACATATATACACACACACGTGCGCGCACATTTTTTAATGTTGTTCATGATTAATTTTACACTACTCATTTTTAATTTTATCTTTATTTTGTTTGGTTTCCTAGAACTTGGAATTAATTTTAGTGGACTTGAATTTATGTTAAGAATGCTAAGAATTGAGTTTTTGATCTTTTGAGCTTATGTTTTTGTGTTCTTATAGAATTTTGAAGTGAATTTTGGTTACTAAAACTTATACTAAAGATTAAACTTAGTGACCGCTTCTGATATTTTTAAGCTCATTTTTAGGTGTTTGCGACTTGTTACATATTGTTCTAATAATTTTGATTAATTGTTTGGTTGGTAGAGGCTTAGCTTTAAAATTAATGCTTCCAAAAAAGAAAAAAAAGATATTATAGGTTAAGAGATTCTACAATTTTAAGTGTGTTAATTGATCAAATATTAATTAGTAAAATACCGATACCGAAAAAAAAACCGACCGAACACCGATTTAACCGAAACCGAAAAAACCGATTCTAAATGGTACGATATTGGTATTGATTTTTTAAATACCGATTTAAAAAAATACCGAAAAAATCGACCAAATACCGACCGATTATACCAACGCTCACCCCTAACTCCTAGAGCGATAGGGATAGGGCCTCTTTATGTTTTTTCCCCTTCGTTGGATGCTCGACAAAAGAGCCACATGTCTTTGTCGGTTTTTGGGCTCTAGAAGGAGAAGCCCGAGATTGAGTTTGGCCTTCATCAGAAGTTATGTCCATAAAGTTCTATCATTCTCTAGCATGTGACAGAGACATTAAAGTATGAACGAGAAGGACCTTTGCTCATGACCTTCTTATGATCCCTATGTTGCGGCCTTCTTTTTCTTCGGGCGTCGCTCTTGAGAGCAAGTTTTACCTCTTGGTTGCTTTAAATTTGACGCCATGGTTGGCGCACTATCCTTCGAACTCGACAAAAGACTCTAGAGTTTATGGTAGCCCTCTTGCAGCCTACCCAAATTTATGGTAGTCCACTCCAGCTGCAGTGTCTAGATCCACCCCTACCAGTGCTTTATCATAGCAATGGTACCCTTGCCCCTACCCGTCTGATGGAAGATATGGTAATAGAATATAAGTTCCTGGTAGATGTCGTACAAGAGTGGATCCTTCTTCTTCTACTCGAACATCTTCTTGTTAGTGGGAGTTCACTACTCGTAAGCATTTTGCCCCATGGGCAGCCTAAAGATTTCTTGTATCTCATGAAGCACGTGTTGGTGTTTTTGTCTTTAGACTAGGAAAGATAGTCCCACATCGGCTACACCAAATAGTGAGTATCTCAATATAATGCATTGCTTGTGTTGAGGTGTGCACATGAGGTGTGGTAGGGCACAAGTGTGTGTCATGTGGGAGTATTTTCCTAGAAGGAAAAATGATTAATTCCAACAAGAATGTAAGTTGATTTTTGTTGTGCGGACTCGGACTCGGACACGGACTCCAGGTTGTCTCGTGCATGCATGGGAGTGTTCGGGGGGTAGGCATGGACTGGCACACTACTATACTGATTGTGGGATGATCTAAAATATCAAACTCTATTTTTTAGTATTAGTATTTTAGTTCCACATCGGATAGGAGAAAAGGTGAAGTCTCACTCCACTCTATAAATAGAGCCCCTTGGCCTCCTTTGGAAGATGTACCAAGAAGAGAGTTAAAGGGAGTCCGTAAAGTCCAGGAAGCCCGTTCAAGTCTCAAATATTGACTTATGAGCGTTCCAGAAGTTCTTTGTGAACTTGCTGGTTCCTGGAAGCAGATCGTGGTGGGGCAAATTTTGCTTTGAGCAACGGTGATCTTAATCACCCCAGCAAGAACCTTTTCTCTTCTTCTTTCTTATCTTTTTTCAGAGTTGTAACTCAGTTCTGTCCTTCAGCAACCGCGATTGTGAGAAAGAACGTGAGATTTATTTTCTGATTATTGTTGCTTTTGTAATCAGATTTATATTTTAGTGTTCCTAGTAGATCTCGAGAATAATCAGAAGGAGGACGTTTGTTTGAACCTCTGATCTCGACATCTAGTTCTACCATCTTTGATCAAACCTCGGGACTAACAATCTCAAATCAAGATCCTTGTAAATGGAGAACAGTCGAGCGAAACTTCTGGATACAAGTTTCAACAAACTTAAGAAGTTCGACGGGGATCATTACAACTCTTAAAAGAGGAAGGTATGCATGAATCTGCAACTGGCAGAGGTGGACTACGTTCTGACAGAACCAGAACCGAAGATTCCAGACGAGGATGATGCTACTGTTCGTGCAGTTGCAATTGCAACGGCAAAGCAGAACAAATGGAGGAGAGACAACAATTTCAACAAGCTGATGATTTTGAACTCCATGAAGGATACTCTGGCGGAGTCATACAGCAAGACGGACCATGCTATGGTCGTCTGGGAGTCTTTAGACAAGCATTATCAGGCGGATGAGAACCGCAACAAGATCCATGTGACTGACAAAGTCTGGAACATGCGATTTAAGGACGACAAGGCGATGTTGCCTCAAGTCAAGGAGTTCCTCAAGTTACGTCAAAAACTTGAGGACGATAGCATGCCACTTGTCGATGCTTTTATAGTAGAGGGTATAGTTGTCAAGCTTTCGTCAAGATGGAGCAGTTTTATCTTGAACATACACATGAAGAAGATGCAAATCAGCCTGGATCAACTACTTCACAACATCAATGTTAGAGATGAGTTGATGGCTAAAAACAAATTGGACACGCTGTCCAAACAGTTGGCAGAGGCCATCTTGGTGCATCCGGGGGACTCCAAGGAGAAGCATAAGGTTTCTCACAACCAGAAGAAGAAGGACTTTAACCATCTGAAGGTGAAGTCAGCTTCGTTCAAGTCAAAGCCAAAGCCCAAGTCAGATGTGACTTGCTTCACCTGTGGAAAGAAAGGCCATTATCGTAGAGACTTGTAAAACGCCTAAATTTCTACTATTAAATTTTTATAAAATTTATACCAATTTAAAATTTTGTATTGTACGTCACGTAATCGTATTTTACGTCACGCACGAACTTTTATTTTGCTCGACGAGTGCGAATATGTGCGAGCGTACATACTTTAGAAAATATTTTATTTATTTATTCAAGCAAATATAGACAATAATTATTTCTAGCTATTAATTTCAAGTTTACGATTTTAATTATGAAAACCTTTTCGTTTATAGCAGTTATTAATCATAAATAATATTTTATAATCATGTATGCATTATTTGTGCATACATATATTTCGAAATTATTAATTAGTCTATTTTAAATGAAGATGTAAATTTCGAGATTTATTAATATTAATATTTTATTATTTTCGAAATTATTATTATTGGTAATTTTGGAAAACATATTTTGAAAATATGGTTGCAATTTAAAGCTTGATTTGATTTTTGAATTATTTAAATAAATTAAACTAATTTCTATATTTGGAATTTGATCATTTGAATTGATTTTAAACTAAAGTGATATAATTTAAATAGGATTTATATTTGGATTTGAATTAAATAGATGAATTATTTATTTTGGGTTTAAACTATTCCTAATCTTATCTAAATTGGAAATTCCCACATCCTATAAATAGGCAGGTACTCCTCCATAAATTTCTATTCTCCACAATATTTTCCACCACCACAAAAGTGCCGTGCATCGTGTCCGTGTCCTCTTGCCATCCACTATATTTCTATTTTACAATACAATGATTTTCCTTTCCACGTCCGACAATTCCGAACGTCAACCCATCCCGTGTCTCGCAGGACACATGCTATTACTATCCAAAATCTCTCTCTAAAAATCCCTAAAACTATCATAACCCTACACCAGCCACGGGCTCCTCACCGCGACCACCACTGATCTCCTATTCTGGCCAAGCCACCAGCTCCCTGTCTTCCTCGACTTGCTGGCTTGACCTCGGCCTAGCATCTGTGCCACCACCGTTGTCCTCTCCTCGGCGCATCATAGCCGTACCCTCTCCGATCCACCATCATCCCCTGAACCGTGCACCGACATCGCCCTACCGCAAGCATGCCATCAGACCACAACCCGACCCATGACTGTCGACAACACCACCAGCCTTCCTATCCGTCACTCACCAAATCGTCACCGCCATCACCCCCGCTCCACCGGACTACCATCCAACCTCCACCTCCCCGTCTCGACCAAGCCAGGTCGGTGGCCACCATCGGTAAACCCATCACCAACACCACCACAAATAAACAAAAATCTAAAATTAGGAACACCCTTACCTCACCGAGTCGAGCGCCGCCCGGGGGTCGATCTCCTTCCCCGGAAAGCAGCGCTGTGTCCGCCCGTACCGGTTCGAATAGATCTGCGCTGCCTCCCCTGATCTCGGTGTCCGCCGAACCCACGCGGTGCCTCCACCGTGAGTCCGGCCACACCGCCGGCCGCCAAGGCAGCACATCCGTGCGTGTACGCCGCCATCGTCGCACGTGTGCTCCTCGGGGCCGCCCTCGCGTAGTCACCCGCTCTGCCCCTTTATCCCTCTCCGACCATCCTCGCTTGGCCGTCGCTGGAGCGGTGAGCACCCGACCAACCTCCTCCACCGCGCCCGTCCGCCGCGACCCTACTCCGGCCTTCCACCCCCACGTCGAGCCAAAACTCCCTCCGCCTTCCGAGCGCCGCCAGCCCCTTGGCGCTCTTTTCTCTCCGCCGCCCGTAGCTCCGCCGCCGCCGGAGTAGCGAGCCACGCCAACTCGCGCCGCAAACCCACTTTCCGCCGACCTCCAACCCATCGCCTCCTCATCCTCGCCCCTTCCGCTCCCCAAAATCCCGACCGCCTTTCTCCCCTTCCTCCGCCTCCGACTTCCCGGCCGATCGCCGCTCCGCTTCCTCAGCTCTCCTCTTCCCTTCCAGTCTCTCTCTCTCTCTTCCACTCGTCTCCTTCCCCTTCCTTTTAATTTTTCTCTATTCTCTTTCTCCTCTCCTCTGCTTCTGTGTCTTTTGTTTTTTTTTGCTCTTTGTTTTTTTTTGGTGAGTACATTACTGTCTCTCTCGGGAAGAGCGAACAGCACAACTCGTGAGGTTTTTTTCATGTTTCTTTATTTACTATTTTTTTCTGATTCTGTAAAGGAGTCTTAAATTGAAATTATATATATTTTTGAGTGTTAATAATTTTATTATTAATATTATTAATATTATAAATATTATTATTATTAGTATTTTTAGTAAAGTAAATAGTATTATTTTAATTGTTATCAATAATGTATATGTTCCCGAAAAAATATTTTTTAAGCAAAAGTATAGTTTTATGTACAACTCTACATATAATTTTCAAATTAGGTTCTTAGCCCTAAACCGGTTTTTCTAGATTTTCGAGATATTACCTATAAATATTTTTGGATCATAAAAATATTTTGTTGTAGATTTTCTATTTGATTAAGAAATAGCTTCGACTTATAAACTATAATAACGATTTACTTTTCTAGATTTTCAACGTAGTAATCTAAAATATATATATATTTTCTTTTACTAACATCATATTTTTACTACTTAGAGTTTTGGACGAAAAACGATTTCTAACTTATAAGTACGTATCTTTATCTAAAAAAATTTCCAATTTATTATAAATAGTTTTCAAAAATTGTTTATATATTATTTATCTATATTTTCTTCGATTATCCTCTTGTCCATAACCAAGCCCATTCCTTCCTATTTTTCCAATTCAAGCCTACCTTATGTCCACCCTAACTAATTTGACCGTCCCGGACCCATTGGAACTGACCGTGTCACCATCAGTGGTCTCATTGTATAGTTGTTACATCAAAGTCGCAGATCGTGCCACCGTGATCATCGCAGCACACCGGACGCAATATCAGGCAAGACACCTTGCCATTTGCTGTTTAATTATTTTAGCTCATATTTCATGCATGTTCATTATTTTCTTTATGCAAAATAAACTGTGATACATAGCATAACTGTTAGAAATTACTGTTCAGTTTCCTGCTGTGTATTATTTTTCTTACAAATTAAACCTAGATTTAAGGGACCACCTTGTGTATTGCATTCATTGGCCTTGACACGTTGTAAACACGAAATTGTGTGTCGCATGTAGAACACGGAAGTGCGTGATTGGCTGGCCACCAGTACGTACAAGCCATGCGATAGGAATAACCGCTAATAGAGGTTGCATGCTAGTTTGACTTAGCGGTTATAGAGGTTACTGTTGTGTATACAACAAAGTAGGCATTGGGCGGGGAGGATAATTCCTTAGCGTATGGGCTTCGATGCACTTCTCTTGTGACCCGGACTCTCCGCTGGAGATACGGGGTTGATGACCCATGCTCTTCCTGATGGGGCCTCTGGTGCCCAAAGGGGGACTACGCCGATCCTATTTAGCCAGGACCCATACGTAGGAAGGATTGTTCTTAACTACATTTCACTTAGAACGGTGGGCTACCCTATCCGTTAGGTACGAGTACTTTTGGTTTGGGTACTTGTATCTGACCGTGGCTTGGAACAATAACTTGTCGCGGATTAGTTCGTCACATCTTGTCCTTGTTTGGTTGTAGGTGTGACTTACTACTTCGATGAGAAGGTATTGAACCTTGTTGGGGTCCGGATACCATATTGGATTCATAGCATGGGAAGATACGTTACCATGAATTAGTTTACCATCTTCTGTCCTTGTTTTGTTGGGGGGATGGTACGCTCATTCAGTAGGTGCGTATTGGAACATGTTATAATTTGATTTACTTATTTATTTGAGCAATATTTATTCAGTTATATGGCATGATATTATGTGTCTTGTTACGTCCCTCTGAGGACCTGGTTGTCTTGCCAGGTGTGTGCTATTGTCTTTCGCATGTGCTTTAGCTCTAGCCGTGTTTATTGCTATTTTTCGAGGATAATTGCACTTGGATCGTCTTCGCTTCGCTCGCCAAAGTCATTTCATTTTCCATGTACTTTTCCTTTACTTGTTGGTAGTGGATTTGTCTTCGCCCAACATATTGTATCAAGACAAATTTATTCTCATTATATGGCATCTTTTATCTTTTATTCTTGTGGATGAGATTAGTTATGGTTCTACTGCATTTTTACAGCTTATGTATTCATACGAGGTTTCCATATATTGGAGTGTATTTCGTATGAATACAGCTGGCATGTTTATGTTCCTAGTCCTACGTATTTTGGGACTGGGGCGTTACATGTTTTTGTGGTGGCCCATGCAGGTCAAGATAAATTGTTTGGTTACTTTAATGTACCAAGCAAGCCTGCACATAGGATTAGAAGTCTAGGATGTCATCCACATACTTGACCTCTTTCCTTGATTTTATCTACCGTTTGACTCATCAATTGCATCTTGCTTGATTCCTTCAATCTTTATTCTTATCTTCCCTTCGTGCTTGCTAGAGATTGACCCTACTAGTTAATTGTCCCAAAACACCATTAGTTTAATTCTTTAAGTTGGGTAGACTACCTTATGACCTAGCAACCCCTTTGACCTAGTGACCTATATTAGCAAGCTTATTTAGATCCTAGAATCTAGAGGACCTAACCCTTCTAGCCAACCAAGGACTTGGACAAAAAGGACTATAGGACAACTGTATGACTTAGAATCATTCTACCTTCTTTTAAGTAAATCTCTCGTGCCTATATTTTTACCACTTTGACTAATGTTGCAGCTATAATCTAGTTTTGCAAACTCATCCATTTATCGAGTTTGTTCATGACTTATGCTATTGAGCGGCCGCTCACTAACGTATTGTCTACTCAGAACCGGTGCATGATGGTCTGATCAACCGAGTGCACTTTGGTTCGCTTTTGTCTATTACTCTAGGTGGATGGGAACATAGTTAAACGTGGCCCTTACAATCCCATCCACGACTGCCTTGGCAATTCATTTGAAATTAATCAATCGTCTTTGAATCACGTACTCGTATTCGATAACGCCACCTTCGAACTCTATATTGCTTTCGCCTTCGCCTATTTTAGGAGGGCGAATGCGTTATACTAGAAGTTCCTCTAACTATCCTATCTCTTGTGACCATTAACACTCAATGTGACTATATCCTTGTCTTAATTACTCGTCCTTTCCCTCGATCCTAAATCTATAATCTTGAGTTTCTAATCACTTGAATTTAAGAGTGATTACAATCGCCTCGTAATCATATCTTCAACCTAGACTACGACCATATCAACTTCGAACCCTTCTATCTACCGTTGTGCCTTCTCACCCTCCCTACAAATTCTTAATTTCGATGACGAAATTTCTTTTAAGTTGGGTAGGATGTAAAACCCCTAAATTTCTACTATTAAATTTTTATAAAATTTGTAACGATTTAAAATTTTGTATTGTACGTCACGTAATCGTATTTTACGTCGCGCACGAACTTTTATTTTGCTCGACGAGTGCGAATATGTGCGAGCGTACATACTTTAGAAAAATATTTTATTTATTATTTCAAGCAAATATAGACAATAATTATTTCTAGCTATTAATTTCAAGTTTACGATTTTAATTATGAAAACCTTTTCGTTTATAGCAGTTATTAATCATAAATAATATTTTATAATCATGTATGCATTATTTGTGCATACATATATTTTGAAATTATTAATTAGTCTATTTTAAATGAAGATGTAAATTTTGAGATTTATTAATATTAATATTTTATTATTTTCGAAATTATTATTATTGGTAATTTTGGAAAACATATTTTGAAAATATGGTTGCAATTTAAAGCTTGATTTGATTTTTGAATTATGTAAATAAATTAAACTAATTTCTAAATTTGGAATTTGATCATTTGAATTGATTTTAAACTAAAGATGATATAATTTAAATAGGATTTATATTTGGATTTGAATTAAATAGATGAATTATTTATTTTGGGTTTAAACTATTCCTAATCTTATCCAAATTGGGAATTCCCACATCCTATAAATAGGCAGGTACTCCTCCATAAATTTTTATTCTCCACAATATTTTCCACCACCACAAACGTGCCGTGCATCGTGTCCGTGTCCTCTTGCCATCCACTATATTTCTATTTTACAATACAATGATTTTCCTTTTCGCGTCCGACAATTCCGAACGTCAACCCATCCCGTGTCTCGCAGGACACATGCTATTACTATCCAAAATCTCTCTCTAAAAATCCCTAAAACTATCATAACCCTACACCAGCCACGGGCTCCTCGCCGCGACCACCACTGATCTCCTATTCTGGCCAAGCCACCAGCTCCCTGTCTTCCTCGACTTGCTGGCTTGACCTCGGCCTAGCATCTGTGCCACCACCGTTGTCCTCTCCTCGGCGCATCATAGCCGTACCCTCTCCGATCCATCATCATCCCCTGAACCGTGCACCGACATCGCCCCGCCGCAAGCATGCCATCAGACCACAACCCGACCCATGACCGTCGACAACACCACCAGCCTTCCTATCCGTCACCCACCAAATCGTCACCGCCATCACCCCCGCTCCACCGGACTACAATCCAACCTCCACCTCCCCGTCTCGACCAAGCCAGGTCGGTGGCCACCATCGGGAAACCCATCACCAACACCACCACAAATAAACAAAAATCTAAAATTAGGAACACCCTTATCTCACCGAGTCGAGCGCCGCCCGGGGGTCGATCTCCTTCCCCGGCAAGCAGCGCTGTGTCCGCCCACACCGGTTCGAATAGATCCGCACCGCCTCCCCTGATCTCGGCGTCCGCCAAACCCACGCGGTGCCGCCACCGCGAGTTCGGCCACGCCGTCGGCCGCCAAGGCAGCACATCCGTGCGTGTACGTCGCCATCACCGCACGTGTGCTCCTCGGGGCCGCCCTCGCGTAGTCACCCGCTCCGCCCCTTTATCCCTCTCCGACCGTCCTCGCCTGGCCGCCGCTGGAGCGGTGAGCACCCGACCAACCTCCTCCACCGCGCCCGTCCACCGCGACCCTACTCCGGCCTTCCACCCCCGCGCCGAGCCAAAACTCCCTCCGCCTCCCGAGCGCCGCCAGCCCCTTGGCGCTCTTTTCTCTCCGCCGCCCGTAGCTCCGCCTCCGCCGGAGCAGCGAGCCACGCCAACTCGCGCCGCAAACCCACTTTCTGCCGACCTCCAACCCATCGCCTCCTCCTCCTCGCCCCTTCCGCTCCCCAAAATCCCGACCGCCTTTCTCCCCTTCCTCCGCCTCCGACTTCCCGGTCGATCGCCGCTCCGCTTCCTCAGCTCCCCTCTTCCCTTCCAGTCTCTCTCTCTCTTCCACTCGTCTCCTTCCCCTTCCTTTTAATTTTTCTCTATTCTCTTTCTCCTCTCCTCTGCTTCTGTGTCTTTTGTTTTTTTGCTCTTTTTTTTTGGTGAGTACATTACTGTCTCTCTCGGGAAGAGAGAACAGCACAACTCGTGAGGTTTTTTTCATGTTTCTTTTATTTACTATTTTTTTTGATTCTGTAAAGGTGTCTTAAATTGAAATTATATATATTTTTGAGTGTTAATAATTTTATTATTAATATTATTAATATTATAAATATTATTATTATTAGTATTATTAATAAAGTAAATAGTATTATTTTAATTGTTATCAATAATGTATATGTTCCCGAAAAAATATTTTTTAAGCAAAAGTATAGTTTTATGTACAACTCTACATATAATTTTCAAATTAGGTTCTTAGCCCTAAACCGGTTTTTCTAGATTTTCGAGATATTACCTATAAATATTTTTGGATCATAAAAATATTTTGTTGTAGATTTTCTATTTGATTAAGAAATAGCTTCGCTTCGCTTCGCCAAAGTCATTTCATTTTCTATGTACTTTTCCTTTACTTGTTGGTAGTGGATTTGTCTCCGCCCAACATATTGTATCAAGACAAATTTATTCTCATTATATGGCATCTTTTATCTTTTATTCTTGTGGATGAGATTAGTTATGGTTCTACTGCATTTTTACAGCTTATGTATTCATACGAGGTTTCCATATATTGGAGTGTATTTCGTATGAATACAGCTGGCATGTTTATGTTCCTAGTCCTACGTATTTTGGGACTGGGGCGTTACAAGACTGCAGATCAAAGTCCAAACAGATAGAGCAAGGTGAGCCTAACAAGGTTGCCATGATTGCGCAGGTTGCCACGGCTGGTGTTGACACCGACTGGTAGGTGGACACGGGTGCAACCTGCCATCTTTGCTCTAATAAGGAGCTGTTCACCACATACAAGCCTACATTTGAGAAGGTTATGGTGTCACCCCCAGTTTTCGTATTAGAGGTATTTTCATCATTTTTCAAGTTTTATAATTTATAGGAATTTTATTTGATTTTATATGATTTTTAGGGATTTGTTTGATTTAGTTTGAATTTTACCCAATTCGGACTTAAGTTGGAGACCCGGGTAGCCTGGACACTAGTGGGACCCACATACTAGCTGGGCTTGGCCCACATACCATCCTAATTAGGCTAGGAACCATAAACCCTACTTCTATGGCTTAATTAGTCATTAAGAGACTTAATTAGTCGATTAGAATTAAACCGAAACGAACCGAACCAAACCCGAACTAGCCCGACCTAAGTCTAATGGGTTGGAGGCTTAGTGGATCCACACCCAAACCCACTAAGCCCCCCCCCCCCCCCCCCCCCCCCATGGCCGGCCAAGTAGGAAGCACCCCTCCCCTTTGCTTCATCACTAAGAAACTTCTCTCTCTCTCTCCTCTCTCTCTCTCTCTCTTCTCTCTCCATTTCACTTCTTCCTTCAATCTCTTTCTTCTTCAAGCAACCTAATCTAGGTATGCAATAAATTCCTTATTTATTTCCTCTCTCACATTTATGTCTTCACAATAAGTGTAGAGGAGACCACCCTCTACACTTTGACCATAGGTTTTATAGGTTTTTCCTAAAAATCTAGGTTAAGGATTAATTGGGGTTTTCCAATATAGAATGGTGTATATATATATATATATATATATATATATATATATATATATATATATATATATATATATATATATATATATATATGTGTATGTATTATATATATGTATTTGTGTGTATGTAGAGAGTGGTGGTATTGGTGTCATGAGATGGTGGTGGTGGTGTTTGTGTGAGAGTGTGTGTGTGTGTGTGTGTGTGTGTGTGTGTGTGTGTGTGTGTGTGTGCTTGTGTGAGTGTGTGTGAGAGAGTGTGTGTGTGTGTGTTTATGTGAGGGTGTATGTATTTATATATATATAGATATGTGTGTGTATGTATTTATATATATATGCAGATATATGTGTGTGTATATGTATTTATATATATATAGATGTGTGTGTGTGTGTATATATATATATATATATATATATATATATATATAGAAAAAAAAAATATATATATATATAGATATATATGTATATATAGAGAGTGGAAGAGGAGAAGAAGGATTAGAAGTAGTAGAAGGAGAAGAAGAATAAGATGAAACAACAGCAGCAGAAGTAGCACTACAGTAGAAGCTGCTACTGCAGGAGCCAGCAGCAGCAATAGCAGCATCCAGCAGCAGCAATAGCAGGCAGTAGCAGCAGCTGTAGCAGTGGCTGCAGCAGCAGTTCCCCCCCCCCCCCCCATTTTGCCCCTTGTTAAGCCCCTATACAACCCCCCAATATGCATATATATATAGAAGGAGATTAGAAGGAGAGAATAAGAAGACGTTAAAAGAGAAATAGAAGGAAAGAATAAGAAGAAGTTAGGAAAGGAATAAGAGGAAGTTAGGAAAAGAATGAGAAGAAGATTAGAAAAGAATAGGAAAGGAGAATAGAAATTAGAGAAGGAGAAATTGAAGAGGAAGAATTAGAAGAAGAGGAATAGGAAGGGAGAGTAGGAAATGGAATTTAGAGGAGTTTAGTGAGTCGGAATGTGGTGAAGGGGTGAAATTGAGCCCCGAGTGTCGGAATGAGATGAAACTTGGAGGAGACCTAGAATACGTGAATTAGACTTTGCAGGTAGGCTTCCGAGTTGAAATCGGGGTTTTAGAACGACGGTATCGCGCCGTACCATTACGTATCTTGAGATATTCAAGATATTGGCAATGGGCCGTAAGATGGACTAGACGTCCACTCTACCTAGGTATCTTGGTAGGTAATGAATGTATAGGCTAGTATCCTACTACCCTAGGAAGCACGGGTCGAAATACCAAGCGTAGGTAGGCTAACTTGGTAATTACCTAGGTTAGAATTTACCTTTGTAAAAGGGTAAATTATGATATTGGCCTACGGCCAAGATTTGAGTTTCGAAGTCCAGGATAGACTTGGATATGGATTGTAAGGATTGGTAATGATTAGAAATAGTCGCCTAGACCTAGTCTTGACCTCGGTTGACCACGGTTGACTTTTTAGACCAAAAGTCAACTATGGGTCAACACTTTACCCAATTTAGTCCCAAATTCCATTAAACTTGGACAGTTGACCAAAAGTCAACTGTTAGTCACCAGTGACCTAGGGTTGACCTAGGGTTGACCTAGAGTTGACCAGAGTTGACCCGTTGACCAAAAGTCAACTGTAAGTCAACTTTCGACCTAGTTCGATTCGGATTGACTTCCAATGTTCTTCCATGACCAAGGTTGACCTAACTAGACTTGTCTTGACCTAGAATGACTTAATAGGGTTTAAATTGATTTGACTTTACTTCCTAAACATAGTATTAATACGTCTTGTTCTCTATAGGTCCTGGAGACACTGTAGTGGATTCGGTTGACATATTTTATCATCTTACAGGCGAGTACATTCTCTGATAACTTATTTCCAATTTATGATAACTGTTATGATTCATGTACTTAGTGTAGATATGCTTATTCCTGACACATGGTTCTCACGGATTGGTATTCCTGGATCCCGACGAGAGATGTTTCTCCTTCTTAGGTAGGGATGTATTGTGCAAGCTCCTTTGTAGCTCTTGCGCAATATGTGGTCACTGATTCTAGAGAAGGTTCGCTACCTTCTCATTAGAATCCCATACAGTGACGTGTCCTGTTTGGATCCATTCTACCAGTTAGGGTAGGAGGAGTAGTAGCGTATGCCTGTGATCATATCCCCTTGCATTCTTGAACAGTGTGAGTTATATACCGTACTTATGACTTGCCAGGCCAGTTCTTGACAGGTACCCAAGCCGATCACAAGTTTAAACTGCTACTCACACACATTGGATATATAGCTTACCTTGATTTGTGTACATACCATGATTCAGTTCTATTCGCTTGTTCTAGCTCTATCTCTACAGCTTACCATGCCATGATACATATATGTACACTCCATGATTCATTGTATATGCTCTATTTACAGTCTTTTAGCTTTTATTCTATCTTGAGATCTGTTATGAGATATATGTACTCGTTCTATCCTGACTGGATATGTTGACAAAATATTACAGATGCAGATGAGGGAAATTGCAGTACCTACTACGGTCCGGACGACGTAGTGGGCTTAGACTTGGAGACCTTGGTCCAGCAGGGCTTAGTTCCGCCTGACGAGACTTTACATATTGCTTAGTTAGAGTAGGTCTTTTGTACTGGACCTTATCTCCAGTTACTTTTGAGACTGTATTACATTTTGGATTGTATTAGAGACTTGGACTTGTATATTATTCGTGTTTGGACTTGACAGGTTATATTTTATCGTCTTGTTGTCTTTATCTTTCAGTCTTTACTTTATCATCTTAGAGTTGTGATTGAGCACTCATATATATTCATTTCTTTTCCTCCGTTCGGAGTTGACCATATTCTCGACAGGTTTTTGATATATATATATAAACTGTTGTTAGAGTAGAAAACCTACAGCGTTCCATACCGTTTTTACGGTGAGGGCTGAGCATTGTCACGTACACGTGCCCTTATAGTGGGTGCGGGTCGTGACACATTTTTAGTGGTGGCTCATGCAGGTCCTGAAGTCGCAATTAGTGCGATGTCGTAGCGGCACTCGTCTTAGAGTGTTGACTACGAGCCTGTGTTACATAGGAGGTAGTAGGCTAAGAGTACTCAATCACAGTAGGATCTTTCCTTGCTTATCTTGCTTACCGTCTTTGATATTGATTTAATGCATTCTAGCTGTCCTCCTTTGATATAATCCTTCATGTACCATATTGATATCTTCTTTTCAATCTGTCTTCAGGATGGTTATGACTCATTCTTTCGGTGAGGAGCACGGTAAGACGGAGAGGTCTGCTACCTCTGGCGGACGGGCTCCAGTCACTTCCCCTGCAGATGGGACTTCAGTAGGGGCCCTCGGGGGTACTCCTTCAGCGCTCTCGATGACTGTCCCTGGGGTCATTGCGGGTGCTTTTCCTGCAGTACCGGGGGCTACGACGGGAGCTGTCCGGGGTATTCTTCCTCTTCCTCAGCAGGGGACTCCTCCGGTGGTGATGGGAGCTATCCCTCCGTTGCCTTCTTTGCCCGCAGACATGGGGCAGATGGTTGCATTCTTTCAGCAGGTGCTGGAGTCCCAGCGGGCCCAGTATGAGGCACAGATGAGGCAGACAGAGGCCATACGCCAGGGAATGGAGGATGCACACAGGTTGGCTCTGGCGGCAGTGGAGCGTGGGGCTCCACAGAGGGAGGTACAGCAGCAGCAGAAGATCGGGGACATCCAGGCTTTCAAGAAGCTGGGTCCGAAGGATTTCAAGGGGACCGAGGGCATCATATATGCTGATGACTGGCTCGAGGATATCGAGCGTCAGATGAGGGCCTTCCGCCTGGCAGACGACCTGAAGGTCGAGGCGGTTGGCTTGCAATTGTTAGATGTTGCCCGGACATGGTTCCAGAACGAGCCGGCTCTTGCAGGAGAGGGCCACACTTGGGCTGAGTTTCGAGCCCTGTTCAGAGAGAAGTTCTTTTCCCCCACAGACAAGATCGGCCTAGTACGGCAGTTTTAGAACCTGCAGCAGGACGGTATGACTGTGGAGGAGTATGCGGCGGAGTTCAGCCGGCTGAGCCGATACGCCGAGTATATGGTGAGCGACCCGGTGATCCGAGCAGAGCACTTTCGGAAGGGATTGACATGGGATATCAAGATTCTGATCCCTTCCTTCTATGCGACATATGCAGAGGTTTATGCGGAGGCTCGGAAGGTGGAGAGGGAGTGGGGCTTGAAGCCGAAGAGGGATCATAAGTTGTTTTCGGGGGCCAGTAGCAGCGCGGGGGCTGCTAAGCGCCCTCAGCTTCAGCATCAGTCGTTCCAGCATCATCAGCAGCAGGTGCAGGCAGAGCATCTGTCCAGAGGGTTCAGCAGTGTCCGGGGCAGGACGATCTACCGTGCCACTACTGCAAGAAGCCCGGTCACCTCTTTGAGTTCTGTAGGAGGAGGCTGGGGCTGTGTCTCTTTTGTGGTGCCACTGGGCATCAGATGCGGGAGTGTCCCAAGAACTCCCGTGTCGCTGGAGCAGCTCAGAGGGCACCTGTCCCGAGGGCACCAGCTAGTGTACCGGTAGTTCAGCAGTGGGGCCCACTTTCGACCCAGCAGCAGCAGTTTGTTCAGCACCGCCAGCAGAGGGGTGGTCAAGGTAGAGCCTTTACCCTTGCAGCCGAGGAGATGGAGCCTATTGTGGATGTTGTCGCAGGTTCTATTCTACTCGATTCTTTTTCAGCTTTGGCCTTATTTGAATCTGGTGCTACGTACAGTTTTGTGTCTGTTTCTTTTGCTCTTAGGCACAATATCATTGCTGAGTATCTTGGTAGGACTTGCAAGATTATGACTGGGAATGGCATCATCCTAGTTAATAATATTTGCAAGGGGTAGAGAGTTTCTTTGAGAGGCCAAGAGCTGAGTGCGTGTTTGCTCGTAATGCCACTTTCGAGTTACGATGTGGTACTCGGTATGGACTGGTTGAGCATGCACCACGCTAGCATCGACTGCAGAGGGGACAGGATTCTGTTTAGGCCACAGGAAGAGCCAGAGTATGAGTTCACCAGGGGTACAGCGGAGCCAAGAGATAGATTCTGCGGAGCGTTATTGGTGGGGCCGGTGTTGCCACATCCACTCATTGCTGAGTTCTTGGATGTTTTTCCCGAGGAGCTGCCCGGAATGCCGTCAGATCGTGATATTGAGTTTTCTATAGACCTAGTGCCGGGAGCTGAGCCTATCTTCCAGTACGTCTATAGAATCAACAACAGTAAGTTAGCGGAGCTGAAGAGACAGGTCGACGAGCTGGAGGACAAGGACTTTATTCGATCTAGTTCTTCACCTTGGGGCGCACCAGTTCTTTTCGTCCCCAAGAAAGATGGTATGGTGCGTCTGTGCATTGATTACAGGGCGCTCAACAACCTTACCATCAAGAATAAGTATCCTTTGCCAAAGATTGATGACTTGTTCGACTAGTTGAGCGGTGCGAGGGTGTTCTCGAAGATCGACTTACGTACCGGGTACCATCAGCTGAAGGTAAAGCGGGATGACATTTCGAAGACTGCCTTTCGGACTCGCTATGGCCAGTATGAGTATACCGTCATGCCGTTTGGGTTGACCAACGCCCCGGCGGTATTCATGAACTTGATGAACAAGGTATTTCATCAGTACCTTGACAAGTTTGCGGTGGTCTTCATTGATGACATTCTCATCTATTCGAAGACACCAGAGGAGCACAAGGAGCACCTGAAGATTGTGTTGGACACTCTCAGGAGGGAGCAACTGCATGGGAAGCTGTCCAAGTGCGAGTTCTTCTTGGATCGCGTGGAGTTCCTAGGCTATGTTGTCTCTGGCGAGGGGATTTCAGTGGATCCGAAGAAGATTTCTGCAGTGGAGTCCTGGTCTACGTCGAGCTCAGTAGCAGAGGTTCAGAGTTTTCTGGGTCTGGCAGGTTATTATCGGAGGTTCGTACAGGACTTTTCCAGGATTGCCCAGCCGATGACCCGCCTTACCAGGAAGGACGAGGAGTTTGTTTGGTCCAAGGAGTGCCAGGTCGCCTTCGAGGAGCTGAAGGCGAGGTTGACTACAGCTCCTATCTTGACGCTGCCATCTAGATCTGGAGGTTATACGATCTACAGTGATGCTTCAGGACGGGGATTGGGTTGTGTGCTTCAGCAGCACGGGAGGGTGATTGCCTATACATCTAGGCAGTTATGTCCTCATGAGAGGAATTACCCTACCTACGATCTGGAGCTGACAGCGGTCATCTTTGCTTTAAAGCTATAGAAACACTATCTGTACGAAGAGCAAGTTGAGATCTATACAGATCACAAGAGCTTGAAGTACGTGTTTACCCAGAAGGAGCTGAATATGAGGCAGAGACGATGGTTAGAGCTGATAAAGGATTTTGATATATCCTTACAGTACCATCCGGGAAAGGCCAACGGGGTCGCGGATGCTTTGAGCAGTTATCCCGTGGCCATGTGTTTGACGATGGATCGTCACCTTCTGGCAGATCTGGAGAGTTTGGGCATAGAGGTGATAGTTCCAGGGTTCGAGGCACAGATGTGGGGTCTCCAGGTGCAGTCGGAGCTGATGGACAGAGTCAGGGCAGCTCAGTTTGAGGATGAGGCTCTGAGAGTCATCAGGGAGCATGTCCGGGCAGGACTGTTGGATGAGTTCTCTATAGCAGGGGATGGGTCGTTGAGGTATGGTACCAGATTGTGCGTGTCGAGCGGAGGACTTCAGGAGGAGGTTCTTCAGGAGGCGCACCGTTCTCAGTACTCTATGCATCCAGGAGCCAACAAGATGTATAGAGACTTGAGACAGCATATTTTGTGGTATGGCATGAAACGCGAGGTGGCTCAGTTCGTTTCTAGATGCTTGGTGTGCCAGCAGGTAAAATTCGGGAGGCAGAGACCCTGTGGATTGCTCCAGCCACTACCCATTCCTGAGTGGAAGTGGGAGCATATCACTATGGACTTTGTATCTGGGCTTCCACGCTCTCCAGGAGGGAAGGATGCAATTTGGGTCATTGTTGATCGATTGACCAAATCGGCCCACTTTTTGCCTTTCAAGGTGGGTTTGTCTACGGAGAGGTTGGCCGAGATGTACATACGGCAGATAGTCTGATTGCACGGGGTTCCAGTGAGTATAGTCTCAGATCGGGACAACCGATTTACTTCTCACTTCTGGAGGAGTTTACAGCTTAGCTTGGGCACATCGCTCAAGTTCAGTACCGCATACCACCCCAGACAAACGGACAGTCGGAGAGGACGATTCAGACCCTCGAGGATATACTTCGTACCTGTGTCTTGGACTTCGAGGGATCTTGGGAGGACCACCTTCACTTGGTAGAGTTTGCTTACAACAACAGCTACCAAGCTAGTATAGAGATGTCACCTTTCGAGGCTCTATACGGACGGAGGTATCGTACTCCCTTGTCTTGGGATGATGTCGGCGAGAGGGTTTTGCTTGGCCCTGAGATGGTGGTGGATGCTGCAAAGAAGGTCAGGGTTATCAGAGATAGACTTCGGGTGGCATAGGATAGGCAGCGGCATTAGGCCGATAGCTACCGGAGGCCATTGGAGTTTGAGGTATAATTTAGATTTTTCTAGTATTTGAGTCTGATTATGATTGTTTTAGATCAAGCTCTAAGTCTTGTATTTTGTTCTAGGTTGATGATCTTGTGTTTCTGCGGATTTCTCCGACGTGTGGCACGATTCGTTTTGGTGGCGGCGGGAAGCTTAGTCCATGATACATCGGACCATTCCGTATCTTGGGCAGGATCGGTGCAGTGGCTTACCGACTGGAGTTACCGCCCGTACAAGAGGAAGTGCACAGCGTGTTCTACGTGTCGCAGCTGAGACGGTACGTGGCAGATCCCAGTCACGTCTTGGACCACTCTGAGATCGAAGTGGGACCGACACTCAGCTATCCAGAGAAGCCGGTTGAGATCTTGGACCGAAGAGAGAAGGTGCTCCGGAACCAGGTCATTCCCTTGGTTCGCGTTGCATGGACACCACTCTCCAGGTGAGTCCACCTGGGAGAGGAAGGACGACATGCGAGAGCGATTCTCATATCTCTTCGAGCCTTGAGGTAAAATTCTATCTTTTCTTCCTTGTTCTATTCATGATTGCTGTGTTAGTTCTCATTCAATTTCGAGGACAAAATTTTTTTAAGGAGGGTAGATTTATCACCTCCAGTTTTTGAATTAGGGGTATTTTTGTCATTTTCAAGTTTTATAATTTTTAGGAATTTTATTTGATTTTATATGATTTTTAGGGATTTGTTTGATTTAGTTTGAATTTTACCCAATTCGGACTTAAGTTGGAGACCCGGGTAGCCTGGACACTAGTGGAACCCACATACTAGCTGGGCTTGGCCCACATACCATCCTAATTAGGCTAGGAACCATAAATCCTACTTCCATGGCTTAATTAGTCATTAAGAGACTTAATTAGTCGATTAGAATTAAACCAAAACGAACCGAACCAAACCCGAACCAACCCAACCTAAGTCTAATGGATTGGAGGGGCTCAGTTTGAGGATGAGGCGCTGAGAGTTATCAGGGAGCAGGTCCGAGCAGGACTGTTGGATGAGTTCTCTATAGCAGGGGATGGGTCGTTGAGGCATGGTACCAGATTGTGCGTGCCGAACGGAGGACTTCGAGAGGAGGTTCTTCAGGTGGCACACCGTTCTCAGTACTCTATGCATCCATGAGCTAACAAGATGTATAGAGACTTGAGACAGCATGTTTGGTGGTATGGCATAAAACGCGAGGTGGCTCAGTTCGTTTCTAGATGCTTGGTGTGCCAGCAGGTGAAAGCCGGGAGGCAGAGACCCGGTGGATTGCTCCAGCCACTACCTATTCCTGAGTGGAAGTTGGAGCATATCACTATAGACTTTGTATCTTGGCTTTCGCGCTCTCCAGGAGGGAAGGATGCGATTTGGGTCATTGTTGATCGATTGACCAAATCGGTCCACTTTTTGCCTTTCAAGGTGGGTTTGTCTACGGAGAGGTTGGCCGAGATGTACGTGCGGCAGATAGTTCGATTGTACGGGGTTCCAATGAGTATAGTCTCGGATCGGGACAGCCAATTTACTTCCCACTTCTGGAGGAGTTTGCAGCTTAGCTTGGACACATCGCTCAAGTTCAGTACAGCATACCACCCCCAGATAGACGGACAGTCGGAGAGGACGATTCAGACCCTCGAGGATATGCTTCGTACCTGTGTCTTGGACTTCGAGGGATCTTGGGAGGACCACCTTCACTTGGTAGAGTTTACTTACAATAACAGCTACCAAGCCAGTATAGAGATGTCACCTTTCGAGGCTCTATACGGACGGAGGTGTCGTACTCCCTTGTCTTGGGATGATGTCGGCGAGAGGCTTTTGCTTGGCCCTGAGATGGTGGTGGATGCTGCAGTGAAGGACAGGGTTATCAGAGATAGACTTCGGGTGGCACGGGATAGGCAGCGGCATTGGGCCGATAGCCACCAGAGGCCATTGGAGTTTGAGGTATAATTTAGATTTTTTTAGTATTTGAGTCTGATTGGGATTGTTTTAGATCAAGCTCTAAGTCTTGTGTTTTGTTCTAGGTTGATGATCTTATGTTTCTGCGGATTTCTTCGACGCATGGCACGATTCATTTTGGTGGCGGCGAGAAGCTTAGTCCACGATACATCGGACCATTCCGTATCTTGGGCAGGGTCGGTGCAGTGGCTTACCGACTGGAGTTACCGCCCGCACTAGAGGGAGTGCACAGCATGTTCCACGTGTCGCAGCTGAGACGGTACGTGGCAGATCCCAGTCACGTCTTGGACCACTCCGAGATCGAAGTGGGACTGACACTCAGATATCCAGAGAAGCCGGTTGAGATCTTGGACCGAAGAGAGAAGGTGCTCCGGAACCAGGTCATTCCCTTGGTTCGCGTTGCATGGAGACACCACTCTCCAGGTGAGTCCACCTGGGAGAGGGAGGACGACATGCGAGAGCGATTCCCATATCTGTTCGAGCCTTGAGGTAAAATTCTATCTTTTCTTCCTTGTTCTATTCATGATTGTTGTGTTAGTTCTCATTCAATTTCGAGGACGAAATTTTTTTTAAGGAGGGTAGATTTGTCACCCCCGATTTTCGAATTAGGGGTATTTTTGTTATTTTTCAAGTTTTATAATTTTTAGGAATTTTATTTGATTTTATATGATTTTTAGGAATTTGTTTGATTTAGTTTGAATTTTACCCAATTCGGACTTAAGTTGGAGACCCGGGTAGCCTGGACACTAGTGGGACCCACATACTAGCTGGGCTTGGCCCGCATACCATCCTAATTAGGCTAGGAACCATAAACCCTACTTCCATGGCTTAATTAGTCATTAAGAGACTTAATTAGTCGATTAGAATTAAACCGAAACGAGCCGAACCAAACCCGAACCAACCCAACCTAAGTCTAATGGGTTGGAAGCTTAGTGGATCCACACCCAAACCCACTAAGCCCCCCCCCCCCCCCAATGGCCGGCCAAGTAGGGAGCACCCCTCCCCTTTGCTTCATCACTAAGAAACTTCTCTCTCTCTCTCTCTCTCCATTTCACTTCTTCCTTCAATCTCTTTTTTCTTCAAGCAACCTAATCTAGGTATGCAATAAATTCCTTATTTATTTCCTCTCTCACATTTATGTCTTCACAATAAGTGTAGAGGAGACCACCCTCTACACTTTGACCATAGGTTTTATAGGTTTTTCCTAAAAATCTAGGTTAAGGATTAATTGGGGTTTTCCAATATAGAGTGGTATATATATATATATATATATATATATATATATATATATATATATATATATATATATATATATATATATATATATATATATATGTGTGTGTGTGTGTGTGTGTGTGTGTGTGTGTGTGTGTGTGTGTGTGTGTGTGTGTATTATATATATGTATTTGTGTGTATGAAGAGAGTAGTGGTATTGGTGTCATGAGATGGTGGTGGTGGTGTTTGTGTGAGAGTGTGTGTGTGTGTGCTTGTGTGAGTGTATGTGAGAGAGTGTGTGTGTGTGTTTGTGTGAGGGTGTATGTATTTATATATATATATATGTAAAAAAATATAAAATATATATATATATATATATATATATATATATATATATATATATATATATATATATATATATATATATGTGTGTGTATATATATATATATATATATATATATATATATATATATATATATATATATATATATATATATATATATATATATATATATTTTATATATATATATATATATATATATATATATGTAGATATATGTGTGTGTGTGTGTATATATATATATATATATATATATATATATATATATATATATATATATATATATATATATATATATATATATATGTATATATAGAGAGTGGAAGAGGAGAAGAAGGATTAGAAGTAGTAGAAGGAGAAGAAGAATAAGATGAAACAACAGCAGCAGCAGTACTGCAGTAGCAGCTGCTACTGCAGGAGCCAGCAGCAGCAATAGCAGGCAGTAGGAGCAGCTGTAGCAGTGGCTACAGCAGCAGTTCCCCCTCCCCCATTTTGCCCCTTGTTAAGCCCCTATACAACCCCTCCTATATGCATATATGTATGTATATGTATATATATATATAATATATATATATATATATATATATATATATATATATATAAATATATATGTATATGTGTGTGTGTGTGTGTGTGTGTATATATATAGATAGTTAGATAGTTAGAAGAAAAAAATAGGAAGAAGATTAGAAGAAGTTAGGAAGAGATTAGAAGGAGAGAATAAGAAGAAGTTAGAAGAGAAATAGAAGGAAAGAATAAGAAGAAGTTAGGAAAAGAATAAGAAGAAGTTAGGAAAAGAATGAGAAGAAGATTAGAAGAGAATAGGAAAGAAGAATAGGAATTAGAGAAGGAGAAATTGAAGAGGAGGAATTAGAAGAAGAGGAATAGGAAGGGAGAGTAGGAAATGGAATTTAGAGGAGTTAAGTGAGTCGGAATGTGGTGAAGGGGTGAAATTGAGCCCCGAGTGTCGGAATGAGATGAAACTTGGAGGAGACCTAGAATACGTAAATTAGACTTTGCGGGTAGGCTTCCGAGTTAAAATCGGGGTTTTAGAACGACGGTATCGAGCCGTACCATTGCGTATCTTGAGATATTCAAGATATCGGCAATGGGCCGTAAGATGGACTAGACGTCCACTCTACTTAGGTATCTTGGTAGGTAATGAATGTATAGGCTAGTATTCTACTACTCTAGGGAGCACGGGTCGAAATACCAAGCGTAGGTAGGCTAACTTGGTAATTGCCTAGGTTAGAATTTACCTTTGTAAAAGGGTAAATTAGGATATTGGCCTACGGCCAAGATTTGAGTTTCGAAGTCCAGGATAGACTTGGATATGGGTTGTAAGGATTGGTAATGATTAGAAATAGTCGCCTAGACCTAGTCTTGACCTCGGTTGACCACGGTTGACTTTTTAGACCAAAAGTCAACTATGGGTCAACACTTTACCCAATTTAGTCCCAAATTCCATTAAACTTGGACAGTTGACCAAAAGTCAACTGTTAGTCACCAGTGACCTAGGGTTGACCTAGGGTTGACCTAGAGTTGACCAGAGTTGACCCGTTGACCAAAAGTCAACTGTAAGTCAACTTTCGACCTAGTTCGATTCGGATTGACTTCCAATGTTCTCCCATGACCAAGGTTGACCTAACTAGACTTGTCTTGACCTAGAATGACTTAATAGGGTTTAAATTGATTTGACTTTACTTCCTAAACATAGTATTGATACGTCTTGTCCTCTATAGGTCCTCGAGACACTGCAGTGGATCCGGTTGACATATTTTATCATCTTACAGGCGAGTATATTCTCTGATAACTTATTCCCAATTTATGATAACTGTTATGATTCATGTACTTAGTGTAGATATGCTTATTTCTGACACATGGTTCTCACGGATTGGTATTCCTGGATCCCGACGAGAGATGTTTCTCCTTCTTAGATTGGGATGTATTGTGCAAGCTCCCTTGTAGCTCTTGCGCAATATGTGGTCACTTATTCTAGAGAAGGTTCGCTACCTTCTCATTAGAATCCCATGCAGTGACGTGTCCTGTTTGGATCCATTCTACCAGTTGGGGTAGGGGGAGTAGTAGCGTATGCCTGTGATCATATCCTCTTGCATTCTTGAACAGTGTGAGTTATATACCGCACTTATGACTTTCCAGGCCAGTTCTTGACAGGTACCCAAGCCGATCACAAGTTGAAACTGCTACTCACGTACGTTGGATATATAGCTTACCTTGATTTGTGTACATACCATGATTCAGTTCTATTCTCTTGTTCTAGCTCTAGCTCTACAGCTTACCATGCCATGATACATATATGTACACTCTATGATTCATTGTATATGCTCTATTTACAGTCTTATAGCTTTTATTCTATCTTGAGATCTATTATGAGATATATGTACTCGTTCCATCCTGACTGGATATGTTGACAAAATATTACAGATGCAGATGAGGGGGATTGCAGTACCTACTATGGTCCGGACGACGTAGTGGGCTTAGACTTGCAGACCTTGGTCCAGCAGGGCTTAGCTCCGCCTGACGAGACTTTACCTATTGCTTAGTTAGAGTAGGTCTTTTGTACTGGACCTTGTCTCCAGTTATTTTGAGACTGTATTACATTTTGGATTGTATTAGAGACTTGGACTTGTATATTATTTGTGTTTGGACTTGACAGGTTATATTTATCATCTTGTTGTCTTTATCTTTCAGTCTTTACTTTATCATCTTAGAGTTGTGATTGAGCACTCATATATATTCATTGCTTGTCCTCCGTTCGGAGTTGACCATATTCTCGACAGGTTTTTGATATATATATATAAACTGTTGTTAGAGTAGAAAACCTACAGTGTTCCACGTCGTTTTTACGGTGAGGGCTGGGCGTTGTCACGTACACGTGCCCTTATAGCGGGTGCGGGTCGTGACATATGGTGGCAGACTAGACAAAAACTGAAGTACTGGGGACAGGAACGGTGGTACTGAACCTGACTTCAAGGAAGTCGCTGACGCTTCAAGATGTGAAGCATGTACCGGTGATAGCTAAGAACCTGGTCTCTGGAAGTCTGCTATGTAACATAGGCTTGAGGATGGACGTCAATGCTGGACAGATAGTGATGTCCTACAAAGGAACATACTTCAAAACAGTTTATTATACCGAATGGATGTTCAAACGTCAACTTGTAATTCCTGTAAAAATGATTAATACAGTTTCTTCTTCTGGTTATTCTCTTGAGTTATGGCACAATAGACTAGGACATGTTTATTGTAAAAGAATAAACAAAATGTCTAGTCTAGGGATTATCTCCAAATGTGGGGGTGAGGATGTGGAGAAGTGTGAGGTTTGTTCACAGACAAAGATAACAAGAAAATCGTTCAAACGGGTGAATCGAAGTACAGATCTTTCGGAGTTGGTACACTCAGATATCTGTAACTTCAGACAGTTCTCCACAAAGGCCAAGATAAAGTATTTTATTACATTCATCGATGACTACTCGAAGTACACGTTTGTCTATCTGCTCAAGTCTAAAGACGAAGCATTCGAGAAGTTCAAGGAGTTCAGGGTTGAGGCTGAACGTCAAACTGGGCAACAACTCAAGAGACTCAGAAGTGATCAAGGCGGAGAGTACAGGTCTATTGAATTCGTATCGTTCTGTAAAGAACATAAAATTGTCATTGAGACAACTGCTCCGTATTCTCCTCAATCAAATGGAGTAGCTGAAAGGAAGAACAAGACGTTGACAAAGATGATAAACTCAATGATGTTGACTGCAGGTCTTCCAAACTGCTTCTGGGGAGAAGCTGTATTAAAGGCTACGTTCATTCTGAACAGAGTGCCGTACGCAGGTTCCGAAGTCACTCCTCATGAACTCTGGTTCAAAGTCAGACCCAACTTGAACATCATTCGAGTGTGGGGATGCCTGGCATATGTGAAGCTTCCAGACTTAAAGATTTAGAAACTTGGGACAAGGACTACAAAGACGATCATCTTGGGGTATGCTGAGAAAAGTGATGCTCGAAGGTTTCTTGGTGTTAAACCAATCAAATCATTGAATCTCGCAACTCCGAATTTCTTTGAAGATAAATTTGCGAGGCACAAGAACATTATTATCGCGAATATTCCTAAAAATAATGTGAGTGCACAGGCGGCTATTACTTCTAAAGAAGATACAGTCCAAGAAAAAAATTGTCATACCTGAGACAATTGTTGAACCAGAACTTACAGAACCCAGATCTAAGCGGGTGAGGAGACAGAAGGACTTCAGAGATGAGTTCGTCACCTATCATGTGGAAGCTGATCCGCTTACCTATGATGAGGCGATAAAGACCAGAGACGCTGTCTTCTGGAGGGAGGCTATCAATGATGAGTATGACTCTATAACCTCCAACAATACGCGGGTGTTGGTCGATCTGCCTGAAGGAGCTAAACCAATCGGATGTAAGTGGTTCTTCAAGAAGAAGATGAATGTCGATGGAACTATTGACAAGTTCAAAGCAAGGCTGGTAGCCAAAGGGTTTTTCAGAAGTAGGGGATCGACTACTTCGACACATATGCTCCAGTAGCGAGGATGACAACCATCAGGATGTTGATTGCTCTGAGTACAATTCGTAAGCTCGTCATACATCAGATGGATGTGAAGACAGCATTCCTGAATGGAGATGACCAAAGAGATCTACATGCAACAGCCAGAAGGATTTATCGTCAAGGGCCTTGAAGACAAAGTCTGCAGGTTGGTGAGATCTCTATACGGTCTGAAGCAAGCTTCCAAGATGTGGCAAGAGAAGTTTGACAAAGTTATTAGATCAAACCGATACATGGTCAGTGTCACGACCCGTTACCCAAATTGTTGGGCCGGGCCGAGTCATGTCCAGCCTGCATTTGGAATAAAATGCAGTAAGCTGTTCTAGAGATAACAAGATAAGACTAAATGTGCTAACAGTTCTATAAGTGAATAAAAGTCATAAATGCTCGAAACACAAAAGTCGTCTCATATAGTAAAATGTCCAAAGTACAAGTCTGAAATGTAAAAACTGGATACATGTCCAGTTACAAAACACGTAGTATAATATATGACTACACTAAGTATCCCAAACAGCTATGCAAACTAGACGAGTCTTCCCGCAGGAACATCCTCGTAAAGCAAAGCTGGGTCCTCGGCAGTATCTCCATAATATGAGTCGCAGAGTAACTCCTCCTCAGTAAGGACACCTACAACGTTATCCTGTCAGGACGGGAGCAAGTACTGAATCTAGCAAACTAGCATATGAAACATGGAAATGAACATAAGAGGAAATAACTAGAAATATGGCATCACTATCATGGCAAGGACACATATGTCATAGAGACAGATGTATATGTAATGTTTTAAAACTGTAGCAGGTACGTGATCGTCAATAGGTGTACAATGTGCAGGGGCACATGTAAATGAAATGTACATACGTACAAGTGTACAGCATAGGTGTACATCCGTACAGAAATGCGGGATAAAGGCCTACGGTGCAGTAACATATAAAATATAACTTTGCTCGGTACGATAAAGGGGGCATGATCACATACTCTACTATCAGTTTCTCCATAACCCATATTCTAATCATGTGAGAGATACATAAAGACTGTTCTAAGCATGGTAGTAATGGAAAGTACAAAATGTGACATTTTAACATGCTACCCCAAGGATCAGCATTTAACATGGTTGGATTAGCAGTTCATTTATGTAACAGTATGTAAAGTTTGTAGAAAGTACTTGCCTCTAGCAAAGCAAAGCAAAGCAAGCTGCGATAAAAGTTCTATAGATGTCCGGTAACTCGTCACTGTAGAAATAAATATATAAACTTAGTCTTTACACTAAGCTAAAATACTAAGACACTAATTGGTGCAACACGACTTGTGACTGGGCACCTAGCCAAAATAATGACTTTAGCATAGGAGTCCAATGTGGGGTGACACACTACTTTAACTAACTTTTTAGGGTCTTTACACTAGTGAGGGGTGAGGTTCAATACGGCTAAAACTCAAAGTAGCACAAAAAGTTATAAGTCGTAATTATTCAATAAATAAATCAAATGAACATTGTGTTCCAACAATTTTTGAGATAGACAAAAAGCTTAATTTTACTTAAAATAAAGTACCAAAATGATCCTTGTTAATTATAGAAATTTATTATAATTTTTCTGGGATTTATTAACCAGTACAAGTATTTTATAAAAATCAGTTTTCCTAAGTATACAGAAAATGATTTTGGTTTCATATGCCAAACTGGTGGCAAAACTATAAATTAAATACTATAAAAATTATACTAAATTAGCTAAATTAACATAGTATCTAAATACTATTTTTTCTAGAATTTTAACAGTAATTTAAATATTTTTAGAAATTCAAAAACAGCATTGCACACAATTAAAATTAAATAATTAATTATCTGCATATTTTGTCCATGTATATAATTTGAACCAAAGTTCAAATACAGGACCCAAGGCCATGAATCAAGTCCAATATGACTTGTACAGGTCTTGAATGTGTGAAAACACATTTGGGCCCAAAAACCCATGCTAGGCTTGGACACCAAATGGTTGCAGTCATTTAAATACACCCAAAAATACAAAGTGGTAAAAGTGTAAAATAAATATTAATATTTAATAAGGTAAAATTATACATAGTGGATATATACATACATATGTTAAAAATACATATATATATATATATATAAGAAAATACTTACTTATAAGTATATATATATATATATATATATATATATATATATATATATATATATATATCTATATATATATATATATATATATATATATATATATATATATATATATATATAATGTATACAAATATTGTATACATATATATAATAGTATATATATAATAATATATATACACATGAAAATATATACATATATACATATATGTATATAAATACAAATATATATATATAAAACTTTACTAAATATAAGAATATATATATATATATATATTGCTTATATACAGTATATACATATATATATACAAATACATATATATATATATATATATATATATATATATATATATATATATATATATATATATATATATATATATATATATATATATATATATATAAATATATATATATATATATATATATATATATATATATATATATAATAATAATAATAAAACAAAAGAAAAACAAAAAGAAAAAGAAATAATAGAACAGCAAGGGGGGGCTCGAACTCGGCCCTCTGGGTCGGGTTCTCAAGTCGGGTCGGACTGGACAGGGGGCCAGCCCGCTGGTTGTGTTAGGATTAGGGTTTTGTTAGTTTTATTTAGTTTTAGGCGAGTTAATATATAAAAAAATAATAAAATCAATCATGTGTCCGGACAGTTAGGGACACAGGAATCTACGTGTCCGTGCTATGCACGACACGCACGAGCATCGATTCACGTGTCCAAGTACTGGACCAGGGTCCCCGTGTCCTGCCGAACCACATATGTGGATTCGAGACACGTACGACACGATTTGAGTCCTGTTACTCACGTGTCCAACGTCGAAGGGGTGTTTGTCGAGCGTTGGACGGCGGAGGAGCGGTCGGGGCGGGTGGCGCTCCGGTGGCGACCGACTCGCCTTGCTGCGGCGAACACGTCGACGGTGGTGGATGGGGGTAGCGACCGTCGTTTGGAGCTGGACGGGGGCTCGCCGGAGTTAGGGTTACGGCTAGGGGTTTGGGGAAGAAATGGGGCGGTGGTCGTCGGAGTTGGGTCGGGGTGATGGGGGTTGGGTCGGGGTGAGTGAGGGGGTTATTTATAGGGGCTTAGAGTCGGTCGAACGGTGCTAGGTCGGCCGAAAATGGCGAGGGGCAGCTTGCCGGTCGTCGACAGCTGGCCAGTCGTCGGGGGTGGGTAGGATTAGGGTTTAGCGTTTAGGCCCCTATAGTTTAGGATATTACACAATGGTCCTAGCAGTTACCAAATGCAAATACAAATTTGCATTCCATACTTAAAAATAATTAATTAATTACAAACTGCATTTGTAACAATTCTAATCATTACAAACTATAATTAAAACAATTCTAATTATTACAAAACGATATTAAAATATTTTAGAAAATTATAAATTGATATTTTAGTATTTAAAACTCATTTAAAAATTATTTAAAAATTGTAAAAAATTCCTAATAATTATAATGAATTTTTTTAAGGTTAAATATGACATTAAAAATTAATAAACACTAATTAAATAAATTTTGAAAAACAGGGGCTTACAAGTCTTCCCTCCTTGAAAAATTTTGTCCTCGAAATTCATAAGGATTGAAGACCCTACAATATTCTAACATAGCAATCAATGCAACAAATGACTAAGGCTATGATCGAAACTAACCTCTAAGGTATCAAGCGGGAACGGGTGGTTCCCTCGCAGCAGTTGGATCGAACAAGTAAGGGTATCTCTCCCTCATGTCCGACTCCCTCTCCCAAGTAGATTCACCCGGAGAGTGACGGCTCCAAGCTACTCGTACTAAGGGTATAACCTTGTTCCTCATCCTCTTCACTCTCATGTCTAATATCTCCACTGGCTGTTCAGAAACTGTAAGGCTCGGTCCGACCTCCAACTCTGTATGATCTAGCACATGACTGGGGTTTGGAACATATCTCTTCAGCTGAGATACGTGAAAGACATCGTAAACTCCTGCTAGATTGGGTGGAAGTGCAATCCTGTAAGCTACCTCTCCGATCCTGCCAAGTATCTCGAACGGCCCGATGTATCTGGGGCTCAGCTTCCCTCCTCGTCCGAACCGGATCGTCCTTCTAGTAGGTGATATCTTCACTAGCACCATATCACCGTCTGCGAACTCCATCGGCCTGCGACTAGCATCAGCCCAGTGTTTCTGCCGTTCCTGAGCTACTCTGAGCCTGTCTCTGATCATCTCGACTTTCTCTGCTGCATCCATGATCATCTCTGGCCCAAGCATAACTCTGTCTCCAACGTCATCCCAAAAGAGCGGTGTGCGGCATCGTCGTCCATATAGCGCCTTGAAAGGAGACATACCGATACTGGCTTGGTAGCTGTTGTTGTATGAAAACTCTACCAAGTGCAGATGGCTCTCCCATGATCCTCTAAAGTCCAGCACGCAGGTCCTCAGCATATCCTTCAGTGTCTGTATCGTCCTCTCGGACTGCACATCTGTCTGCGGGTGGTACGCCGTACTAAACTTGAGCCTACTGCCCAACTCCTCCTGCAAGCTCCTCCAGTAGTGGGATGTGAATCTGCTATCTTTGTCCGATACGATGCTCACTGGCACTCCGTGTAGGCGAACTATCTGCTGCATGTATAGCTCCGCCAACTTCTCGGTGGAAAGCCCCACCTTGAAGGGTATGAAGTGCGCACACTTCGTCAGCCTGTCCACGATGAGCCAAATGGCATCCTTTCCTCCTTGGGAACGAGGAAGCCCTGAGACGAAGTCCATCGTAATATGTTCCCACTTTCATTCGGGAATGGGTAACGGCTACAACAAACCAGCTGGCCTCTGGCGCTCCGCCTTGACCTGCTGGCAAACTAGGCATCTCGAGATGAAACGTGATACATTCCTCTTCATCCCGTGCCACCAAAGATGTTCCCGCAAGTCACGGTACATCTTGTTAGCACCAGGGTGAATAGAATATCTCGATCGGTGCGCCTCCTGCAAGACTACCTCTACCAGCTCTCCCTTCGGCACGTACAATCGGCTGCCATGCCTCAAGGATCCATCCTCTGCTATAGTGAAGTCATCCAGTAATCCAGCTAAAGCCTAGGCTCGGAGTCTGCAAAGGCTCTCATCTGTAGACTGTGCCTTCCGAATCTGCTCCATCAAACCTGACTGAATGTCAAGCGCCATCATCTGTATCACTGATCCTGGCCGAACTAGCTCGATACCGAGCTTCTTCAGGTCTTCCCGTAAATGCTGATCTATCATCAGGTACCATGCCATCGGATGCCTGCTCAGCTCATCCGCCACCACATTTGCCTTTCCGGGGTGATACTGTAAATCGATGTCGAAGTCTTTCATCAACTCCAACCATCGTCTTTGCCTCATGTTCAGCTCTTTCTGCGTGAACACATACTTCAAGCTTTTGTGGTCAGTAAAGATTTCCACACGCTCTCCGTATAAGTAATGTTTCCATAACTTAAGTGCAACGATCACCGCAGCTAACTCTAGGTCGTACGTAGGATAATTCCACTCATGAGTCCGTAATTGCCTAGATGCATAAGCAATCACTTTCCCATGCTGCTGTAGGACACATCCTAGCCCCTTCCCAGAAGCATCGTTATATATGGTGAAACCTCCAGAACCTGAAGGTAATGTCAGAACTGGAGCGATCGTCAGCCTCCTCTTCAGCTCCTCAAATGCTGCCTGGCAGTCCTCTAACCAGATGTACTCTGCGTCCTTCCGCGTCAGCTTCGTCATGGGTTCAGCTATCCTAGTAAAGTCCTGGACGAACTTTCTATAATAGCCTGCTAAACCCAGAAAGCTCCTGATCTCTGAAACTGACGTCGGAGCCTTCCATGTCTCAACTGCAGCAATCTTCTTGGGATCCACCGAGATTCCATCTCCAGTAACTACATGGCCGAGAAACTCCACTCGGTCTAAAATGAACTCGTACTTTGACAATTTGGCAAACAATCTCTCCTGCCTCAGAATCCCCAAAACTATCCGCAAGTGCTCTGCATGCTCCTCCGACATCTTCGAGTATATCAGGATGTCGTCGATAAACACTACGACAAACTTGTCCAGATACTGGTGGAATGTCTTATTCATCAAATTTATAAAGACAGCTGGCACATTTGTGAGACCAAATGGCATCACCAGAAACTCGTACTGCCCGTACTTTGTATTGAACGCCGTCTTCTGGATGTCTGCTGCCCTAACCTTCACCTGGTGGTACCCGGATCTCAAGTCTATCCTGGAAAACACCTTCGCCCCACTCAACTGGTCGAATAAATCATCTATCATGGACAGAGGATATTTGTTCTTGATGGTGATGGCATTCAACGCCCGGTAGTCAATACACAACCGGACTGTACCATCCTTCTTAGGCACAAAGAGCACTGGTGCTCCCCATGGGGAAGCACTGGATTGAATGAAACCCTTTTTCAACACGTCATCAATCTGCTCTTTCATCTCTACGGCCTCCTTGGGATTCACTCTATAGCAAGCCCGGGATACTGGTGATGAACTCGGTACTAAATCTATAGTGAACTCCACATCTCTGTCAGGCGGAAGCCCTGGAAGATCCTCTGAGAATATATCCATAAACTCCCTAATGATAGGGTGTGGCGGCGCTACGTCCCCAACTGTCGCACAACAGTTCGGCTCTAGGCTGATCTCCGGCCCTGTCCTCCTGACACTGAATGGTGTTGTGCCTGGAGGACTGAACAAAATACTATCCTCATGACAATCTATAGATGCATGGGCATAGCTAAGCCAGTCCATCCCCAATATGATATCATAACCAGGGAGTGGCATCACAAAGAATCGTCCCCTGAACTCTCTTCCGGCTATAAAAATAGAACATCTATAGATAGCTCTAATAGGCACTGGTCCTCCTCCCGTCATCACTCTACTAATCTCTGCAGTAGGTGTAGCTACTAGATGGTATTTATGCATAAACTCTAATGATAGGAAGCTATGAGATACACCAGAATCAAACAAGCATAGAGCTAGAAAAGTATGCAAATAAATATGACCTGTGATGACGTCAGCTAAGTAATCTGGCTCTGAAACCTCCTCCGGCTCCGGCTCGAGAGCTAGACTATAAACCTTCCGCTAAGGTCCCTTCTGCTGCTGCAGATGCTGCCCAAACCTCTGCTGAGTCGGAAGCGGTCCTCTAGGTCCCTTGGCTGCTGGGCAGTCCCGGTACTGATGGGTGGCAGACCCACAAACTAAGCACTGCCCCCAACCTATTCCTGCAAACGGCAAAATCATGCCCTGGCCTCCTACAGAATGAACACACACCTCCCTTCTGCTGCTGCTACAGATGTCGGGGTCCCGGGGCTCTAACTGGCGGGGTCGGATGATGTGATGTAGAGGGACGGTAAGTCTGCTGGGGCAGCGTCGGTGCTCTCTGCTGGAAAGCCTGACGCTTGGACGGTCCCTCATGATGTACAGAAGCTGGCCTCTTGCTAGACAGAAGATGCTCCTCGATGCTCCGGTCCAACTCTAGGATCTGGTAGTAGTCAGTCGTACCGTTCGCCACTATAAGAATACCGATGTCTGGAACTAGACCATGGCAAAACCTACGGGTCATCTCCTCTGGATCTGCAACCAGACTAGGAGCGAAACGGCTCAGGCGACTAAACTCTGCCGCATACTCGTGAACAGAACGGTTTCCCTGCTGGATGTTCTGGAATCGTAGCCCCATGGCTACTCTAGCAGTGGTCGAGAAGAATTTCTTCTTAAATTGGGTCTTGAACTGATCCCAAGTGGCTCTCCCTCTCGCAAACAACGGCTCATTTCGGAACCAGACTCCTGCCAAGTCTATCAGCAGAAATCCCGCTGTCTCGACCTGGAGGTCACCCGGCATCCTAACTCTAAGGAGCTTCCTCTCTACCGAGTCTAGCCAGTCATCTGCTACTACTATACCTTCAGTCCCTGAGAACTCCTTGAGATTCAGACCCATGAAGTCCTTGATCGTCCCCGCTCTCTGTCGTGGCTCTACAGGTGGTGGGACTACGGAACGTTCCTCAGAACGCTCCATGCTCTGGCGGAGTAGGGCAGTCTGCTCCTGATGGGTTGTTAGGAACCCCTGGATCATAGTGAGCAGTTAGTTCCCGTCGAGTGTGACGGAAGCCTGGGTAGGTAGAGTGATAGGGGGTGGTAGAAGTATTGGGTCCTGCTGGGCCTGGGATGTGGAAGGTGGTGGAGGCATCTGGGTTTGTGGATCTGTGGAGTGGAAAAATATGGTAGATGGAGGTGGGGGTGTATCAGTCAACTGGTCAGCTGACTGGATATGGAGTGCGCCATTCTCAGGTGTAACAGACTGGGATGAACGAGCAAGCACCATCTAATAAAAAAAGGACTTATAAGGACTTGTTTAAAGTAAGCAATCATTGGCAAGAAAATCTAATTATAATAGCAAACATGTGATGTTTTCCTATGTTGCAATCCTAGCATTCCTCTAGGTATTCTAAGCGTCATTCCTAATATTGTCTAATTATCTTAAGTTCCTAATTGCAGGCATGCTTGGTACAATAACGTAACCAAACAATTTAGTCTTGACCTGCATGGGCCACCACTAAAAATATGTCAGGACCCGTTACCCAAATTGTTGGGCCGGGCCGAGTCATGTCCAGCCTGCGTTTGGAATAAAATGCAGTAAGGTATTCTAGAGATAACAAGATAAGACTAAATGTGCTAACAGTTCTATAAGTGAATAAAAGTCATAAATGCTCCAAACACAAAAGTCGTCTCATATAGTAAAATATCCAAAGTACAAGTCTGAAATGTAAAAACTGGATACATGTCCAGTTACAAAACACGTAGTCTAACACATGACTACACTAAGTATCCCAAATAGCTATGCAAACTAGACAAGTCTCCCCGTAGGAACATCCTCGTAAAGCAAAGCCGGGTCCTCGGTAGTATCTCCATAATATGAGTCACAGAGTAACTCCTTTACAGTAAGGACACCTACAACGTTATCCTGTCAGGACGGGAGCAAGTACTGAATCTAGCAAACTAGCATATGAAACATGGAAATGAACATAAGAGGAAATAACTAGAAACATGGCATCACATAGTATATTATGGCAAGGACAAATATGTCATAGAGACAGATGTATATGTAATATTTAAAACTGTAGCAGGTACGTGATCGTCAATAGGTGTACAATGTGCAGGGGCACATGTAAATGAAATGTATATACGTACAAGTGTACAGCATAGGTGTACATCCGTACAAAAATACGGGATAAAGGCCTACGGCGCAGTAACATATAAAATGTAACTTTGCTCGGTACGATAAAGGAGGCATGATCACGTACTCTACTATCAGTTTTCCCATAACCCATATTCTAATCATGTGAGAGATACATAAAGACTGTTCTAAGCATGTAGTAATGGAAAGTACAACATGTGACATTTTAACTTGCTATCCCAAGGATCAGCATTTAACATGGTTGGATTAGCAGTTTATTTATGTAACAGTATGTAAAGTTTGTAGAAAGTACTTGCCTCTAGCAAAGCAAGCTACGATAAAAGTGATATAGATGTCTGGTAACTCGTCACTGTAGAAATAAATATATAAACTTAGTCTTTACACTAAGCTAAAAAACTAAGACACTAATTGGTACAACACGACTTGTGACTGGGCACCTAGCCAAAATGATGACTTTAGCATAGGAGTCCAATATAGGGTGACACACTACTTTAACTAAATTTCTAGGGTCTTTACACTAGTGAGGGGTGAGGTTCAATACGGCTAAAACTCAAAGTAGCACAAAAAGTTATAAGTCGTAATTATTCAATAAATAAATCAAATGAACATTGTGTTCCAATAATTTTTGAGATAGACAAAAAGCTTAATTTTACTTAAAATAAAGTACCAAAATGATCCTTGTTAATTATAGAAATTTATTATAATTTTTCTGGGATTTATTAACCAGTACAAGTATTTTATAAAAATCAGTTTTCCTAAGTATACAGAAAATGAGTTTTGGTTTCATATGCCAAACTAGTGGCAAAACTGTAAATTAAATACTATAAAAATTATATAAATTAGCTAAATTAACATAGTATCTAAATACTATTTTTCTAGAATTTTAACAGTACTTTAAATATTTTTAGAAATTCAAAAACAGTATTGCACACAATTGAAATTAAATAATTAATTATCTGCGTATTTTGTCCATGTATATAATTTGAACCAAAGTTCAAATACAGGACCCAAGGTCATGAATCAAGTCCAATATGACTTGTACAGGTCTTGAATGTGTGAAAACACATTTGGACCCAAAAATCTATGCTAGGCTCGGACACCAAATGGTTGCAGTAATTTAAATACACCCAAAATATAAAGTGGCAAAAGTGCAAAATAAATATTAATATTTTAATAACGTAAAATTATACATAGTGGATATATACATACATATGTTAAAAATACATATATATATAAGAAAATACTTACTTATAAAGTATATATATATATATATTTTTTTTATATATAAGAAAATACTTACTTATAAAGTATATATATATATATATATATATATATATATATATATATATAATATATATATATATATATATATATATATATATATATATATATATATATATATAAAATATTATATATATATATATATATATATATATATATATATATATATATATATATATATATATATATATATATATATTTTAATATATAGATATAATATATAGATATATATAAATAAATAAATAAATAAATATATATATATATATATATATATATAATATATATATATATATATATTATTTTATTTATTTATTTATTATTTATTTATTTATTTATTATTTATATATATATATATAATATATATATATAATATATATATATATATATTTTATATATATATATATATATATATATATATATATATATATATATATATATACAAATATTGTATACATATATATAATAGTATATATATAATAATATATATACACATGAAAATATATACATATATACATATATGTATATAAATACAAATATATATAAAACTTTACTAAATATAAGAATATATATATATAAAAATACTGCTTATATACAGTATATACATATCTATATACACATGAAAAAAAATATATAAATATATATATATAATAATAATAAAAAAACAAAAGAAAAACAAAAAGAAAATAAATAACAGAACAGCAAGGGGGGGCTCGAACTCGGCCCTCTGGGTCGGGTTCTCGTGTCGGGTCGGGCTGGCCAGGGGGTCAGCCCGCTGGTTGTGTTAGGATTAGGGTTTTGTTAGTTTTATTTAGTTTTAGGCGAGTTAATATATAAAAAAATAATAAAATCAATCATGTGTCCGGACAGTTAGGGACACAGGAATCTACACGAACGAGCATCGATTCACGTGTCCAAGTACTGGACTAGGATCCCCGTGTCCTGGCGAACCACATATGTGGATTCGAGATACGAACGACACGATTTGAGTCATGTTACTCACGTGTCCGACGTCGAAGGGGTGTTTGTCGAGTGCTGGACGACGGAGGAGCGGTCGGGGCGGTGGCGCTCCGGTGGCGACCGACTCGCCTTGCTGCGGCGAACACGTCGACGGTGGTGGATGGGGGTAGCGACCGTCGTTTGGGGCTGTACGGGGGCTCGCTGGAGTTAGGGTTACGGCTAGGGGTTTGGGGAAGAAATGGGGCGGTGGTCGTCGGAGTTGGGTCGGGGTGATGGGGGTTGGGTCGGGGTGAGTGAGGGGGCCATTTATAGGGGCTTAGAGTCGGTCGAACAGTGCTAGGTCGGCCGAAAATGGCGGGGGGCAGCTGGCCGGTCGTCGACAGCTGGCCAGTCGTCGAGGGTGGGTAGGATTAGGGTTTAGCGTTTAGGCCCCTATAGTTTAGGATATTACACAATGGTCCTAGCAGTTGTCAAATGCAAATACAAATTTGTATTCCATACTTAAAAATAATTAATTAATTACAAACTGCATTTGTAACAATTCCAATAATTACAAACTATAATTAAAACAATTCTAATTATTACAAAACGATATTAAAACATTTTAGAAAATTATAAATTGATATTTTAGTATTTAAAACTTATTTAAAAATCATTTAAAAATTGTAGAAAATTCCTAATAATTATAATGAATTATTTTAAGGCTAAATATAACATTAAAAATTAATAAACACTAATTAAATAAATTTTGAAAAATAGGGGCTTACAGTCAGTGAGACGGACAAATGTGTTTACACAAAGTTCGCTGACGGGAGATGAGTCATCGTTTGTTTATACGTGAACGACATGCTGATCCTGGGTATGGATCTAGCACGTGTCACTGAGACAAAGAAGTTTTTCTCATCTAAGTTCAGTATGAAAAACTTAGAGGAAGCTGATGTTATCCTAAGGATAAAGATCATCCGGACAGACACTGGAGTGGCACTGTCACAGTCTCATTACATTGAGAAGATGCTCACACGCTATAGATATCAGGATCTTCCAGGGATCGATACTCCTTACAAGTGTGACAAGAAGCTGAAGCCAAATCCTAGGAAAAGCGTCAGGTAGCTGGAGTACTCAAGCGTCATCGGAAGTTTTATATATGCAACTACTTGCCATAAAGCCTGACATAGCTTTCGCCGTGGGGATGCTGAGTCGATTCACGAGCAACCCAGGTGTGGAGCACTAGAAAGCCGTAAAGTGAGTTATGAGATATCTCAAGAGGACTCAGAAGTATGCACTGCACTACAGCAGATATCCGACAGTAGTAGAAGGCTTCAGTGATGCAAGCTGGTGTTCAGAAACAGAAAGCAAAAGGTCCACAGTAGGATACATCTTCTCCATGGGTGGAGCTGCTATATCATGGAAGTCGAACAAGCAGACAACGCTCTCTCATTCCTCAATGGAATCTGAGTTTTTTGTACTGGCTGCTGCAGCAGAAGAAGCAGAATGGCTTCGGAAGCTCATGTATGATCTTCCAGTGGTTGGTGTACAGATTTTGACGGTACCGATATACTGTGACAACCAGACAGCTGCATCGGTGGCATCAAATGATCTCTTCAATGGTAAGAAGAGGACTGTGCGATTGAGGTACAGGGCGGTGAATAATCTGATAAAGACTGGAGTCATTACTGTGATTGGTGTTTGGAGTCAGAAAAATTTGGCCGATCCGTTCACCAAAGGTCTCAAGCGTCAGTTGGCCGAGGACACAGCAATTATGATGGGCTTGAAGACGATGTAATATTTTGTCTTTGTAATTCTATCATAAAGTTTTATGTTGTTAGTTCAAAGAGAAATCTACTAGGCATCTAACTTTTGGTTCAAAGAAGGACCACTGACGGAGAGAATATCTGGAACAGTGGATAGTACTTTGAGACACTGAGGGGTTACTGACCCATAACCACTGTTGTCTACTATTTGTTCTCTTAAAAGAACAAGTCCTGTGGAAGGATGGCTTAGACGCCTTAATGAGTTCCCAGACATTTTGAGTGTCTGGTGTGCTCTACAGGAAGCACAATAGCACAACACTACAAAGGAGCGTAAGGTCTCCATGCTACAGTGGAGTGACACTACCAAGAGGTTCCTCGGTAAGGGTAATATCTCGACTTTGCGAGCCATGTCACAGCGGCGTAGCACCGCATATAGGCAGGTAGCCTAATATTATAGAACGAATAGGGGTAGTCAGCACTACAAAGAGGCTGGTGACCTCATGTTACAGTGGTATGACACCACCAAGAGGTACCTAGAGTAGGTAAAGCCTCGGCTACGCGAGCTATGTCACAGCGACGTAACATCGTAAGAAAGCGCAAGGCTTCATGCTGGGTAGTTTGGCACTACAAAGAGGCTGCGACCTCATGCTACGGTGGCGTGACACCACGATGAGGTGTAGCCTCGGCTTTGGGCCATGTCATAGCAGGGTAGGACCGCAAGGAAGCGCAAGGCTTCATGCCAAAGGACTCTTTAAAAGAACTCACCTAGAATTTATAGAAAGATATTTAGGCCGTCTCTTGAGGGTAAACTTGTAGACATCTAAGATACATACACCGAAACCAGGCATGCACAGGGCCTTTAATGTGTAATCAAAAGCACAGCTGATGTCATTATGTGAGTGGGAAAAATTGTAGTCATGGTGTAGAATTCAAGGCTTAGTCCATTCTTGTATCATACTATTATTTGACCCATGTAGGAAGATTCAAGTCGTCAACGACATCTCTCCTAATGCATGATGGGCAGTCACTGTGAGGAACGCTCAACCCATATATTGAGATATGTGGAGGATTATTGGTGTTTTGTCTTTAGACTAGGAAAGATAGTCGCACATCGGCTACACCAAATGGTGAGTATCTCAATATAATGTATTACTTGTGTTGAGGTATGCACATGAGGTGTGGTAGGGCATAAGTGTGTGTCATGTAGGAGTATTTTCCTAGAAGAAAAAAGGATTAATTCTAACAAAGATGCAAGTTAATTTTTATTGTGCGGACTCGGACTCGGATACGGACTCCAGGTTGTGTTGTGCATGCACGGGAGTGTTCGGAGGGTAGGCGTGGACTGGCACACTACTATGGTGATTGTGGGATGATCTAAAATATTAAACTTTATTTTTAAATATTGGTATTTTAGTCCCACATCGGATAGAAGAAAAGGTGAAGTCTCACTCTACTCTATAAATAGAGCTCATTGGCCTCCTTTGGAAGATGTACCAAGAACAGAGTTAAGAGAGTCCGTAAAGTCCAGGAAGCCCGTTCAAGTCTCAAATATTGACTTATGAGTGTTCCAGAAGTTCTTCGTGAACTTGCTGGTTCCTGGAAGCAGATCGTGGTGGAGCGAATCTTGCTTGAGCAACGGTGATCTTAATCACCCCAGCTAGAACCTTTTCTTTTCGTCTTTCTTCTCTTTTGTCTGAGTTGTAACTCAGTTATGCCCGTCGGTAACTGCGATTGCGAGAAAGAACGTGAGATTTATTTTCTGATTATTGTTGCTTTTGTAATCAGATTTATATTTTAGTGTTCCTCATGGATCTCGAGAATAATCAGAAGGGGAACGTTTGTTTGAACCTCTGATCTTGACATCTAGTTCTACCATCTTTGATCAAGCCCCGGGACTAACAGCACAAATATGCTAACTTCCTGGTTGGAGTGAAGAAGGTTATGGTCCATATGTTGTACAATTCGAAGAGGGCCAAGAAGTGAACCAAACTATGTTCTATACCATGGCAAGTATCATCGTCATCAAACATGCACCCCTGATCATGGAAGCAAACTCTGACATTACCTATTTCGTGAGTGGCACCCACTATTTGTCTTCGAAATCCATCCCCATGTCTAAAATTCTCCTCCAAGGTAACTCCCCTTGGCATCCTGGAAGTGATTCAAAAAGGTGTACGACAATAGTGCATCTTTCCCAAGAGGCACATCAGTGTCCACCGGGCTCGGGAGCAGTCTTATGATGGAGCAAGGATGACCTAGAATGGCACACTCGAACATATATTTACCAGTTTTATAACAGTATTTTTCTTCTAATGTACACAATGTTCTTCCAGTTCTTCTGACGTCCTATCATAATAGTGTGAAAGCAGGAGACGAAGAAGTGACGCTCCAAATCCAAAATATGGCACGTAATCCCCTCGATAAAAAAAAACACATCTTATTCGGGGCGTGCAATTTATTATTGAGAGTGAGTGCATTTCCAAATAAGTACTCTGGCTTCTCAACAACTACTATGTTTATGTAGGCTAGTCAGTTCATTATGGATGATCAACTAACACAGGGTCAACTTCCCGGCTTGGTCCAGGGTATCTTTCTATTCTTCAAAACTCTAGGCAACCACCTAGGAGATTATCACACCCTCGATGTGAATGAAGCAACTTCAAGTCATGCCTACATACAAGCCAGTTAGTGAGTTCTCATGGACTGGAGCATTCGAGAAGGATACTACAATACAAAGATCATATGGTTATTATTAATTTTTGAAAAGAAGGTAAATAATCAAAACAACCTTCCCGCTAGAAGTACGGTTCTAGCAAAGAACATGTTCCGCTGGAAAAATACTTCCCGATGGAAGAGTGCTTCCTATTGAAAAGGACAGTCTCCCGCTGGAAGACGGGCTCTAACGAAGAATATAGCTCCCCTTCCCGGAAATTTTTGAAATATTTTTATTATTTATTTGATTTAAATGGTAATTTTTAGAATTTTATAAATGATTATTTAGTTAATTATTACGGTAGATGACTTTAGCCATGGTTAAGGTTTGAAGTATAAGACGACTAGGAATCATGGCACGGATAGTGCAATGGCGTACTTTGACTAGTGTATTAGTCCTGGTAGGAAGGTCGAGCCACAGTGATATCCTAACTAGGAAAACCAGGCCAAGTCGCAACTTAACCCTTACCGAAGATTTATTTATTTATTAATTATATTTATTGACATATAGAAGACCGGGTTGTACCAAACTAGCCCGAACTGAGCCCAAGCCCAGGTAGCTATATAGTGCATCCCAAGACGTCCTTGTAGACATGTATTGGGTAGTAGTATTTAAATTTAGTAACCTAGTAGACGATTTTCACAAAGTGTGGTTATATATATATATATATATATATATATATATATAATATATATATATATATATATATATATATATATATATATATATATATTTTTATTTTATATATATATATATATATATATATATATATATATATATATATATATATATATATATTAAAATATATATATATATATATATATATATATATATATATATATAAAATATATATATATATATATATATATATATATATATATATATATAAAATATATATATATATATATATATATATATTTATATTTATATATATATATATATATATATATATATATATATATATATATACGTGGTTCGTATTACGCATTTTGGAATACGTGTACGTATCTTGACTCGTATTGCATGTCTCCTGGCTTGGTTCGGCTTGTTTGGGTTGGCTTGGTTCGGCTTGGGTTGCTTATTGGTTCATCATGAACCAAGGGGAGAACCCTTACCTACACCTACCCTCACCATTTATTAATCCCACTCTCTTCTCTTTCCTCATTATCACTTCAATAATTCTTCTTCTTCTTTATTTACTCCTCTCCACCTACACCCAAGAACCCTAGGCAAGTGCAACTTACTTCATGGTGGATCTCAAGTTTTATTGTTCCATTCTCTTCATTACATGATTATAAGCCTCTTTAGAACTTGGAGTTTTAATTTTTATGGATAGATTCTTCTAGATCTACATTATAACTTTAGGGTTTCATAAGTTCATGGAGTTTTCTTGGTTTTGATCTACTAAAACTTGTTATTTTTGAAAACTAATAGTTCCACGAGCAAGAGCACGAAATTTCGTATGGATTTGGTTTTTGATTCACCTCATTTCGAGTTAAAATAAAGTTTTTATGGCCAAAACAAGTTTTCTAAATTTTTCATGTCGGCTATGTAAATTTTACGCAAGGAACCCTGATATTGCGTACTTTACGCTGGATGGTATCCAGAATGTAAAATTTTACGCAGGGAACCCTGATATTGCGTATTTTACGCTGGATGGTATCCAGAATGTAAAATTTTACGCAGGTAACCCTGATATTGCGTATTTTACGCTGGATGGTATCCAGAATGTGAAATTTTACGCTGGAACCCTCTCCTTTTGCATATTTTACGCAGAATTAAATTTTTGACGTAAAAAGTGCACAGAATGACTGTTTTTGCCAAGTTTAGCTATTTTTAAGCTAGAATTTCAAAAAACTTAAAACATGAAAGTTTTAGATCTTTGTCTTGTCTTTCCAAATATCTCTGGAGCACCTCATTTGAGATCGTATGTGGAAGTTATGCCCCGTCTCCCCTGAGCCGCATGATTCCTCCATAACTCTTGTACCCTGTTTATATTTAGTTATTGCATATATGCTTATACCAGGTTAAATGTTAATTTTAAATATGTTCCATGACATAATGGTGACCCGTTGTGGTACACTTTTGACAAATGACATGACATGATAGTGGCCCGACGTGGCGTACTCCTGACAAGTAAACTTGACATGATAAACATGACATGATAGTGGCCCAACGTGGCGCACTCCTGACAGCGAACATGACATGATATATATATCCTGAAGGCTGTTACGACGGCTAGCTTGACATGACAAGATTGAATAACCCGGACACCATGGACGATTGTGCTTGTACAAATGAACCCGTCTTGTCTTGCATCATGTCTAGGACAGGGACCCCTGAGTACCACGGTCAGGGGTACCTACTGAATTGACTAAGGCTAATAACTAGAATAATCCAGTAGTCATGAAGAGATTTCCCAGCTACAGGCAATTCGTTATCTGGGCGCCCCACTTGGGATCTGCAGCCTGCCGTCGAGTAGGGCACATTTCCAGCACACTGTCATGTGTTGCACCCTTATTGTACTAATATTCGACCTGGGTAACCTGGATGGTCTGCACGGCTTGTGGCTGTGGAAGAATCTCGCTGCATCTTGCTAGTAACTAGGCCTGTGATAACCCTAGTTAGTTAAAGTATAAAGCCATACTTATTGCTTGGCCGTAAAATATTGGATGGAGTTCAATCAGTCTAGTCTTGTCTTGATCCTGTACAAGATTGTTACATGTCTGATTTTCTTATATTATCTTGCCGATAAATGGGGAGAAACCAAGTTCTGTTCAGATGAAGGGTTACAACCCCTGTCCTTGTTTGGTTTACGGGTTGTAACCTGGTTATCTGAGTAGTTCCATGGTTATCTCGCCATATATCATCCTGGTATTTTTTATATTTTCAGTTCTTATTGTTTAATTATATTCTTGTGCTAATTGTTGTTTTTATTTCCTAAGTGAAGTCTCCTTTGTGGCACTTGCTCTTTCTGAGATCTGACCCAGCTAGTTTTGTATGGCCAGATATCGGAGCAGCACCAGAGGATCTACCGACCTTCCAGCCAGATGGTGACCACCAGGCGTAACCAGGGCAACGGGTGGGTTATTTTTAGCTCTTCCATCTATTGTAAAATTATTCTTTTAAGGTGTTTAGCCGGCGAGCACGTGTTAGCTCGTATTGCATACCTTATTACTGTCTGCCTATGGGCTGTAACATGATTGACAGATCCTAGGGTTGATCATGTATGACTAAACTCTTGCTAGTCCTCACATTTTGTAACGACTATATTCATGATCAGCTGAATATGTAATGTTTGTGACGCCTTACTATTGTATATTTGGTGATCTTACATCTTGTAACATTTACTTACTTGCTTGTGATTGACACACTAGGCTTGTTATTGACCATAAGAGACTGGATTGTAGTTAAACCCTCATATATCTAGATAGCCGTGACCGTATAGTGGGGTGGATTCCATTTTATTATACGTAGCTGGCTATGTTCGCCCCCGCTCTCTGTATTCTGGTTCTGGGGCGTGACATGGTTTAAATGGTGGCCCATGCAGGTCTTATGAATCAAGATATGTGAGGATTTACCGAATAGATGTCCCAATCAGCACTCGCCTTTGATCCCTGCTCGTATCTTCTAAATCCCTGAATTCTTGACTTGATCACATGCTTGAAATCTTTGATCTGTCCTGGTCCTTCCTTATTGTTCCATATGTCGTCGTCTTCAGTGGCATTATTCTGGACCTGCCGATCAGCAAGGCGGAGCACCGCCTGTGGACCAGTAGCAACCAGAAGATCAAGCCCAGCACTCAGGATCAGCCTCCCGGGTCATGCCTTCCGGAGATCCAGAACCCCCGGTACAGCCAGCCCAGCCTGCAGGACAGGATGATGGAGCCTTGGTTGGACTTATCAGGGAGTTGCTTGCATCGCAGGATCGACGAGGAGATGCCTTGCATCAGGCTGTGGCAGATGCTCTGGGCAGAGGTGGACATCATGGAACAGTACAGCGAACAGCTTCAAGCGCCTGAACCCTCCATTTTTTCGATGGCAGTGAAGATGCTATCGCTGCTGATGCGTGGCTTCAGGACACAGGATAATATTGGAGGCAGCGAGAACCCCAAAGATGAGAAGGTAGCCGTGGTACGCCTGCAGTTATTAGATCTAGCCCGCAGCTGGTAGGCGGCGCAGGCCGTTGGACTAGTGGCACCTATTGCCTGGACAGTATTCGTGAGAGATTTTGGACCAAGTACTTCGATGTTGTAGCTCGTACGATATACAGACGAGGTTCACTAATTTGAAACAGATGGGCAGGACGGTCGATGGTATGCGGACGAGTTTTCCAGGCTTAGTCGGTTTGCTTCCACCTTGGTGGCGACCGAGTTCGATAGAGCCTAGCAGTTTCAGCAGGGACTCCACCTAGAAATTTTGCTGGCAGTGGAGCAGTTTGAGTATCAGACTTTTGATGCAGTATTGAGAGCAGCTAGGAGGCATGAGTATACCTTTCAGAGGATCGTGGACAGGACCGGAGGTCGGAAGCGGTCTCATGGCCAGATATCCAGTCTTCAGTACCAGCCCCGCAGCTAGGGCTTTGACTATTGGAGTTCCCCAAAGGGCGGATTCGGTTACGTCGGTTCAGCATTCGACACCGACGTTCCCTCAGCAACAGAAACAGAAGCAATCTTCCGCAATGGGCTGCACTCATGTGGGAAGCCAGGACACGTTGTTTCGGAGTATTGCAGAGCACAGGGATTGTGTTTAGCATGTGGGGCACCAGACCACAAGATAGGGTCCTGTCCGAATAGGGCCAGTTTATCATCGGTCCATACTAGTCCCTCGATAAGGAGACCAGCACCAGTGCAGTAGCAGTAGCAGTAGCAGTACCAGCCTCCGAGGCCATTGCCGCCTCAGGCTCAAGTCTTCCAACAGCAGAGACCCCAGCAGTATGCCCTGACCCCAGCTCAGATTCAGAACCGGCAAAAAGGTTCCTAGCAGGATGTCTTCCCTCTTCCTCATGCCTTCAAATTCCTTGCTTGTATGATTGATTGTTTGATTGATTGATTAGTATAGCTTGTCCTTGTCTCTCTAGGCTCTTGATTAAATTAAGGACAGAATACTTTTAAGGTGGGTATAGTTGTAATGTGTGGTTCGTATTACGTATTTTGGAATACGTGTACGTATCTTGACTCGTATTGCATGTCTCCTGGCTTGGTTCGGCTTGTTTGGGTTGGCTTGGTTGGCTTGGGTTGCTTATAGGTTCATCATGACCAAGGGGAGAACCCTTACCTACCCCCACCCTCACCATTTATTAATCCCACTCTCTTCTCTCTCCTCATTATCACTTCAATAATTCTTCTTCTTCATTTACTCCTCTCCACCTACACCCAAGAGCACTAGGCAAGTGCAACTTGCTTTATGGTGGATCTCAAGTTTTATTGTTCCATTCTCTTCTTTACATGATTATAAGCCTCTTTAGAACTTGGAGTTTTTGATTTTATGGATAGATTCTTCTAGATCTATATTTAACTTTGGGGTTTCATAAGTTCATGAGTTTTTCTTGGTTTTGATCTACTAAAACTTGTTATTTTCGAAAACTAATAGTTCCATGAGCAAGAGCACGAAATTTCGTATGGATTTGGTTTTTGATTCACCTCATTTCGAGTTTAAAATAAATTTTATGGCCAAAACAAGTTTTCTAAATTTTTCATATCGGCTGTGTAAAATTTTACGCAGGGAACCCTGATATTGCATATTTTACGCTGGATGGTATCCAGAATGTAAAATTTTACGCAAGGAACCCTGATATTGCGTATTTTACGCTGGATGGTATCCAGAATGTAAAATTTTGCAGGGAATCATGATATTGCGTATTTTACGCTGGATGGTATCCAGAATGTAAAATTTTACGCATAGAATCCTGATATTGCGTATTTTCTGGATGGTATCCAGAATGTGAAATTTTACGCTGAAACCCTCTCCTTTTGCGTATTTTATGCATAATTGAATTTTTGGCATAAAAAGTGCACAGAATGACTGTTTTTGCCAAGTTTAGCTATTTTTAGCCAGAATTTCGAAATTTTAAGACATGAAAGTTTTAGATCTTTGTCTTGCCTTTCCGAATATTTAGAGCACCTCATTTTGAGATCGTATGTGGAAGTTATGCCCCGTCTCCCCTGAGCCGCATGATTCCTCCACAACTCTTGCATCATGTTTATATTTAGTTATTGCATATGCTTATACCAGGTTAAATGTTAATTTTAAATATGTTCCATGACATAATGGTGACCCGTTGTGGTGCACTTTTGATAAATGACATGACATGATAGTGGCCCGACGTGGCGCACTCCTGACAAGTAAACTTGACATGATAAACTAGACATGATAAACATGACATGATAGTGGCCCGACTGGCGCACTCCTGACAGCGAACATGACATGATATATATCCGAAGGCTGTGTGACGGCTAGCTTGACATGACAAGATTGAATAACCTGGACACCGTGGACGATTGTGCTTGTATAAATGAACCGTCTTGTCTTGCATCATGTCTAGGACAGGGACCCCTGAGTACCACGGTCAGGGGTACCTACTGAATTGACTAAGGTTAATAATTAGAATAATCCAGTAGTCATAAAAAAATTTTCAGCTACAGGCAATCCCGTTATCTGGACGCCCCACTTGGGATCTGTAGCCTGCCGTCGAGTAGGGCACATTTTGTCACGCCCCAGAACCAGAATACTGGAGAGCGGGGGCAGACATAGCCAGCCACGTATAACGGAATGGAATCCACACCGCTATACGGTCACGGCTGTCTAGATATGTGAGGGTTTCACTACAATCCATCAGTCCCTTAAGGTCATCAAATAGCCTATTGTCTCAATCTCAACCAACTAATATAATTACAAGATGTCATACCACCAAATACACAATAGTAAGGCGTCCCATACATTATATATCCGGAATGATCATGAAGCTAGTCGTTGCAAAAAGTGAGGACTAGCAAGAGTTCAGTCATACATGATCAACCCCCGAGGCTTGTCAATCATGTTAAGCCGTAGGCAGACAGTAAGTAAGTACAATCGAGCTAACACTTGCTCGCGGCTAAACGCCTCAAAAGAATAATGTACAATATTACAGTGGGAGAACAAAAGAAATCCACTCGATGCCCTGGTTATGCCTGGTGACCACCATCGGGCTGAAAAGCAGGGAGATCCTTTGGTGCTGTTCCGGTATCTGGCCATACAAAACCAGCTGGGTCAGACCCCAGAAAGAGCAAGTGCCACAAAGGAGGCTTCACTTAAGAACTAAAACCAACAAATCATTAGCATTCAACATGTAAGAAAATAATAAGTAACACAGAATGAGGTTGTGCACTACCAATGTACTTATCCCAATCAGAGAAAATAATTAAGTAAGGCATCATTGACATAAAAGAACTGGAGAATCATGCTAAATAAAACATAGCTGAATATATGAAGAGAAAACGAAGGTACTATTCCGGAAGCCAGGTTACAATCCTTAAACCAAACAAGGACCGAGATTGTACTTCACCTGAACAGAACATAGTCTCCTGATCATTTATTGCTAAAGGTGACAATCATTAAGGTGAAAAGGAGAGAGTACAATGATAAAAGTGACAATGAAGAGTGCAATACGCTAGAGTGACAATAGAGTACAATCGTTATAGTGACAATCTGGAGTGACAATCATTATAGTGACAATCTGGAGTGATAATCATTATAGTGACAATCTGGAGTGACAATCATTCAATCATTCTGGTACAATCTTACAATCAATCAATTCACAATACTATACTGGACTAGACTCCATCCAAGCAATCACGGCCAATCATTGCCTACGGCTTTCTACATTAACTAACTAGGGTTATCACAATCCTAGTTACTAGCAAGATGCAATGAGATGCTCCAAGTAGTCACAGGCCCTGCAGCTATCCAGGTTATCCAGGCAAACATTATAGTGACAATTTAGAGAGTACAATACATTAGAGTGACAATAGAGTTCAATCATTTAAGTGACAATGGCGGGTGCCCCACATAACAGTGGGCTGGAAATGTGCCCTACTCGTCGGCAGGCTACAAGTCCAAACATTTGCGGCCGGGATAACGGGATCGCCTGTAACTGGAGAAATCTCTTCATGTCTAATGAATTATACTAGTCATTAACCTTAGTCCATTTCAGTAGGTACTCCTGAGCGTGGTACTCAGGAGTCCCTGTCCTAGACATGATGCGACAGGATTGGTTTATTTATACAAACACAA